>CAJNYU010000018.1:92306-127575 GCA_905331475.1 Rotaria socialis
GTCGATATTACAATTACATTTTTGTCTTAGTGAATTCTACATCTAAAATAAAACTAAAAAATGTGCATCCTTAAGTCAATATTGAGATTACACTAGATTCGTTCGTGCTTGTTGTGGATAAACGATATGTTTCTTAAAACGCCATACTATGTTCTATAATAATAGAACTGCTGTTTTTAACACTATATTACTTTGCTCGGCACTACGACGCTTCGCTCGGTACTATGACGCTTCGCTCGGCACTACGACGCTTCGCTCAGCACTATGACGCTTCGCTCGGTACTATGACGCTTCGCTCAGTACTAAAAAAATCTAGAAACCAATTTTCAACAAAATTCGTTTTTTCTCCGAGTTTAATGAATTTGTGTAAAATTGGTCCGAAAGTCCGGTCTCCTTTGCCTAATACTATTATGGAAAATTTCGTTGATGATAAGTTAAAGTCTATTTCATAATCGGCTAATCAACAAATGTTCTATACAATTATTTAATAAGAAGCTAAGAGGGAAAAAAAGATTTTTTTTCTTTTATATATAATAGCCAACAACAATATATAGAATGGACGAACAGAGAAAAAATATATATGTATATATATATATAGACATGTATATAAAAAAGGCCGTGACTTTTAAAATCTTATGTTGTTGTTGTTGTTGCTGA
Organism: Rotaria socialis; assembly: GCA_905331475.1. Classification (NCBI taxonomy): domain Eukaryota; kingdom Metazoa; phylum Rotifera; class Eurotatoria; order Philodinida; family Philodinidae; genus Rotaria; species Rotaria socialis. The sequence goes on from CAJNYU010000018.1 coordinate 92,964, forward strand.
TGCAATGATTGTATCAGCTTGTTGTTGTTGTTGGTTAATTGAAAGAGTATCAAAATTTAAGTTCGTTACGTCAACATCACTTTGTGTTCCTTCTTGATTGTTTTTATTATTAACATTAGCATCATCGTCTTCATCAGGTAAAAATTTGATTTGTTCCCGTGGTGCTAATGTATCCGAATCAGGTGGATATGGCCATTGATTAGCGCGACGTGTTGAAGGATTTTTTACACATGCAAGACCTTGAAATACGCGAACATTATCAAGAAATTCATTTGGAATTTTAGGTGTTGGTCTACAGAAGCAAAGAAAACATAGATGAGTACAATAAAATGCATGATTTTGTTTTACCTAGCTGTAGGTTTAGTCCATTGTTTAGGCATATCTGACAAAAGTTTAAGTGGCGTTATAGGAATGGGTACACTCGATAACGATGACATTGAATTGTTAAGATCTCCGACTTTAGGATCCATTGGCTAAATTTAATTTAGAAAAAAAAATTGAATTTCAAGGAAATATCAATATGATAAATTTTTGATTTACTGGATTTGCAAATTGTGTTTCAACTGATTGATAATTAAAACAACACTGAGGATCATTTTTATATAATAGATGTAGAGTACCTAAGACAAAAATGTAATTGTAATATCGACGACGATTTTTTTTTTCAAATTCTATTACCAGTTGAATGTCCGAATGCTGTACAATGCATACTTGTTGATACACTAAATGTTGATATTATACCAGCTGGATTCGTTGTAAGATTAATAATCGGAGAATATGGTTGAGTTAAGCCTCCAGTCAAATCAACTTGTGTATGATGCCCTTGCTATGAGAAATATAAAAACAAAGAATCATTTCATGAAGTCGAATTCTCTTTTTTAAAAGAAAAAATCTTCTGAGCAAGTGATGCACTTTCCGTAGTCAAGATTTTGATCTTCACGCAGATACAAATGTTATTTACATTATGTTGTCCAATGAAATTCTGTTACTTTTAAAGTTTAGCATACGATACAACTCCAAAACAACATGAACCTATTAGAAATCTTTTCCGCTAGTAATTTAATGCAGCTAACGAACATAGATTATAGCTTCAATGTGTGTTATGATAACAAATGTTTCGTAGAATATTTACTTGAGATGCAACCATAACTGAAGTACTTGTCATGGTATGATAATGCAAGAAACATGGATCAACAAAAACAGGTACCGGCGCTAATTGTTGCATATTTCTTAGATCATAAACAACAAGAAATCGATCAAGATTCATATGGTCCATTCTGAAGAGAAGAAAAAAAGAAAAATTACAAAATACATTTATTTTCGTATAGATCTTACTTTCGTGTAAAACCGCACGTCACTAAATACATATTATTAATATCCAAATCTGATAAACTACCGTGGTGCGGAGTAAAACGTTGTATGACTTGAAGTGAATTAGGATCGCGTAGATTAACAACACCATTTGTTGAGCCCGTTGCAATAAAATTTCTCGTACAATATTTTAATATAATACAGTCGCCTTCATCAAGTGATACCTCGAAGAAGAAGAAGAAATAAACAAACAGTTGAGAATTATTTGCTTTTGTATTACTTGTCGAAGTAATATTTTTTTATCAAAATCCATTTCACATAATTGTCCACCATAACCGCCGAGATAAATTTTCTTTTGTTTATGAGATTGTGGCATTAACATGCATTGCATATTATCAAGATAAGGAGCTCTACACGAAAGAATAAGTATCACATAGCAATAAAATCGAACCAACTAATAGTAATTACCTATGATTAAATATATTTAAACCTTGTCTTGTATATAATGAAAGCGAATCAGACGTAAGAATAAGTGGCCCTTCTGTTATTGATAATATACTGCGAATGTCCGATGTTGTCGATACACGAAAACCGGTATATTTACGAAGTTCACAGCCATAAAAAGATGCTACACGACCCTTAATTATCATAAAAATAAAAGTACATATCGAATGATGTATTAACCGCAGTTTAAAAATGACCTCAAACATTGATAGAAAAGAATTATTTTAGGATTTTCCTTGAAAGTTCATCATGATCTCTTCAAAAATATGTTTGAGTAGTAAAATCAGAGACTACTAGATCTTTTGATCTATCCATAAGAAAAAAATAACCCTTTTCTAGTTTTATTCTCAACATTTATTCAATTATCAATCACTATACCTCATTACTTCCAGCCCAGAGTAATTCTTGGGCAATATCGAATTCGGTTGCTGTAATCGATTGTGCACTCGTTGGATTATAAGCACTATTGAAAAATGCCATGGATTCCGAATAATCCATCGCATAATGTGAATCATTAGTACCATCCATATCTAAAAACTTTTGTTCATCAATACAGCATCGACAAATATGAAAAGAAAACAACAACAACGAAGGAAAAAAAGCCAAGATATCTGCATCGGTCAATCTATCTATGAAAAATAGTTGAAAACGAAATTTGTAAGAATAAAAAACAAGGGTCCATAAGCGTTTTTCTCGTGTTGTTGTTTTAATAATGTTCTTCAATTGGATTTCCTTCGCCGACAAGACCATGTTCAATCATTGCTTTTTGTCGAAGTTTTTCAATGCGTCCTTTTTTTTCGATATCTTCTTTTTGTAGTTTAAGTATTTCTTCAATTGTTACTTCAATAAGTGGTACACGTAATGGTTGATGAAAATCTAATTCACCAATGAATAAAACATTTTCACCACGAATTACAAATAGACCACGAGGAATGTCCGCATACTGGTGGCCAATACAGATACGTTCAAATGCTTGATGCAATACAAGATTACCTACAAGAAAACAATAGCGAATAGACCATTCATGGTAATCTTTATCCCTACCAAACTGATCAAGACTTCTTAAAAACGCAATCAATGTTCGGCCGTCCCGTAACATAACCATTAACTGTTCTACGTAAATATGTATCATATGTATGAATTCATTTTATTTATTTCTTACTATCAATATCACCAATTAATGCTGCCATGCCAGATAGATAATAATCATTATTGACAATACTTAAATCCATTTATTTTTGATTACTATTTAAAAATAATCTGAAGAAAAAAAACCAGCCAATGATATTTCAGTATAGCTCTGTAGTATGACATTGAAATAAATTCGAAACTTGTATCATATGAAAACTTCTTTCTTTTTTATTCATTCAATATTTCGATTAAACGTTAATAAAACTAAATAAAACGACTAGAATATTTTATGTTGGAAAAGTGCTTGGGCGTAAAAGCATAGGAAAAAAGCAGTTCCTTGAAAGCAAAATAGACGCTTGCTACATTCTAGATGAGATTATTGAATATGACTGTTTAATAACGGCTAATATCTCGTCCGTATAATTGCGTACGAACCCAATCAAATGCCAGTAATGTTTTTGTTCGGCCAGTAAACATTTCGGTGAAATAAAATGATTTCCAGAGATAAGCTGCACCACGTCCTGATAATGGTTTTAACCTGAAAATATCCAAAATTGGTCTTGCTCCAGTAAAATCAACTACAGCCGAATCGCCACCAACGTATGCCAATGAACCCATATGTTTATAACGGAATGGTTTTATATCATGTTTTTGATAATTTTCTATATTCAAATCCGGTAATTCATTCAGTAAATCAGCTAAATAACGACCTTCTTGTGACGCAACTTGTGCCGTTGCTGGTAGCGCCCGAAGTTTTGTATCAGCTTTTTCGAGTGCTGAATGTAATGTTGTCAGTGTTAGAAAACCTAACTTGTCTTCATCAGCTTCCGCAAATATTTTTTCAATTCTCGCCGAGAAAATTTCAAGCTAGAAAAGAAATACAAAAATTTATTTCTTAGATCTGCTCGTCGCTAAGAACAAAATTTATTCACAAAAAGAAGCACTGCCAGAGTTTGCTTTGAAATAAAGGCGGGACTAAAATCGATAGAAACGCTGTCAACTATTTTCGATACCTGTGGAAATTCATGAGTTTTCTTTTCAACTAATGTTCTAAATTGTTGTAGATCGAGTGCTCCTCGATGTTGCGTATCTGCTTCTTCGAATAGCAATTGAATACGATCAACTAATTTTGGTTGTTCGATCGTAGCGCAATCACCAATAGCGAACAATGAACCATCGTGAACACCTTTGACGCGTAAATGTTGATCGGTCAGAATACCCATTCGATTACTTTGTGTATTCAAGCCGATTATTTCTCGAATTCGATTGGTTAATCGTCGCGGTTTAATTCCTGTTGCCCAGACAACAACAGAACACGGAATCGATTGTTGTTCATTGGAACCTTTTGCCTGTATAACAACTTCATGTTGTTTAATAGCTTTGACAAATGTATTCATGAGTACTTCGATATTTTCACGATGGAAATGTTTTTCAGTAAAATCACTGATTTCTTTATCCTAGACAAATAAAGGATAGTTTTAAAATTAAAGAAAGTACAACACAATTAACAAACCATCATCGATAAAACATGATCGAGTGCTTCAATTAATGTTATTTTAACATCATTAGCAACTAAACGTGGATAAAAATGATGAAGATCTTCACGAACTAAATCCGAAAGCTAGAAATAAAAATAAAAATTATATTTAAAGACCATGCAACTTGCATTTCTACTGTCCGATTAAATGTTCTAGAAGCCTGATTACTTTGATATTTAGTACTGCTTTCTGTTTCACATGCAATAAACCATACGCATAAAGTTAGAAGGAGTGAATAAAATTTTATTAGTGGTTGAGAGGATGCTTGTTAAGACAAATATTTACAATGGAATCACTGATGGAAACAATTAGAGGTCAACGAAAAACATTGACGGCGAGTTCTATTGAATTATTTATTGTAAAAAATAATTCAAAATTTAGATATTTGTTGTTCATCAAGAATCAATTATAGTAGCCTACGAAAACCAGGTTATTCAACTTTTTTTTCTCTTGGAATCTAAATTAATTCGCACTGAGAAGAATCTTGTTTTTAATTCTTATCGCACGTACCATGAATCTTATTCTAACCAGGAGATAATACTGGGAATAAATAGTTAACTTCCATGTCATGTCATGTCAAAGATATATTGAGGTCAGGGTCACCTAGTGCATATCTAGTTTAATAGAACTCATGTATAGCTTTCTGTTGTTGTCAAACGCCTTCATATGTCGTCGTTGTTTTACATGAGAGAAGCCGTATGATAAACGATAATGACCTTCAACCATTAATTGAATAGTCAAAATAGCTTTTTTTCTTCTGGTTTTCGCATCTTACTTCAGCAGCGAATTCAACACCTGTTGGTCCACCACCGACAACAACAAAATGTAGAAGACGTTTTCGTTCTTCTGGTGTCTGCGATGGTGTCATAGCTGATTCAAATGCATCACTAATCGCGGAACGAATACGTCGAGCATCGAGAATTTCTTTGAGAAAGTGAGCATGTTCTTCAACACCGGGAATATTAAATGTATTATTCTCTGAACCAATAGCAACAATAAGAATATCATATTTCATATCAAATTGAGGTCGTGTTCGAGCTAAGCAGAATCAACTGAATAATTTCAAAAATTGATTTTGCTTCTTTTTCTCCTACCAGAATCTTTAATAATTCTTGATGATGCACCACCTTCGCGTTTCGATGGTACATAGATTGCTTTAACGTCATCGCCCCGAGATACGACATCTGTGCCATCACTATTGCATGTGATTAATTTTTCTTTTGGATTGACATTAACACATTGTGCTTCAACATATTTTACTTTTGGTCCAACAAGTGAACGAATAGACTCAATGACTGTTCTAGTTTCGACTGTACCAACACTAACCGATGGTAATAAAGGCGTCATTAGAAAATAATTACGTGGCGATACACAAACAACTTCATATTTATCACTGTCAATATGTTTTAAAAATGGTACGGCACCCCAACCTAGAAACCAAACGGAAAATTTAAAGAGAAAAACGAATTTCGTTTGTACTCACCTGTTCCAAGAATCACTACACGTGGTTTTGTACCGATTGAATTATCCGAATCGGTCATATCTTTAAACCATTTATAATTACGATTAGCGCGATAGCCATAGTAAGTTCCACAACCAACAACAGTGACGATTAAAAGATTTCTTAATCGTCGCTTTAATTTCGTTCCTAAATTTTTTCAAATGAAAAGACAAAGAGCAACTTTAGTCTATACAAAAAGACAAATATCCATCATATACCGAAATTTTCCTTCGCTGTATGTCGGCTAAACCAAGCAAGATTTCGAATAATAATTGGTTTTACATCTTTCAATTGTTTAAATGAGAAATTTCTAGTTGAACTTCTCATTAGTAATTTTTGACATAATAAATTCGATCGTGAAAACATTACAATGACTTTCAGAGTAATCGACTGTTTCAAGGCGCGGAAACGAGCATGCGCATTTCTTTTTCTGTATGTACTGTAAAAATCGATTTGATTAGTTGAAAATTTCGTCAATCATAAACAATCGTGCGATCCTGCTGACATCTTTTCTGCTTTCAAAATTAAATCAAAAGCTTTTGTATAAAAGTTTTTCTATTACAAAAAATTAATTTCTTACACATGTTTTATTTTTCGTAGGAATGAGAAAATCATTTGAATGGTTAGAATTTCATTCGTTTATCTATAAAAATACAAAACACTCACCGTGCAAGTTTATTTCATTGCTTGCAAGCTTCGCAAGAACATGTATTCAAGCAATGATCAATCTGAAATGGAAAACGATGATGATGGAGATATTACAACTGAATTGTGGCAAGAAGCTTGTTGGACAGTTATATCCTCCTATTTCGATGAAAAAGGTCTTGTTCGACAACAACTCGACTCATTTGATGAGTTTATTCAAATGTCAGTTCAACGTATTGTCGAAGATTCACGTCCAATTGAATTACAAGCTCAATCACAATACACCGCTTCATCAAAAGATGTGCCCTACAAATGTACAATTAAATTTGAACAAATTTATTTGTCAAAACCTATTCATCGCGCTGATGAAGGTACAGTCTATTTATGGCCAAATGAGGCACGATTGAGAAACTTAACATATGCTGCACCATTATATGTTGATTTAAAACGAACTATCCAAAGAGATAACGATCCTGCTGGAGAGAAAAAACTTGATAAAGTACACATTGGTGATATACCAATTATGTTACGTTCAGCTTATTGTCTTCTGTCGGAAATGACGGATCGTGATCTGACAGAACTTAATGAATGTCCATTGGATCCTGGTGGTTATTTTATTATTAATGGTAGTGAGAAAGTGCTAATTGCACAGGAGAAAATGGCAACAAATACAGGTTGAAAAGATCATAATCATAATTTATTGTGTTTATTTTAAATAATCTTTATTGTTTTAGTTTATGTATTTTCCATGAAAGACTCCAAATATGCATATAAATGTGAAGTTCGTTCCGTATTGGAAAATTCTAGTCGACCAACAAGTACACTCTGGGTTAATTTAATGGCAAAGGGTGCACAGGTAGCTTACGTTTTTTTTACTGCACTCAAAAAATTTTCCTATGAACAAAAACACAACGTTCTCATATTCCTTGTAAAATACGTTTTATACAACTATTTACTTGTTTAGGGTGGAAAAAAAAGTGCTATTGGTCAGCCTATTATTGGTATATTACCATATATAAAACGGGAAATTCCCATAATGATTGTTTTTCGCGCACTTGGCCACGTTTCTGATCGTGATGTTCTCGAACATATCATCTATGATTTTGATGATATGGAAATGATGGAAAAAGTAATTGTTCAATGGTTAATAGGAAAATAGTTCCTTTTGTTTTCTCTTCCGGTTCTAGGTTAAACCATCACTCGATGAAGCTTTTGTTATTCAAGACGATAAATTGGCACTTGATTTTATAGGTGCACGTGGTAGTCACGCTGGTGTTCCACGTGAGAAACGTATACGTTACGCTAAAGATATATTACAAAAAGAAATGCTACCACATATTGGTATAACACAACATTGTGAAACGAAAAAAGTCTATTTTCTTGGTTATATGGTTAATCGTTTGTTATCAGCTGCATTGGGTCGTCGAGAATTAGACGATCGCGATCACTTAGGAAATAAACGTTTAGATTTAGCCGGTCCATTATTGTCATTTTTATTTCGTGGTTTATTTAAACGTTTAATCAAATATATAACAGCTGCTGGACAAAAAGCTGTTAATCGTAGTCGTGATGTAGGCGAATGGGTTGTTCGATCCGATATCATAACACAAGGTTTAAAATATTCATTGGCAACCGGTAATTGGGGTGATCAAAAGAAAGCACATCAAGCTCGAGCTGGTGTCAGTCAAGTATTGAATCGTTTAACTTACGCATCAACATTATCACATTTGCGACGAGTCAATTCGCCGATTGGTAGAGATGGAAAATTAGCTAAACCACGTCAATTACATAATACACTTTGGGGAATGATTTGTCCAGCTGAAACACCTGAGGGACATGCTGTTGGTTTAGTTAAAAATTTAGCGCTTATGGCGTATATTTCTGTTGGTTCACAGCCGCAACCGATTTTAGAGTTTCTTGAAGAATGGTCAACAGAAAATATGGGTAAGTTGATAAGATTTTCTTTGTTTCATTTCGTAAAGATATTTTCTTTTTTTCTTCATAGAGGAAATTACACCGTCAAGTATTCGAACTGCTGCAAAAATCTTCGTTAATGGCTGTTGGATTGGTATTCATCGTGATCCCGATCAATTAATGAATACACTTCGTCGTTTACGTCGTCAATGTGATATTATTGTTAACGAAGTTTCAATGGTACGAGAGATTCGTGAACGTGAAATTCGTATCTATAGTGATGCCGGTCGTATCTGTCGTCCACTGATGATCGTTGAAAAACAAAAATTATTATTAAAACAACGACATGTTGATCTACTTAAAGAACGTGAATATACGAATTTCGGGTAAACTCTTTACGAAAATTATTTTCCATTGAAACAAATTTTTCTTCCTTACAGTTGGCAAAATTTAGTTGCCGAAGGTGTTGTAGAATTTATTGATTGTCTAGAAGAAGAAACGAGTATGATTGCTATGGTACCGGAAGATTTAAAACCCAAAGGAGAATCACCATACTGTTCAACATATACACATTGTGAAATTCATCCATCGATGATATTAGGTGTTTGTGCAAGTATCGTACCGTTTCCTGATCATAATCAATCGCCACGTAATACATATCAATCTGCTATGGGTAAACAAGCTATGGTAAATGAACTATATAAAATAAGAAGATATATTAAGAATTTGTTTTTTTTTCTCAAGGGCGTTTATATAACAAATTTTCATATTCGAATGGATACACTTGCACATGTATTATTTTACCCTCAAAAACCGTTAGCTGCAACGCGAGCTATGGAATATCTTCGTTTTCGAGAGTTACCCGCTGGTAGAAGAAAAATCTTGAAAGTTCTTCGAAAACTTTGATTATTTTTGTTTTCAGGTATTAATGCTATTGTTGCGATTGCAACTTACACTGGTTATAATCAAGAAGATTCAATTATTCTCAATTGGAGTTCAGTTGATCGAGGCTTTTTTCGGTCGGTTTTCTGGCGTTCATATCGTGAAGCCGAAAGTTCGCAAGGTGATCAACATAAAGAAACAATCGAAAAACCACAACGTACATCATGTGCTGGAATGCGCAATGCTATCTATGATAAACTTGACGACGACGGAATTATTTCGCCTGGTGTTCGTGTTAGCGGGGATGATGTTCTTATTGGCAAAACAGTCACTTTACAAGATACAGAAGATGATGTAAGTTAAGAAATATATTCTCCGGATTAATAAGAATAAATGCTCTTAGTCGAGCAGTTGGAGTTAAGCACCCCTCATGATGACGTGATTTTGTGAATAATAGTTTTTTTTTTCTTTAAATTTAATATCATTCAAATACTATTTATCTATTTTAGTTAAACAGCAAAACAAAAAAATTCCTTAAAAAGGATGCTAGTGTATTTATGCGTGCAAGTGAAACCGGTATTGTCGATCAAGTAATTGTCCACTTTTTGGTTTTGAGCCTTTAAAAATATGAATTTTGTTTTTTCTTTTATAGGTACTTCTATCCATCAATGATGAAGGTTATAAATTTGTGAAAATCAAAGTTCGAACATTGAAAATTCCACAAATTGGTGATAAATTTGCTAGTCGACATGGTCAAAAAGGAACATGTGGAATACTTTATCGCATGGAGGTACGAAACAACAAAATAGTTCACATGATTAGATCCATGCTGATGCGTGGTTCGAATCTACACATAAGAGTAAAATGCGAGACAAAGATGGATGAATCACGACATCCTAACGTTCGAAGTTCATCATGGCTGTTCTCGTAAAACATGATTCCTTGTAAACCACTAATCGACTGATTCATAGTCGCTTTAGTCACCTTTTCTCGGAAACAATTGTGCTCTCCTAGTTTCTTATTGAGAATAAGAAAACGAAATAAGTTTCTATTACTCCTTACTTTCGTTTCTGAATTCTCAGAAATTAACTGTACCTTACATAGCCCCATATAAGCTCTATTTCTACTTATATTAGGTACTTTGTGATGTAACATCTTTTTTTGTTTGAAATATTTTTCTAGGATATGCCATTTACTGCTGAAGGTATAACGCCAGATTTAATTATCAATCCTCATGCTATTCCATCGCGTATGACAATTGGACATTTAATTGAATGTTTACAAAGTAAAGTAGCAGCGAATAAAGGTGAAATCGGGGATGCCACACCATTTAATGATAATGTCAATGTTAAACATATGTCTGAAATGTTACATGAGTATGGCTATCATTTACGCGGCAACGAAGTTATGTATAATGGAATGACCGGACGAAAACTGAATTGTCAAATCTTCTTGGGACCAACTTAGTAAGTAGTTTCGGAGTGTTTTGTTTTTGCTGACGAGAAAATTTTTTTGATTTAGTTATCAACGTCTTAAACATATGGTTGATGATAAGATTCATTCGCGTGCTCGTGGTCCAGTACAAATTCTTAATCGACAACCGATGGAGGGACGATCACGGGATGGTGGTTTACGTTTCGGAGAGATGGAGCGTGATTGCCAAATATCGCATGGTGCAGCACAATTTCTTAAAGAACGTCTTTTTGAAGTATCGGATCCATATCGAGTCCATGTTTGTAATATTTGTGGTCTTTTGGCCGTGGCAAACTTAGCCGAAAAGACATACAATTGTAAAGGATGTACAAATACAACTCAAGTAAGTTGATCTATTCAAAGACAATATGAATTTCTTCACTTTACTTCTATTTGAATAGATATCACAAGTGCGTTTACCATATGCATGCAAACTTCTATTCCAAGAACTCATGGCAATGAATATTGCGCCTCGTATGATGGTCGATTAAGTTATTTTTTGTTGTAGTTGTCGATTGTGTAAATAAGCAACTTCAAGTTTGAAGAAATTTGAAGATAAAAAAATGAATTAAAAAAACAAAATCTCATTTGATCGTTCATGACTTGTTGTTTTTTTTATTGTATTAAACTTCGAAGAAAAAAAGCTAATTTTTTAGAAAAAAAAAAACGTGCATTTTTTTTTTACATATCAATATGAATTAGTGAGAAGAAATTTTTTGTACCAGATACAAAAATTTTCCCTTTTGTGCTTTTCTCAATGGTATAAAAATAAAGCCTTCGAAGAAGTGCTACACGAGTCTTAGAGAACATACTCATTTCGAGTTATTTTCTAGTAAAAAATTGTTTTCCTGTTGAGATGATGGAATGTTTTGAAATTGTGTTCGAGAGTAATTTCTAATATATAAGTACAAACTAAATTAAGGAACGTGAAGACTATTTAGCTGCATATTTATCAGGAAACTTGATCGCTTCGTCGTTGTTTTTAATATTAGTTGAGCTTTGCTCGCCTGATCAAATGATATAAAAGTATTACAATAGTACATAATTCTTTTCTACCGTAATTCGATTTTCATTGATTTTTAATTAGGCAGATCATGTGATTTTGTCAAGTACTCTACATAGAGAGGCCCTATTTAAATAATCGTGTTTCTTGAAGCAGCCATTCCCTTCCTACTTACTCAAACTATTCAACTGCAACGTATACCTTATTTCTACATGCATAATGCTTTTCTTTATCCTCATAATTGGTGTGTTTGTTCACGATGGCATTCAAGCATTTGGTAACACTACACAAAGTGGCTCTGATATCATCTATCTAGATAAGCCATTGAACAATCGGAATCGGAATGGTTATGCATACTCGACTCCACAATTCTTCTTACGAACCCAAACGCCTGTGAGTTTCTATTTCACCACAGCTATGGTCGGTTTTGTGAAAGTACCAGGCTTGTCACTTGCTTTACATCATTCTCGAGCTCGTCTGTACGAAATTCGTTTTCAAGGAAGTCTCTACACGACGGCTCTAGCAAAGCGTTCATACATACGCATCATGATTGATGATGCAATTCTCATTTCTAATAAATTGTATCCAAACACCGAGGAACGGAAACGTCTTGATCCAAGTTTTGAAAACAATTTACTTAATAGTGACATCCAAGGAGGCATCTACTTATATTCTAGCTCGTCAAATATTGTCTTTCCATGTGTAAAATTCGAAACGGCGTATATTCCTGCGGGAACTCATTCAATTGATGTTGTCATACGCACTGAAGACACAATTATTGTACATGGTAGTGAATTGTTTGTGAAGGTATTCGACATTGATGAGAGTTCACAGTCAAGTTTACCTCTGGTTCAAACAGTGAGCGGTTGACAAGTTCTAAGACGTTCCTCCAAATCAACGAACGATAGAAATTTCTCTAATCAAGCCTTATATCCCATAACCATTCTTGTCTCCCCTAATAGTTCATTTTTTCGGAAAAATAAACAACAGAATAAACGAAGAAGTCGCTACGCTCCGACAAATCCATGCAACTGCGGTAGTAGATGTAATTCATTGTAGATATTCGGGTGTGTTTCTAGTATTGAACTACGGAAGCGAGAATTAGGGATAACTTTTTATAAGGTCCATGTGCATATAACAGCTTGCAGAAGGCGAGGGTGTTGAACTATTTTACTTATCAACACACGTTGACACCCAAACCAGCATCCAATATTCTCATTATTTATGTGCTAAACGATGAAATCTAGATAAAATATATTCAACTTTATCGTTAGGAAATCATCAACACCGAAATGCAAGTGTAAAAACAATGAATCATATTATCAAACCAAAATTTTGCTTTATGAAAATACGAAACAAAGCGTAAATTTATACTTCATATTACAATAATTTATGCACATACCAAGATTTTATTGAAAAACGGAAAAAAAACTGCCATTCCTATTAATGTATTCAAATATAATCGATAGATTATATTAAAAAAGTCATATGTTTTTATCATTTGAATTTATGTTAAAAAGAAGGAAGACTAAATCTTTCGGTATCCGCCGAGTGCTGCTCTCTTGCTTCATCAATCAACGAACCAGGGATAACATCACTAGTCGTCTCTATAATTGTTCATAGAATATATGCAACTCTCGTTATATTATGTCAGTGATTCCGCATGTTAATGCCATATATGCTTTTGTCTCATTAATAGATGGCATTGTCGCGTTTAACAGCTGTCTTACTTGAGATTGTACATGCAGAACAATTACCGCAACATGATTTACATATTATTCTGAATAAAAGATTATTTCAGGAACATCGAACTGTAATGAATCTAGCTCAATTAAAACACTATTTTGAATGATGACCTTGAGTCTGTTTACGGCATGGAGTCAGTCATATGCACGAACAAATATGGATCGAATCTCTGAGACTATCTCATCTACCATAAATTGACTGTTAAACTGTGTAAAATTGAAAATACTAAATTTTGTATTGAATAAAACAATTACTGCAAGAATAGAATATTCAATTAATTCATTCTTAGATAACACCCTGGAAAAAAAACGCTTCTCTGTCCATTTATTACATATTCATCGTTGTCATTGGACAATCACTAATAATGTTACATCTTCCATAGAATCAAATTGGTGATGCATGAACCGCAGTATCTGTTTAATACCCAAGAGAATACATCAGTGATAGTTATACACTAAAAATGAACCATTTTTGGTTCGTATAATTGTATTCAACTGTTTATTTTTCGGCTAACCTCATTCGCAAAAGCTACGATGTTAAAAATTAGTCAAGAATGAGATTGTTGATTAGAAAAAAACAAACAATATACTGTTCCTTCTTCAAATCTATTAGTAAAAAACAATGTTTGGAATGTATAATATGAAGGCGAACGTTTTCAACATTGTTTATGTCTAGAACATAGATGCGATTCTTGGCTGTAGGGCTATTGTTTCATCGAAAGAATCTTTTGAATTATATTCGTAGCTGCTGTTATGTTTGAGATAGAGTCGTAACGAGTTAGGAATTTTTTTCGAACAATTGTATGCATACAAACCGCAGTATCCAATTTCAACTGAGTCAATCTCGTATTCATCATTCTTCTTCTTTTTCGCTGTGTCTCATTTGTTCGCAACATGACATAATGAACAAGACATGCTCAAGTATCCGTAGTCATCATCATCATCATTGCAATTATTATCTACATACACGCATCTTCTTTCACTCATTTACTGATCGCGCAATCGGCAATAAGTCTAAAATGCAAATTTTGCTTATTACAAATAAAAAAATGAAGTTACGAAGAACTGACAGAGAAGAAAAAGAACAGGAGCGAATCTTTGCTTGATTATTTTCTGAATAGTACTTTCAAGTGACCTTCTTAATCTAAGCTTATGTATATTCCAAGAAAAGTCTACAAGTGGAATATAATTGAGACTGAACTAATGAATTTTGCACGTTTTCTTTTTCTTTCTCAATTAGACATACTGGTCAATGAGCTTTAACTAGACAATATACATGCTTTCTTTGTCTGCCTTTTTTCATTTTGACATTAATCAACAAAAGAGATTCATTTTCGATAACACATACTCTACGTTATTTGACAGCGACGTATTTTCAAGTAGTGCACGTGGCTGATTTTATTCCAATTAATCCAATCGACATTCATTTATTCTTGCTTGACCGGTTCGCCAAGGATCAGCTTAATGGATTGCTAGCAAAAAATGTAAATAGCTCAATAGTGTGCCTCTCTGTTTCTCTTTTATCTTTGCTCATATGAACATTTGTATGCCATCCATTCATCTGTCAATATCTTTTGTTCTCGAGGGGGTTTCATCTTCTATCCGTTAGATTTTTTTCTTCTCTTAGAAACGAATTTTCCTGCTACGGATTGGTTATTTACCTGCTGATTTCCGTTTGCGAGACACAAGGAAAAGGCGTTAATCGCCTACAGTGATAAATGATGAACACAGTTGGATATTCATGGTTATATCTATATATTTATCTGACTATTACTGTTCATACAAAAACTAGTCTATTATAAACAATGCACATAATAAAAAGAAGACAATTGCTTAGAGAAGAATGTCGTTGAGAATTATTTGATAATAAAGCACTGATACGTTGACGTTGTAACACATCTGAAGAAGAAGAAGAAGAGAGAGAGAGAGAGAATAAGAAGAACAAATGAATAGAATCAAAATACCTTTTTCAACAATTAATTTAGCCGTACGTCGTTGACGTCTATAAACACAAGTCCATATACCTGAATGGTATGTTTGTGCATGATGAATAATTAAATATGAATGTAAACTATTGTTTATTAGCCGTTTTCGTACGTGAATATCATCTGGTTTGGTTTTATTAAATTGATTCGATAGGAAAAACCAATTGATTGGCAACAGAAGGGATTGATTATTTTCATTATCAATTAAAATACTACAATTTAATTTAACATTGGTACCCGGTTCGACATAGAGATTTGATGGAGATAGAATCATAGGGATTTGTATATGCAGAAATATTGGAACACTGGCGGTAGCGCGTCGGTTAGCAATCTGACAAAGATATGTTCCTTCATCGGATAGATTCAATTGATAGATTTCCAGTGACCAATAAGATTCTCTCATGGATGTCGAATACGACGATATTGAATAACGTTTATCCGTTGTAAATAATTCTTTTCCGACGGTTAACGGATACGATAAAAACGTTGAAGAATCATGTTTAAACCACGTTACATGATGTTCACCTAGATCACGTATATGACATGTTAAAATAGCTGTCGACGATACATTCAATGTTTGATTATATGCTTTGGTTAATATTTGTGGGAAATCTTTTACAGCTACTGTTAATTCTATCATTAGAACGACTAAGAAAAAACATGACAACAAACGATTAAAATCAAATCTAGTAACTTACTCAGAATAAATAGGACTAGTTGTTTAAGTTGAAACATCATCATCGATTTGACACTTTTGCATCACTGTTTGACATATACACATAAATTACATATGATATTTGTTTGCAGCTGATTGTGTAATAAAGCGACTACGTTTTTTTTCTTTTTCAACAGAACATGTTGGTACTAGTTGATGAACAACGACATATGAGATGAATGTGAGGAAGAGAGAGAGAGAGAGAACAAACGTGTACACAAGAAGATGAACGTAGATTATGCTTATTCTCTCTCTCTCTGTCTCTCTTGCTGGTGATGATTGAAGAGACGATGAGGGAAAAAGTGGAAGAGAAAGAAAAGAAAAATAAACTTCGACTAATGGAATTAGGAAGAGAGAAGATATCTAAGTTGGGTATGTGGATTAAAGCTTACTAGAATAAAAAAAAAAGGAAGAAGAAAAAGAGAGCGACATATACAAAAACAGTAAATAGAATATTCATTGCCTTTATATTCAAAAGGGATTTTCGAATAAGAGCAAAATAAAACAGAAGATCAAACGGCGTGCATACAAATTGAATGATGACGCATCTCATTTATTTTTCAAATTTTGACAAGATCGATGCGCATACATATGCATACCAGGTGATTCTATCATTGAATAGATCACACCTCGCATACTTCATTTGCTTCAAGTAGAATTAGTTTTCCTACTGTGCGTGATTCAAGTGACAAATATACTTATTGTCTGTTTTAGTCCATTCTTGTACAGTATGACATGAAGACAGATACGCGTGCCTATCGTAGCCAATTCTATTTTAACGCTTTTGAACACATTCACATGTGACGAGTGTACACACTTACTATTCTTTTACTTGTCTGCCTAGTCTAGAAGTGTAGTAAGACGCGTTTGCAGGCAAAAATTTAATATAAACCTATTGATTTTCTAATCAATATGATTACAACCGACTTGATATAACTACGAAGTTGTTTGTACTTGGAGAAAACAAATTGAAGGATAATTGTCAAATCAAGGCTTTTCTCTTTTAACTCATCACGAGTAATACAAGTATCAAGTATTGAAACGATTGTCAATATTTTCTTCGATTTTATGCAATGCAATCAAATCCAATGAGAAAAACAGACTGATTGAACAGCCAGTCTAGTATGCATGTGGAAGACATTTGTTCTAGTGATCAAGCTTAAGAACAAATTAATGTGAACAAGATGAGCACAGACACATTAAGAATATAGAACGAGAAAGAAAAAGTACGATTTATACGTATATTTATGTCTACCCTGATAAACGACATAGCCATATATACTGTATGAATATCGTCTCATGAGTAGTTATGTTGCTTTGTTTTTCTAAGAATGATATAGACAACAGGTTCAGGTCAATTAGACTGATGGGTTCCTTACATATGTTTACAAATGTCCGATCAAAAAAAAAGTCGATAGAGATTTTTCTAACATTTCTCTTGAGCCTTGAAGGCATCGCGATCGGGTTAAAAAACATGAAAATAATAACAACTGTTGATTGAAAATTATTATGTTTACTGATACCATTGATTCGTTGTGATTAAAAATACTGACTTTAGACCAATCCGATGGAACTAGCAAGATAAGATTCTGCTTTTGTTTTATCGGAGATTTATTTTTAGAAATAATACTTTGTATTCGAATCTTTAACCTATAGGGTTAACTTTTTAAGTATGAAGTACATTACCATCAGCAAATTCTGTATATTCATTCGCGCAAACATAATTGAAATATTTTACATAAATCAAGCTCCTATCACAGTGAATACCACATAATCGATTTTTCCAAAGTAAAAAGCCAATCTTTTATACAAAGTTATCCATCAGAATATTCTATTTTTAAAATTATCACGACATCAATCGTCTTAGTTAACAAACTTCAAAGAAAAAAAAGTCTCATTAGGAATTCTTCGCACGGACAGTGAAAATATCATACTAATAGGATTATCATATTACCATATGAAAATAATGTTTAATGAACATACTTTTATGGATGTCAAAAGAGATAGTAGATTCATTGTAAGTTTAAAAAAAACCGACTCGTTCATTTAAACAGCACTTTATACAACTGGTAAAATCTTTTGGCATCTCCTATCATCTAGATTTCATTCCTACGCCTCATTACCAAACACAAGTATAGTTATTAGAGTCTTCTTTAGTTAACAAATCGAACTTCATTTGAATAAAAATCATGTTCAAATTTATCAATGCATACATGGTAATATAACAGCGATATAAGATGGCTATGGTTACTTATAGGCAATGTGAGGATGAAAATAGTCTGGCCTGAAAATTTGTTCGTTAATAATATCGCTCTAATCCATAACTGCTTATCGTTAAATTTGATTATACAATCAACAAACTTAAGCGCATTCGAAAGAGAACACTTTGCTCTATGCGATAAAGTATTTGGGTTCAGGGTTGTCGACTTTTTTGAAGATTGAGAGGAACTAAAAATTGGGTAGCTTTTGAATTTTAGGGAAATGTTAGCCCTTTCCTAATCGGCAAGCTTGCTTGAATGATTTATTGAGGTCACAGGAAATATTCGGAAAAAGTTTAATGATTCCGGTATTTGTACCTTCGAATCGTTTCTCACAATCTTCCAGACGAAACTGACCGTACATCATTCAGCTGGGATATATACACGCACAACGTAGATTATTTAGAAAAAAAACGAACGGCTAGGTCTTTTAAATGCTTGAATATTTTTGTGTGGCTACTTTTCAGAACATGTTCAATATTTCAGAGACGTTCAACGAACTTGAATATGTCGAATTATTGTTCCAGCTGCTATCGTAGCCACTGGAGATTGACGTTGATTGAATATCCATCTTATTCGTTGTTTATATGCCTTAAGAAATAGTCTTGAAGTAAGACAATGAACATAGAAGCTGACCTAAAAACGAATGCTGATAGAAATTTGAAAAAAGACACGTAATATTTACTGCAAAGAAGAGACTTTGAAACCATCCTAAATCAGTTCAAATAGATATCACTTGAAAAATAGCGAGCGCCAAATTTGATTGTATTTTATAAATAGCCAATGGAAGAGAAGTAGTCAAGAAAATGGCAATACTTGCAAGCATAAGAATAAACATTTGATTTTGAAAAACTTTTTGTCGACGAAAAGATTCCTGGGTGATTCAAATCTCTACTTACTTGAATGATGTCCCATGTCATCAGGTAGAAGTCAAAGGACGCACTACCTATTTCACTGGGTCCACATGCTGCAGCTGAAAGTCCAGGTATATGTCCTCCGAACCAATGGCTTAACATATGAGAATTAAGATCAACGCCTATGACAAGTAGTGCACCTACAGCAATCGGGACTTTCTTTGGTGTGCATATTGAAGCTGATTTAAATGGAAATCGTGTTCAAACCCACCGATCAAGAGAAGCTGCAACTAAGATCCATGACGGTGCAAGTTGAGCTACATTCCTTACAAATGAGCGAAATCGACATAGTTCATCGTATGCAACGTAAGGAAAGAAACGAATTTACATTGAAAAAAAATTAAGAACAGAATTTTTCTAGAAATGAATTTCTAATACTTGCAAGCCGAATTCCAAAAAATCAGAGAGACACAAAGTAAATATAATATATCGGATACTTTCCTCAATGTTGACTGGGAAAATGTTAATAAGTCAACTATATTACCAGGAAAGCCAATTAAAAATGTCACTAGATAGCCATATTCATATAGCTGAATAACAACAAATGGATTTTTTTAAATTTGGGATAACAATGCTTGAGAAGATTTCATCGCTGTCGTTGTCATATTGAAACAAAAATGAAGTTAAAATGACTGAGAATAAAAAAAGACACTATTTCATTTTAAGAACTTCTTAGCTCAATATAAAAAGCCATGTAATAATGCTCAGAAGATTAAATATTAATTGAAATCAGTAAATGACTCTAAATCAATTGATAGCATAGGTTCTCGTTGACACTCAGAAATTGGCATCGGAACGACGATCAACTTGGATGTTAACTATGTAGAAGTTATAGGATTCATAATTAAAAACGTATTTAGAAGATTGTGATAGAACAGAAGAATATTTGGTTTTGACTCGTACATTTCATTACGTCGTAGTTTACTGTCAAACAGAATAGCATCAATCAATTGAAATCTATTTCGTGTAAATGATTCGAATCAATATGATCAACTGATAATTATTTACAAGATAGAGTATATATTGAGTGAATACCATTTAAACTAGAAGGGCATATGCGATAATCTAATCTACTAGTGTTAGAGTAATGCAAAAACAAAATAGTAAAATAATACAATTCACTTTAAAAATAGAATACTTAGTGTTGAATCCGGATTCTCTTGTCATAGGAAATCTTCAAATATGATCTTCTATTTCCCATTTTTGAGAAGCTCAATAGCAGATTGCTTTTCATTTGATAGCTCATACAGTTATTATACCGAATATTTCAAACATTGCATCATAGTGCCGCATTCATTTGAGATACCTTTGAATCGTATCAGTATTGTTTTGGATACGTGAGGCTCTTTTTATGTTACAGATGCGCGTTGCAAAACCAATCTATCAATATATATAAAAATCGATGTGCATGTTGAGGTCGTTTACCACGGCCTGATGGTCTAGTGGTATGATTCTCGCTTTGGGTGCGAGAGGTTCCGGTTTCGATCACCGGTCAGGCCCAATTAAAACTTTTTTAAACGGTATCTACTTAAGAAAAAAACACATTTGCTTGTTAAACCTATTTTTTATGCAATTGGAGAAAGAAATAAAAGATCAATTTCATCTTAAAATTGTTTGTTTTTAATCATATTTTTATTTTAAATAAAGTTGATCTTATACAATGATGGCGATAATCATGTCAACGTTTTATTTTCTTTTTTTGTCACAAAACAATAGCATTTGTTTTTGTGTTTAAGCTTTAACAGCAAAAGTACGTTGTGGAAACGCCCATTGTCGTCGTTGAGCCTTTTTCAATTGGACTGATTTTTCCTTTGGTGTCATTAATCGTCGAATAGCTCGTGTTTTACGTTTACGTAAATCTTTTGGCTTATACTTTTTGCCGTGATATAATGCACGTAAATTTTCTTTTGTCGTTTGATGTGTAACAATAAGAACGCGAGCAATTGATTTTCGTACATTGCGAATTTTGCCTAATTTTTGCGCACCACCACTACCAGTAACTTTGCCAACACGGAGTGTATTTAATTCTTGACGTAATTCTTCCAATTGTTTTTGAAGTTCATCTAAACAAATGAATTGATAATAAACGACAAGGATTTTATTCTAGTGTGTTCATACCGGGCTTTTTGCCACGTAATTTTGAACATTTAACACGGGTCATTGTTTTTCTGATCGAATATCTAAAATTATACGAATATAGAATGATGAGAACAGAAAACTAAAATGAATGAAATGCTTTCGAGAAAAAAATGGTGATGACTCAGTTAGGCTCTTTGAGTTTGTTGAATGGTTAATATTGATTCCAATTCGAATAGAAACTCTTTCAATTCCTCCTCTTCATAGAAAAAAATTTATTTCAAATAAATGAAAACTTAAATTTATTTTGTAGCGAAGAATAATAGTGGTTAACAATAATTTTTATTAGCCATAAAATATCAAATAGATGTCGCACCCACACACACATATATATATATATATATATACATTTCTGTTGCAAAGAAAAAAAAGTGCGTGATACATAGAAAAAAGCAACTACCGAAACATTATACATCTTCATTCACTTTTTTAACAAAGAAAAACGTCTAGTAAAAAGTACTAGTAAATGCACCACAAAAACATGCAGCTAGAAAAAATTATCATTCGTAAGAATTGGAAAGTTTAAGTAAAAGCATTTTTGGCAGTTTGTTTAGCTGTTTGTTTAACTACTTTTTGAGCAATCTAAAAATAAAATAAAATGCGTAAGCAACAATTTTCATTCATCGTTGAAAATTCTTACCGCTTTTGGGCCAAGTCCTCCAACATAGTATGCAGTTAAAGCAGTATTTCCAACTGCGTAGGCTGCATTTGCCGTGAAGATGGAAGCATCTTCTCCATATCTAAATCAACCCGATTAAGAATTCGATAAAAAAAAACAGAAGAATATTTAAGCGTCTTACTTGTGTTTAACAACACTAATACTTTCTTTAGCTAAATTGCTTGCCAAATGTTTTGCAGCATTTTCACAACTTTCATAAGCAACACCAAAACCTAATAGAAATAAAACCATCGAATTTAAGCGGTTTTTCAAAAACAAATCTTACTTGCTAATCCAGCATGTCCAATACTACGTATTCCACTTAATTTTACTATTTCAATAGTACCATCAGGCTTGACTATCGTTTCAACTTTACCAAGATTTGGTGCAATTGTACGAGCTAATGCAAGTGTCATTGAACCAACTTTTGATACTTAAAGATATCAAAAACAAAAAAGAATAAAAGAACAGGGAACATTTTCTTTGAAACACATACCAACATAACTGCTAGCTTTCACAGCAACACCTGATGTTGTACGTAAACCACGAGCCGTAACATGTAAACCTTTACTAATTTTTGCCGGCTCTGGATTTGGTACAATTTTATCATGAACAGTTTTTGAAACTTGCCCAATTAAATTTTCAGCCATCACAACGCCAGTTGATAATTGTTTTGTTAAAAATTTTGTTCCTGGAATAATTTTGTTTTGTATACATAAAATATTCAACAATCAAAACTTTCAATCTTACCAGTTACAAGAGCTGCAGCAAGCTTTCCTGTTTTCGTTGATGTATCATAAGGTAGTTCTTCAGCGTTAACTTCATCTTGTCCAATAATTTCGGCTTTTCTACTCGTTGCGTCCGTTTTCTGACGGCTAGCATTAGAAACTACTTCAGGCATCGCTGCTGCTTGATTTGTGAGTTTAACAGCACCACCTGCGGCTGATGTTAATGATTCACCATACTAAATAGAAGCAAAACTTAGCGTATAACGTTTGAATTTTGACATAAAATAATTATCTACTGAAAAGACAACCGACTAGAGCTAAGCAAAAGATTTGTCTTCCAAGGACAAACAATCAGTAGCAAATAGAGCCATAAAAAAGAACTATTTAGCATCTTTTAATGTAATCCTATCCAACCTTTTCACGCAAAGAGGCTCTCATGGGCAACACAAAGGCAGACTGCATCGGTCTAGTTATCTTTGAGAATGATCGGATTACAAATGAGTTTGTTATGTAAAGACATTCACATTGCGAATTACTTACTGTAGGTGTGCCTTGTTGAGCCATGAAAACGGAAAGTTTAGAAATAATATCTTCGAAAAAAACACGAACATCCGGTTGAATCGATTCATCGAACATCAAACCAACAAATTCACCTGTAGAAAAGAAAAACAAGCAATAGCGAATAGAAAAATATCTTTTTCGTTCTTACCAACTGATGTATTATTCGGAAAAATATAGGCATCATATCCCGTTTTAAATGCTGGTGAAACATTTGGATTTAACGGATAAATCCAACTGCCTAATTTTAATAATCCACATGTTTGATCGCCGTCACTAAAAGAAGA
This sequence comes from Rotaria socialis, assembly GCA_905331475.1. Classification (NCBI taxonomy): domain Eukaryota; kingdom Metazoa; phylum Rotifera; class Eurotatoria; order Philodinida; family Philodinidae; genus Rotaria; species Rotaria socialis. The sequence continues at coordinate 116,850 of CAJNYU010000018.1, forward strand.
AAAACAGATGATTAGAAAAAGTAGATCCGAATTTCTGTTCAAAACGACAAACTTCATTTGAAAAATAGTTAACGGTAATGAATCTGATGTTGTTTGAATCGTTCCATCTTTAGCAATATAAAAAAGTCGAGCACCTTCATCAAGTTGAAACAACACAGTAGCGTTGCTTTCTTCTTGTGTTTCGTTACTTGCTATTGGTTGAAATGCTGATGGATCTTCAAAAACTTGTTCAGCCATTTCGGCTGATTCTTGTTCATCAGTTGTTGGTACATTCTTGTACAATTGTTGATTTATATTTTGATAAATTCCATTGGAATCTGCTGATCGATTTTGATGTACTAATGATTGGAGTAATCGTTGATTTGTGTTGCGTTTAATTACTTGTAATTCATCGTCAACCGCTGATGTACCTTCGTGGGAATCAATCAATGAGATAACACGTTTATAAAGTACAGATGCTTCATCGTATTGTTGATTTTTTTCGAGATTAGTTGCACGTTGTAGATATTCATTTGTTTCACGTCTGAGACTCGCTGGTGTAGCCTCGGCACGTGGACGAGTTTTTTCAAGTAATGCGGTCATCGTATCTAGATTTTATGGTATTCTGAAAAGAATAGAATTATTTTCAATGATTATATATACATATACGATATGAATAAGCTGTCTAATGATTGTAATGCGAAGACGAATCGAAAAGAAAAGAAGCCTTTTTGATTACCATAACTCGTGAGTATAGAGATGAGTCATCTGTGACAGATTTTAACAAACTACTACGCATGAGTCATTCATTCGTCAGTTCTCTTCCGGTGAATAAGATGTCGCTATGGCATCTTAACGAAATAAACATGAACAACATGGATAGTTCGTTCCTAAATCATATAGTAGGAAAATGTTTCTTGTTCTGTTTAATCAATACTTTCCGAACGAATTGACAAAGCATTCTTTCGATGTCAGATACAACAAAATATCAATGATAGAGTTATTTATCGAATGAAAAGTGAAAATAATATTTATTTGTTATCAATATGTTTTGAGTGGTAACACAATATCTCGAAGAAAAAAAAAAGAATTCTTTCCCATGGAAAAAGATTCAAAAAAAGAACGGATAAGAACGCGTTGTCCAGATAAAAGACTGAGTTGTGAAGACGCTTTTTTCGACCTTTTGAGACGCGTTTGTGTAATGAAAAACGCGTTCTTTTGAATAAAAGGAACCCGCTCTGATCGCTCCATAAGAACACGTTTTTCGCGGTAAGAACGCGTTCTTATTTAGAAGAAAAAAAATCATTTATTTATTGTAATTTCAACTCTATAATGATCTCGANCGTCTGAACGCGTTAATTTGTTCTTAGAACGCGTTTTTAGTCGATAAAATACGTTCAATTTTTTCGAAAACGCGCTCTTTCACGTTCATTATGACGAATATTTTTCCATGGGTTGATAACTTGAGTTTTTATGTATTTACCTTTTCCTGCTGTATTAGTCTGATATCGTAGGATAGAAAGAATGGATGTGATAACGTCGAAAGAAAAAATGTCGAAAGCATTGGACTTCAAGATCTTCTGGTTCAAGTAGATGATTATTCGGCATGCACCAAAACAAAAATTGGTTTGAAAATATAATCTTTTTTGGCATATCTCAAAAAGAAAAAGAAAACCTCAAATTGGTGTATGCCTAACGAGTACGCTGACCTTTCAAGTTAAAAAATGATTATTTGAATCAGCATGAACCTTGGCTTTGTAATTCTTAGTTTTACAGCTCCAATATATCTACGAAGATGTTTTTTTATTGTTTGTAAAAAAACTATTCCGAATCAATTGTCAATAACCGTTATTAGAATCAAGAAAAGATATAGCACTCGTATTAGTGGGCATTAAACAGTCGAAAGAATTAAGTGATAATACTGCAAAACTGTACGGCAATATCTAAAAGCAAGCGAAATATATAGAAGATCATACAACAATGCTGTGATTGCATTTTTTGCACTTTTGTAGTTCCTATCTGTACTACATTCTAGAATGTTCGCTCACAAAATTACTTATTGAGGAAAACTATTAGCTAATCAACAAAATTCTAATGAAAAATAGAAAATACAATAAAACAAAATCAATTATTTTTTATAACGATATCTCACAATTTTCGACGTTGCATGTGTTCGACATTTTTCTTTCAACGTGTTCAATACATACCAGATCAATTGGTTCGCCTTATTGGTCGATCAAAGACAAACTACTTAATCTTGACTGCATTAAAATAATTGATTGAATATACAAGGAAATGTTTGCGGTTTCAACACATATGAGAGCATATCCAAATCAGGGTTGCCAGCTGCTCAGGTCCCGAATGGGGTACATTCGTGAGGTACGCAGTTTACATGTTTCACACTGGTCATCGGCTGCGGAAATCAATTTCAAAAACTATTTTCAATCAGGAAAGGGCATTCTCAGTTTTTCGTTTTACTATAAAGTCTAGCTTTCAAATTGAAATCTTTATTTTCTAATAAGTATATTCACAATAAAATTTCATTTTGACATACATATATTCAATTCAATCGTAATAAAACAATGCTTGCTCAAAGCGAACCTTCTCGATTTATATTTACACTGACTGTTGCACGCTTTTTTTCGAAGCTTTATTTTTGTTGACTTTTGGCACACTTTATCAGTTGCGATTGTGTTTGAGCAAAAGAAAAAAAAACTTCACATGTCATAGTACTATTAAATCTGATTTTCAATTCAGCAGCTATCGTTTCATACACCGTCAAATTGCGACTGGCTGCCCATGCGCTTTTTCTTTGGCTGAAAACGCCTTCAACAAATGCATTCGAGCAAGGAATTGCGTACACATAAGAAATAATTTTGTACATTTCAATACATATTGGTTTCGACTTTACAAGACGAAAAGCCCAAAATTGATCAGGCTGAAATTCCACTTCTCTTTCATGATTTTCCGTCGTCGGTTTGTGAATGAGACTATCTTCATCGTGGGACTCGTTGCATATGTCATTGTTGAATTCTTCATAAACATGACCATTAACAGCCAGCCAATATAATAGACGCTTCACATCTTTATCAATAGTAAATGTCGGATAAAGAGACAGAACTTTTCTTAGTTTCAACCGAAATATGGATGATAGTAGTCGTAACATTGAAAAATGCAGATGGGGTACAAACTGCGTAGCTCAGAGGTACACGTTTTTTTTGAGGTTCAAAAGGCTCACATGGGGTACGGCTGGTAACCCTGGTACAAATATAGTTTGCATTCAATAATACAAAAGGAAAAGTCGATGATCGGAGTCTTTGCTAGGAATAAGTGTGTTATTTATTTTTGTGACTGATTTTTCACATATAAAATTTGGTAAACATTGTATCAAGGATCAACGAAATTCACCAAAAACAAATGGATAAAAATTCGATTGATCTTGCGCGATGAGCAACATTTCAAACATTTAAAATACCCATAAAAGTTACCTCCGCAACTATCCTCGTTGTTACTTGGTTGCAGTTTTGAAGTTTATTATTAGCTGCCTATCAATCATCACAAGATAGTGTCGCCAATAGCTTACTTTTTACCTGTCTGCGTAGGTATATTTTGAAAGAAAACAAACCATGACCTGTTCTCACTCATCAAAATTAAAGAAAACTTTGTATTTGAGTTTTAATCATCTAATTGCGGAGACTTTCATTTTATAAATAATAAACGAATGAAAAAGATCATTATCTCTCATATCTAATAATGAAAGTATATTTGGTTTTGAAAGCAAGAAAATCGTAACACAGGTTAAAAAAAGTGATGTAGCCTTTCATCTGCGCGTTGTTTTGTTTTGATCGATAGATAACAAAAAGAAGAAAAAAAGCATGGTATTATTATTATTATTTTTATTTTGGTTGTTTAGCTATATGAATACCATGAACAGTAAAAGGAAAATTTTGCCAAATGCTCCCAATTAGAAAAATCATCAAAAGTATTTTAGAATTTTTCTTTATGCTCCAGTTGGCTTGAGTTCGTCAACTTACCTTCAGGACTACTATTTTGGGACAAATTCAGTTCTTTTTTTGTAGTATGATTGAATTTGGAAAAAAACCAATCAGCCATATATAATGAGCAGTTTTTTTTAATCAAATATCGGAGCTTCATTGATATGAATTTCTATTTTCGAATATTGCTTATCAAAGTTTTAGCTTTAAAACCAATGAGTAGAGTAAGCATTTTGATGCCAAATCAGAATATGACGTTTAGTATTTGCCATGCTAAACTCTTTACCATTGAAACCTTTTGAATAATTTGAAAATTCATATTTATGGTGCTCTGATACCATACTGAAAACAAATTCAATTTTTGCATCAATAAACCGAGCGTTTTTAAAAACAGTGACGACGCACATCATCACGTGGTCGGAAGTAAACTTAATTGCGCATGTTACTTTTTGACTTTCTCATACGGGCGCCTCAAAATGCAAAAATTTTATCTGGAGCTTTTCGCAACATCATCTGTAAACATGCAGACACAGGTCATATCAACTATGAAGAGGATATTTAATATATTTCACTATATTATAACGAAGTAAAAATGCAACGAGTCAAATACCTGCTGACTATTTCGAATGAATCATCCGATTTGTTTTCTTCTTTTCCTCAAAAACAAGCCTTTCTTTTATTACTTTAAAATAAATAGTTATGCATGTTTTATGCTTTCACTAATCTTTCTAGACATATTCACATTGAATGCTGTCCAATCTTCAAATACTTGAATTATGTGCATCTGGAAAAGCTTTAAGAACTCCTTTACGTTTACTTAATCGTGTTAAACATTACGCTTATGGCGATATTGAAAAGCTTAATGAACAAGTGGCGACTCATTTCAATACCTGGTCATTTATTGTCTTGCTAAATTTAGACGACCAAAACTCGCATATCGATTTAGACTACCTAAAAGAACAAGGCTGCGTGCGGGCTATTTTTTATGTGGAAATTTAACCTATGACATACAAGATAATTATGGAAAGATTTATCCTGTTCAGAAAGAAGTTATTGCATCTAAAATAAAATCAGCTATTATTCAATTTTTGAGAGCTGATGCTGCAAAAAGATTATCATTGGGTGATATAATTGGTTCACAGCATCGGATGTCGCAAGCTCATAGTTTTGAACGCCAAAACTTGACAGATGACCAGGTAGTATATCTTTATTAGCCTAAATATATAATCTAATTGCAAAAATGAATTAAAAGGCCGTTCCTTGTCATGTTCTAATTATTCCACTGAATACAAATATCGACAATTTACTCGATTTTCAACCGCGTTTCTTACAACAATGTAAACAAATAATCAAAATTTTCATTAATACTATGACTTATTTTTTTTTATGCTAGGTAATGATCTATGTCCTGATTATGAGCCAACAGTTTGTACAATTTATGACTATTTACCTCAAAATGAAAGTGGTGAATTTGATCGAAATCCAGATGCAGCTCTTCTTTGTAATCATGTGAAACGGCTGTCACTGATTCGCGTGTATCTTATTGGAAATGAAGCATATATTCGAAATTCGATGTGCAAATATTTTTTCCAATGTGAATCACATGCTACGAATCTGGTAGGATACAATGAAACATATACACTTGTTGAAAACGAACCAATTGGTGCTAATATAATGAATGATTTAAACCGCATCATAAATGTTGAACTACCAGTAACGCGTGTCATCAAAAAGTTACGTGAAATCGCAGATGATCCTCATTTTTACGGCGCTCTTGAGTGTTCTAATGCTAATCTTGAACGACGGGAAAGGCCTGCGGTTCGTCCAGACACCCCCGAAGGATATAGCTCCACAGTATGTAGAAACATAAGATTGAAACAATATTATACTATTTATTTAATTTCTTTTATTATTATTATTAGTATCATCAAAGCACACAAGCTGAAGCTGGCCCTAATACTCAACTTGAAGATGCTAATGATGGTGATATTGATGCGAAAATTTCAAAATAAACTTCAAGAATCTTCCACCGTACTGTTCGTGTACACTAATTTCTAAATCAATGAAAGTATTTTTAGAAAAGCTTTTAAAATTGTTATTGAATTTTTTTATTTTCCAAAAAATAATGTCTATAAATTATATATGAACGTGAAACTAATAATTAGACGTTCAAGTTTTTATATTTAATATGTGTAAAAAAAATATAGACAATAAATATCAGAAGTAAAACTATATATTTGATCTACTGAAGTAATTCATAATGGACTTTTAATTATTTCCATCTTGAAAAGTAATACTGGGTTAGACATTAACTATATTACCGAATAGCCTTTATGCTGTGTCTTGTTATGATAGATTTGGCATTCAAAATAAACTTTCAGGAATCCTTAGACTTTCAATTGAAGATATTTTACGGGGTATGGGTGTGCCACACTCACACATCAATGTCTTGAGATTGAGATAAACATCTAAATATTTGTTGTCGTTCTTGTTGAAAGTAATCATTGGTTAACTTTTATCAATGATAGACAATCGATAAGATCAACATATATAAAGGGCAGTATTCTCTGGCAATAAATAATCAACTCAACAAACAAAAGAATAAAAATATTCAAAAAAAAACAACAGTATCATTTTTATTTCAAGGGTGACATGTACAACCATTTACATACTTTTTTCTTATTTAGCACTATTAAACTAATTCTTTTTCAAAAATCAATGCATATGTTCTGATTACCAATAGAACAGTGTGTTACTAAAATTAATTTAGCATCTGTGTCAGGTAAAACAATTACGTCTATGTGAGAAACTAAAATAAACTTATATTTGATACTGATCGATGCAGATTTCCTGCCTACGTTATCTGTACCTCATATTTCTATTCATTACCTTATCAGTCGAGCGATGTTCGTACTATGTATATCGATTTTAGAACAATGGCACATCAACGCGGTCGGACATACATGCATACTAAATAACGAAAAATAATCAAAGCATATTTATTGAATAAGTTTGAGAAAAAAACATTTATAGCTGTTTTTCACATGTTCTATACCGATTCATCACGCTTTTAATACATGAATGTGTTGAAGGAAGCGATTTTTCTAGATAGAGCAGAGCTTTTGAGTAGTCTCCCATGTTTTTACACACTTCTCCGATATTACTGTAGCCAATACCCAAGGATGGATGAATCGGAGACAGAGCTTTGTCATAGATTTTATGTGATTTTTCGTAAAATTCACGTGCTTTCGAGTAGTCACCCATGTCGCTATACACTCCACCGATGCTGTTGTAGGAAGTAGCTAGTGAGGGATGGTGTGGATGTGGATCTTTCCTTCAGCCACACACCCACACCCAGGTTCTGTATAAAAAAAACATTTCATTCGACCTGAGCGTCTCAACTACACTGGGGGTTCCTTTTTACGGAAATAATCAATGCAGTAGAGACACCATTCTCTATATCCAACCTCCCTGGTCGAACAGTACGGTCTATATAGGGCCGTATACGGTCATAAACGGTTTGTTCACGACCGTATACGACCCATATCTGATGACCGTATTCAATCACCGGGGCTCCGCCAAACATCAGCATGCAACAAACCATACCGTTTCAAAGTTCCGTTAATCTCGATTTAAATAGGCGAGTAGAAGAGCATACATTGACATAAACACAAATATAAACATACCCATTCAACCCGTTCCTCCAGTCGATCTAAATACATCAAATAATAAAATATATATAATGATAAATATAGATGTAAACATACCTCTGGAATTCAATCCTTCAAGTCTAGGGATGTACAGTGTCGGTTTACTGAGCACTGGTACATCGACGGTTCCTGGTTGACTAAAACTGTAATACAAAAATAACTAGCTTTCTAGACTAAAGAATACAAACTAGCCTCATTACAAAACTTCACATTGATTATATGCACCATAAAGCTGGTATGGTAGTAACAATACACATTGATTTTAGGAAGTTATAGATCAACCTTATAAAACTGTCACAGTTTGTTGACGAATCCAACAGAATCGAAGATGAAAAATGAAATTTAATAATTTCCATATGATGCGACGTAAACTACACAATACAACTTAGATTCTCTTTATTATGCAGATAAATACTTGGAATCATTTAAAATTTTGGTATTTCTAGATTTATGAATAAATTGGAATCTTTGTTGGACGTGCTCCACAGAACAGGAAGTTCTACGTAGCAGCCCATGTAATAAAAACCGCATGAAAACCGCCGGTTTACCGCGGTTTTACCGGTCCGGTTACCGGCTCCCATTACCGCAGAACGGAAAAATAACGCGGTTTACCGCAAAAATTGATCCGGTATTAGCAACATGGGAGACCAAAATAATAAAATACATAGTCGAGAGGCTTTGAATTGAATGATGGTATTCGCATATTTGAGTAAAATAATAAGTAATGCAATGCATCGAAGGTTGTTGTAGAATGTAAAATTATAGATTGTTCAAGACTGGGACACCCTTGACAAAGATAGAGGTGCGTATTTCACTGTAATCTGTTGTAAACTACCATTAAAATTGGCGAATATGTATACTTTGACCGATGCCGTGGCTCAGTGGCACCGATGGGTGTGGGTGTGGATCTTTCCTTCAGTCACACACTCACACTTACACCTACAACTCGATTGCAATGATTTCTCTCAAGCAAGACCAGTGTGAGATTAAAGGTCTTTAAAGCACAGTTGGGACGTTAAATTTAGATCAATTAGCCGAAGTTTGTGAGAAGCTAATCTTGTTTGTAGATTAAACCGTTTACAGTCAAAAGCTTGTCATTGAACTTTAGACAGTAAAACTGAATCTTTACATTGATTGTCACGTAGATCGGCTAACCATTGTTACCAATCTACTGACTGATATCAGATGTTGATTTGTATTATTGTCATTTAATTGGTAAAACTATTCGCGATTTGAGACAATTAAGATCCGTTCAAAAATTGGCTCGGTTCTATTGCAGTGGTTTAGGACAGAACCACCATTGAAAAAAGGTTCAGTACAGAAAAAAAGGACTGACACAGAACCCTTTTAAATATTTGGAACCTTTTTCTACTCGAAATGCTTTTTAAAATTGTATAGAATTACTGATGGTTTAGTAAAATCTTTAGAGAATCTTATAGAGTTCTATATCTCGTATTAAGTCATAAATGCTTTCGTATTGTAATCTTTTTTTTTAGAGAGTATTATTCATTAAAATTCGAAGAATTCTATGCTGGTCTTATCTTATTTTTATATAGAATTTATGTTCTATATAATAATGTAGCATTAGATTCTGAAGATACCTGATGAGATCCTTAAGCAAGATCGAAACGTCGTATATACTGCTTTGAATCTAAATTTTGTTGCAGCGTATAACACCCACACTCAAACCCCAAATTTTTTCTTCAATTTCAAAAAATTGATGCTGTGCAAATAAACCGTTATTTTTTGTTTCTAGTACTTTAAGAGAGAAGTGCGCACATAAAAAAACACATTCTCTCTTTTCTCCCACACGACGACGACAAAATGTGTATGCAGAGAACTTTCTAGATACTTCCAAGAACGGCAAATAATATGCTTGTTGTCCATTACATGAAAAAGGCGCACGACTGAAGTACACACTATTGCATTATTATTTTTTGTATCCTTATCAACGGTAAGAAAGCATTACACCCCAAGCAAAAAAACACTGCTTCCCTACAAAGTAAAGCAGCCTGATCAAAGCTCATTTCAAACTTAAATACATCGCTGGAACCCGATCAAAAAGCAATATCGTTCTATTTCTGGTAGGATTCTACAACCGAGTGTATGCTATGGAAGTCATAGATAGAAACGATCCGGCATACCGGCCACCGAACCGGTCCGGGGGAAGGTTTCCGACCGGTCGGTATGAGCAATTTTTGGGTATTACTAATTTACGCGAACAGCACGAACAGCCAAGTTTGTGAGATCGCGCATAAGTCATCTTTACGAACACCCACAGCGTGTAGAGTTATATTCACGGACACCCATGAACACCCATTTTCTAGGAGCGATAATGAAACAAACTGTCAACAAACACTAAAAAATGACCCCTCTCAACACGAACACCCAGAAGCTCTGTTATAGTCTACGCAAACACCTTAAACTTTTTCTTACGAACACCCACAGAACTCAATAAGCTACATTTTTACCAAACGACATGGTATCCTAGGGTAAATCCTTATAGGACTTTTTCTCTGAAAATACGTGGGATCGACCAAATTTGACCATATATACCGAAGAGGTCCATTTTAGAAGCTTAATAGCACCCAACTTACCCATACAGACACCCACCGAACTCGATAAGCTACATTTTGACCAAAGGACATGGTATCCCCAAATGAATTCTTATAGGACTTTTGTCCTCGAAATACATGTGATCGGTCGAAATTTGATCATGTACACCCAAGAGGTTCCTTTTAACACGTTAATAGCGCGAAATTTAGACTTGTCGGTACCATTATCAACTTTCTATCTACTTATGCACCAGAGCTCCGCGTGGGACGGGATGGGACGAAAAAAATCGTCCCGTGGGATAGATCGAAACATTTCGTACCATGGGATGGGCTAGAGATTTAAAAAAAACCATCCCATGGTATGGTACAGTCTTCTTAACTGTCCCATCCCATGGTATGGGACACAAAAATGTTTCGTCCTATCCCATGATCCCATGGGACATATCAATAATCATATATCCTTTTAGACATCACATTTATGCGAGTA
>CAJNYU010000019.1:0-63398 GCA_905331475.1 Rotaria socialis
TGACTTGGTGCGTAAGCGGCCCCAAAAAATTGTACAAAAATCACAAAAAAATGTATGGATGTCACGAATAAAATTCAGCGTAATTAAAAAAAAAAAAAAAACAAATATATAGTATATTCTTCGATATACTTCTTTTATTGAATTTAAAATAAATATGAACATTTCTATTCATTTATATCGAATTAAATTATTGTTAATGATGTTCATAACCAATGATGATTGTATAGGTCTTGATCGTAATAATAAACATTTCGCACAACTCAATTATAAAAACCCGGAAGCTCTAGATAAAAATATTATTATCATCTATGTTATTACGATCAAGACCTATAGAATAATCACTGGTTATGAATGTCATAGGATAGAAATTAATAGAAATATTCATTTTTTTGATTGAAAGCCCTATTTCTATAAAAATGTAAAAAAAATATTTAGTATATTTACCAAAGACAAAATTGTCCGGACGAAAGAGTTGACCAAATGGACCACTACGTACTGAATCCATTGTACCCGGTTCGAGATCAACAAGAACAGCGCGTGGTACATATTTTCCACCTAAAACGAGAGAGCAAAAATAAAGATTCGTTTTGTATTTTATCTTCTGCTTACCAGCTGCTTCATTATAGTAAACATTAATACGTTCAAGTTGAAGATCCGAATCACCATGATACGCACCCGTAGGATCAATACCGTGTTCATCCGAAATCACTTCCCAAAACTAGAAATGCATCAAAATTTTATTTATAACAAGATATTCGACTGAAATATATTAACTTACTTTAGAACCAATCTGGTTCCCACATTGACCAGCTTGCATATGAACGATTTCGCGCATTCTTTTTTTTTCTAATTTTTATTCAAGATATAACAATCTAGTCTTTCTGACAGAAATCTAGAATATACGGCAAAATCGCAATAGAAATAGGGGGAAATTAATACGAAAAATCGACGTTGAAAACTGCAAAATAAAGGAGAAAAACAACATCACTCTATGACTTTGTAATGTTGATTCCGTTCGACAGATTTTTTTTATGGCAAATTCTATACTACGCAATCTGTGTCACAAATCTATACTGAATAAATTTTTCGTATAGAATTGTCAATTTAATTTTTTTTTCTAAGAGACTTTGTCATATAGAAAACGACGTGCACTGGGTATTTTGTATGCTTTTCTACTGATGTGAGTAGTAAATATGATAATAAAGAAGAGAAAAAAAAGAAATTTTCTTGTGTGTGATGAATCCGCGGCGGACTTATTTTTCTCTTCTATACACAACTACGCAGTATCGTATCGTATTCTCTTTCGTTCGCCACAGCATAAAGATAAATGTTTTACGTCGTAATCTTTTGAAGGAAGGAAAAGGTCATCGAGAGCATAATAATGACAACAGATTTTCTTTTCTCTTATTTTGTATCAGTCAGATGATTATTTTCAACCTATCGGCTAAATTGGTCGGAAAAAAATTGTTGTACAGAATTAATCGTTAGAATTTATAAAAATGACGTATATGCATATTCTATATGTCGAAACATTGGCCAATCAGCTTGAAACTGTTTTTTTCTTGAGGATTTATTTTATAATGCAATAATTTTAAAGGGTTTGAATTTTGCGTCTGTAATTCGTAAGTGAGGTGTTTTTATTGATTCTTTTACTATTTTAAGTAACTAACATACAAAAAAATTTAAAGAAATAATCGGATTAAAATCTATTTTTCTTAATCGTAAATGGCATAATTTTAAGCTTATTTTCTAAGATTAAAATCGATTATAATCTGATTGTTTCTATAGATGTTTTTACATGAACAAATCAATGAAATTTTATTTATTTGAAATTTTCTAGTAAATAGCCAAATCAAGTTAAATTTGCAAATCCTCCTCAAAGCTATCAGTTCTGCTCGCCGTTCTATGATGAATATATTTCTGACTTGTTGAAGACTCTTACTATCACTGCTGTTTAATAATCATTAGATAAAGAATTTTAGGTTATTTTTGAATGCACTGTTCATTGTCATCACCAAGCAGGATGGCAATCATCTTTTGGCAAAGACTAATATCTATAAACAAAAAAAGCTGATATTCCGATAGCCATGATTGCCAATGATTGTTTTGATTACAATCAGGAAATATCCTCGTGGAATTTATCTATTCAATAAATCATTGAAGGAACGGTTGTTATTTCCGTTCGGAATACGTGACGAGACAACGAAATAAAGAGCAGTGCAGATAATAACTATTGCCAGTTATAGAAACACAGAAAAAACTAAATAATATCTACTGACTCTTTTGATCAGATATGTCTTGGATTCGCTCTGGAATATATCCACCATAGTGGTGTTGTTCATTCATCTTTTAAAAAAAAACAAGAATATACCTTATACACCCTAGACAATCAAAAAGAAATATAAGCTTACGACTATTTCTGACTATCTTGGGCTTTTTACACACTATGGGAATTCAGAAGTTAATTAAAAATGCGATTGTTTCTTCCAATCAGCAACACAAATCACATTTTTTAATTCACTTTTTAATTCCCATGGATTGTACAAAGTCTTACTCCAAATCTCCTGACTCCTTAAATTTTTTTTCTGCCAAATATTAGAGTAGATAATTTGATCACTTTAAAAATATATTGACAATCACTTTAGATGGGTTTGGTCAATCGAACTCAGTTTTTTTTAGAATAATATGTTTGACTCCGATCATATATGCTGCCATGTTGAAACTACTCGTCAAGCGAGTACGCCCCGCCAGCATGAGTACACAAAAGACTCGCTGGAGTACTCGTTTCTGTGTTTCGACAAAACACCAATGCATTAACACGTAAAAAGTTAAATTACATTGTATAAAAACAAAATGTGATGAAATCAATTAAAAAAATATTAAAAAACTATTTTAATAGATGATTCATTTTTGTCCATACAGCGATTGGATATATCAAAGCAGCTACATTTCACTTTGTGAACAGAAAGACAGATAGTCACTTATCATTTTCAACTGCTCGTTTTTCGAATAAAACTATATATCTATTTTCAATGTAACAATAATTTGATAGCTTTTAATTTCTTAATTTCAGATTAAATTTCATTTCAGATTTGTTAAGGTTTTTTCTGGTTACTAAATAGCATCAATGATTCATGTCATGAAGTTTCTTTGTTTTGTATAAGGATCGCTTGAACATAAATTTGTTTTCATACACGAATCGAATCAAAAATTCATTCAATAATTTTAAAATTAATTGTCCATGCTACTGAGTATACTGTATCGTAACAAATTTTAGTATTCTTTTTTCTGTAGTTTTTTTGTATCTGTGAATTCATAATGATCAAATCTCTTTTTCGAAAACATTGAGAATTCATTAGTCTTCAATAATATTTTATTATCTTCAATATGTTTGTTAAGTATTGTTTTTTGAAACATAATATTTATTTGTGTAATTTATAGACAATAAAATAATGAAGTATCTTAGTATTATAAATTATTTCATTGCACTAAGATAATATTGTTGATAGGTTAACGAAATAGAATTCATTTAGTATTAAAATATAGTGAACAAAGTATAGATGAATGAGTAAATCTTGTAAAAAGCTACCAGAGTACTCGGAAGATACGTGGGTAATACTCATAGAAAACTCAGTTTTATGAGGCGAGTACTACTGATGAGTATTCAAACCCCACGAGTACTCATGAGTACTCGTGGCTTTTTCTAGCGTGAGTACTTTTTGAGTGCTACCCTATGAATACCTTCACTAGGGTGATAATACAGTTAAATATGGCATGGTCTGTCTGACATAGATTCAAAGTATACCAACTAACTAATAGTTACGTTGTTGGTGAATATGAAAGCGTGCTTCGGCTGATTCGGAATCATGACTCCCTAAATAGTACAATAGTTCTAGAATAGACTTTCATTTGAGCAACAACTAATGCATTTATACGGATAAAAATTGCATTGAAAATGATCATACGATAACTTTCTACTATTGAGTTTAAGTCAGTCTTTCATATATGACATTAGTTGAAAATTCTATTGCGCCATCTTTAGTTTTTATAAAACTATTATCCCCTGTCCGCACAAGCAATCAGTTTCATAACAGAAAGACTACTCTTTAATTTTAATTTCACAAACAAGATTCTGTTACAGGATTACGATCATAGATTTTTTCATTAGAGTAGTATATCGTAGTCGAAAAATACTTTATGCAAATCAAGTGGTTATCAATCTTTCGGAACAAACGCTGATAATTAGTCATTTGTTACAATCACAAGTCTTATATTTCTATTAAATTATTTTAGTTTCCTATGAAACTTTTTGTTGACTACATTGAAAAGTTCAACTATTTTTCGCATTTTGGAACTAACGTGTCAGACCAATAGTTGTAGAAAAATCAAATGTATATGGGATTTTCATACTTAAGAGCAAGATGAACCGTTATAGAATTGTTGGATTCAACATATAGTACTTCTTTCTTAAAGAAAATTCCTACTCGAGCAATCATTCATTAACTACATAAAAATATATGCATCATATAGCAGGCAGCAACATTTATGTGATCATTTATATTCACTATTTTTTAAGTATCATGTTCAAATGAGTAGTTTGAATGTGTATCACATGATCGATGAGTTCTTCTAAGCCTCATGATTCTGTCAGTTCTACTACTTTCTTTACATTGGTGACAAGAGTTCATGAAACAAGCATCTCTAATGTTATGTAATACTTGACTTCAAACATAACGACGCCCTCCAAAAATTGACACCTTTCATCAATGATGTATTATGATTCAAAATAATAGCTACTCTTCGACTTGAACAACTGAATAAAAATGACGTTTTACAAGAACTTTTGTAACGATTCGAGCAATCACTCTATCAAAATATTTTGCTTTCATAATAGAAATGAGGCAAAACTTATAGTAGCATTGAAATTATATTATATTACGAACGAATGTAAGAGCGATCTCCATGATATTGTTTATTTATTTTGCCTATTGTGTAAAGATTCTAGCTTCCTGAGCCAATGCACATCGATGGCATGATCAATGATTGTGAACAACATTCATAATTCCATTCAATTATTTTTCACATTCTAAAGTAATTCTATTTCTTGTTCATTGGCAAATCAAGAGCTCGTAGCTAATGAACACAATAAAAGACGGCCATTATGTTGCTAATTGTAAATCGCTGCACTGCTTGAGGCACCTAAAGTGGGATCTAAACGAAGAGGTACAACATTTAATAGAATATTTGCAAACGAGATCCATTTTGATGAATGCTCTTGGAATCAAGAATAGACTATTTCAATTGTCTAATTTACATATATCTGTTAGTCATTTTGTTCTTTTAACTATAGCAAGCATATAAATATCAAAAAATTATTTTCAAACGTCCTTATCTATATAAAATATTGCGAATGCACCGCACATGTATTCGACGAGAAAACAATATTCTAGTTTTTATTTTCCTAAGAACAAAAGAAATTTTGTGTATAAACGAAAAATGACTCTCCGTCTAATCTGCTTGTACCTGAAGTATTTACAGATTTTTTATGTTCATCCTGAATGATGGCAAAATTTTATTTTCTACTCTTATTCGACCATACCTCGACTGAAATTTATTGTGCAGTATCTGAGCAGCGGGGCCACTAACAGATCTCACGATTAAATCCAATCTAATTAGTTTATTACTAAATAGTAACTCATACCAATAGTAGGATACGATTACTAGATTGATTCTCGTGAAATGAACTTCAAATAGAAACAAATTGATTAACGAATCTACAATTATAGCTCTTGTTTTCACTACGTTGATCCGACGAAATCATTTGAAGTCGTTCAACAACAGCCGTTGTTAAAGATCTACAAGTTGAATCAAAATATTATAAAAAGTGTTGATTTTTCGTATACATGACACAAACTCGACACCAGATGATGATCCTTTAATGTATATAGCACCTGCTAAAGTTATTCCAAGCCAACCTGATGGTTTCCAACTACTTTACACGTAAACAGATACAATATCTTTCCATTGCTCTTTTGCATAAGTCAATTCAGCTTGACAGCTTTTGGAATCTTGATACGCCTGTGTGAGACAGTAAACAACAGCCCATGATTTTTCAACACCATCTGCCATGCTATGAAAAATTTAAACTAAGCATAGAAAATTTGGGTGCGGGTGTGGGTGAACTAAATAACTTCACCCACACCCACATGCATCTCTTTAATCCTTCCTAATTTTAAATTAGATGTAAATTCTTTAGAATTTGCTTCTGAATTAGAATACAAATAGTAAACCAAAAACCATTATTATTATTTGCGATTTGACAATCACCTCGAATAGATACAAAGTCAAAATTCATCTGATAAGATCCCGAAGAAGGTCAAATTCATTGATGGAAATCTCGACGCGCCGACACTTTCAATATTAAGATATACTTTAGTTATTTTTATTAGATTATATCAATCTAGTATTCAGATTAAAAACCTACCTGATGATGATTGTAAAAGCATTAACCGAAACAAGTCGTGTGGAGTTTAAAATCGCTAATACTTAAATAAATGCGTATCCTGCTCACACACACACACACATCGCTACTTATACTGTGGGATCATAGTGCAATTAGTCTTAGAGATGGAAAATCAGTCAGGTATCTACTGGACAATACATCGAAACCTAGTTTCCAGCCAAGCATATATTTATTTCTATCAAGCAATACGATCATCGTTCTTTTGCAATTCATCAAGCAGTGTCGACGATATATGGTTGACATATATGAGAACCAACTTGTGTAATGTCTAAGTGAGAAAATGTAGATGGTAACGAAACATAAATATAGAATACGCATCACCGAATTGTTGCGCAAAGCATTGGCTAAATGCTGCGCTCCCAGCTCTCCAATTTGATTCCAATGAATATCGAGTGTCATGAGTGTCTATGTGCAAAATTGCAGATGATATTGAGAGTAATTAGTACGAAATTATGCTTACTGTGTTGTTTTGTAAAACATTGGCGAGATGTTGTGCCCCTTGATCTCCAATTTGATTGAAATGAAGATCAAGTGTGGTGAGTGTCTGTGTAAAAAAGCTTTAGAGGATGATGGGTAGAATAAATTAGTGAGTTCTATTAACCGTGTTATTTGAGAGAGCATTGGCGAAATATTGCACCCCTTGCCCTTCGATTTGATTGCCCGTGAGATTGAGTGTAGTGAGTACCTGTAGGAAAATGTGTAGAGAATGATGGTAAAGATCAAGAGAGAATGAGATTCACTGAATTATTTGAGAGAGCATTGGCGAGATATTGTGACCCCTCATCACTGATTCTATTAGAAGCGAGGTGCATTTTAATTAGCCCCTAAGTAGAACGTGGAGATAGCAATGCAAGAGAGAAAACAAAGATAATCTTCATTGTGTTGTTTATTAAAGCAGTGGCAAGAACTTGTGCCCCTAGATGTCCGATTTCATTACTCCCAAGGTCGAGTGTGTTGAGTGTCTGTGTGAAAAATTCCTAATGATATTAGAAGAGAAATATGTTTACCGTGTTTGTGTGTAAAAAATTGGCGAGATGTTGTACTTCCGTAGTTCCAATTTGATTTGCACAAATATCAAGTTTGGTAAGTGTCTATGTGAAAAATTGCAGATGATATTGAGAGTAATTAGTAGAAAATTGTATTCACTGTGTTGTTTTGTAAAGCCTTGGCGAGATGTTGTGCTCCTACAGCTCCGATTTGATTTCCAGCAAGGTTTAGTGTGGCGAGTGTCTGTACGATGAAGAAAAGATGTTCATGAGAAAGATGCATAGTGAATGTATTCACCCTATTGCTTGAGAGAGCATTGGCGATATATTTTACTCCAAGCTCTGTAATTTGATTTCTAGCAAGCTCGAGTGTGATGAGCGTCTATAGGAAAAAGTTCAGATGATCATGAGACAGATAAGAAGAGACTGGGTTTCACCCTATTGTTGGAAAGAGCATTAGCGAGATATTGTGCTCCTTTGTTTTCAATTTGAGTTCGGTCAAGATTAAGTGTGGTGAGTGTCTGTGTGCAATATGTAGCCAGTAATGAGAATGATATGAGGAATGAGTAGGATTTACCGAGTTGTATGAGAGAGCATCGGCGAGATGTTCTATTCCTAGATCTCGAATTGGATTTTCATGAGGATTGAGCTCGGCTAGTGTCTGTGAAAAATGTAGATAGTAATGAGAGAAAGGAAAAGAGAAAGAAAATTTGTGACTCACTAAATTATTTTTGAGAACGTTGGCAAGATATTGTGTCCCGATAGGTCCGATTCTATTTATAGCAAGATTGACTGTGGTAAGAGTCTATGTGAACAATGAAGATGACAATGAGACAGATAAGTCGACAATGTAGTTCACCGTATTGTTCTCTAGAATACTAGCGAGATGTTGTATCCCAGCATTTCTCATTTGATTTGTAGACAAATCAAGTGCGGTGAGTGTCTATATGAAAAAGTGCAAATGATATTAAGAGTAATTAGTAGAGAATTGTGTTCACTGTATTGTTCTTTAAAGCATTGGTAAGATGTTGTGCCCCAACAGGTCCGATTAAATTTCTAGCGACGTCGAGTGTGATGAATTTCTATGTGAAAAATTCAAACTGTAATGGAATAGGTTATAAGAGAAAAACAATGTTCTAGGTTAGTTATTTTCGTACGCTACGATAAAATATCATCAAAAATTATCGTTCAATTATGAAAGTGAGCTAATCAATTTGTGTCTTTTATTGTCTCTTCTGGATAGAAATAAAAGAGCACTGCTCATGATAGTTGACTAAATTTGAATGAATTCTATTTTTGGTGTCACTTTGATATTGTGAAAGAAGAGTTTGCTGTGTCTTGAATCTTTTGAGTAGACGAATTCTATGCTATATAGTGAAACCTGACTTTGTGCACATCCCTCTTTAATGAACAGTTTGTTTATCTGAACCCTCTCGAAAATAATCGAGTGATTTTTGTAGAAAAAGAATCTCACCTGTTTAACTTTTCTACTATCTTTAGTCATGAAGAGCTCTATTGGTCTCTGCCTGCATTTAGACTTTTTTCATACAAGCACATCGGTTTCGTTAGATGAATCATATCAATTTATTAAAATGATTTAGGCGATGACGAAAATAAATAAATAAATAAATAAAGGGAATAATCAAGGAGCACCGTGGCTTAACACATTGATGAGCCGATGTACGGGCGCTTCAAGACCAGTAACTTTTTTATGTGTATGAAATATCTTATCATTAAAATAGATAATAGTGAAAAGAAACAGACAGAAAAATAGGCTTCTACCTGAAGGAAGCGCACATAGAAAAGATGACCGACTTCAAAAGTCTGGAATATCTCAGAGTACGATTCTATACGACACCTTCTATTTTAAAATTTTCCACGTTCATAGAGAAATATACAATGATTTTCAGTCGCATTCAGCTATATCGACGGAGCTTACTACTTCAAAGATAATTAATCTGAATGAGCTATTACAATGTAATGCAACTCCAGTGTTGACTATTAGTTTCACATTTTTTATAACTCTTAAATCGGATCGAGTTTTTGAAAAATCAATCTCAGATATGCACTTATCTTACTGTCAAGATTTGGGAAAATTTTTCTCATTTCAAAATGATGCTTGAATTCGAGCAACATCTGAACCATTTGAAGTATATCTAATGTTCTACAAGAAAATGATTTATCACCTCAAAGATTGAGAAGAAATTGGTTGGAGAGTGTGCATCGTACAGTCAGTCACCTTTCAATTGGCGAGACAAGTTCAATTTTACGGAATAGGGGATTCGAAATAAGGACAAGGAAACCAGTTTTCCAGCCGAACTCTATCATGGTTTTTTCGTTGCCAAACACGCCAATCTGTGGTCTTCCAAACAATTTCTGGTGAAAGTGATATGGTGAACACAACTATTGTTGATGAGTGGGAGTAATGGCAGCCTGATGTTATTGATGAAACCAGAGAAAATGATGAGGAAGTTGGGTTGCTTCGGAAAGCATTGCTGGGCTGAATCTAGAGGCATGTAAGTGAATCCGAACTTTTATTGCAACTCTGACTCAGTATTCAATTTTCGCGTTTGGGACCGAAGCAAATGGATGGCCCATAAATATTGAATCCTTTGGCATATAGACGATAGTTTGTTTGTTTTCTATCATCAAGGAGTGATTCTTTTTTTTCATAAAATTCCTTATTCAATTCTCTTCAAAACCATATTTGAAGCTTAACCATAAAAAGTTACACTGAAGAATCCATTCAAGAGAGTAGTGTCACATATCCAAGATTTTTGTAGAGAATTGAATCAGATATCTTTTGAAAAGAGAATCACGCCTTGATTACAGAAAATAAAGAAAGTATCATCTATGTACCAAACGTATCATCATTTATGGTTCACCCGTTATTGAAAAAAAAGTCGGATTCAAAAACATTTGACTCCGTAGATATCTGGAGAAACTTGATATGAGGAGTGAACCATTGAAGTAGGCTCTAATGAGGATACATATGTGATACTAAATAAACCTCTTTCGGTAATTTTTTCACGGTGCAAATTTCTTACTGGATTCATTCAAATATAAGAAGATTAATATATAAAAACCAAGCTGGATGAATATTTTCTTGGCAAAAGATAAAACTGTTAATTCATTCGTCAAATCGATTTTTTACATACCTCATCTGAAACGTTGTCAACCATTGTATTTAGAGATCGTTGAGTCAGACGACAAATATTGTCTCTCCATGATACCTCACATCTGACGCATCCTTGATAGCGAGTACTGTCGATGGGTATTGTATGAAGCCAGATCGCTCTCTCACGTGGAACATAGGCACAGGTCACAAACCAGTGTTTATCGTCGAGCCAGAAAGGTGCGCGAAATGATGCAATGAATGACTCAAGACTAACAAAACTATTGTTTCAGAAGTCGGTAAAAGCGAAGAAGAATTCGAATTTATTTAATTTGAGTAGCTTAGTGCAAATGAGTTGTTCCCAATAAGAATCGTTAAACATAGAGTCGAACCTTTCTCTATGAGAAATGAGTTTAAGATGATGAAGTGAAGGTATTGATGAAATTAGTAATTCAAAGTGCTGCGGAGCAAGTGAACAGTTTGTAATAGTTAGAGATTTCAATGAAGCAAGAACAATGGACGCAGATAATGTCAAACACGTCTGATTGTCATCTATGATGCAATTTTGAATAACTAGTGTTCGTAAATTCGGCAGATGACGGAGAATAAGAAGATAATCGCTGTAAGTACAGTTAGAAAACTCCAGATGTTCTAGTTTGTATTGATCTGACCACGATATATATTTCGCCATAAAATTCATATTACTGATACATAGCTTCCGAAGATTCCATCGAAGACTTGCTGATGAGACAAGATCCCATGTTCTGATATGCTCTTGCTCACTTGATTCGATCGAAAGCGAAGTCAACGAGCTTGTGCTTAAATTTTCTAAAAAATGTTCCAAATTGGTATCTTTGATTCGGTGGATAGTTAACGAACGGAGTCGAGTAAATCGAGCAATATCGAATAATGAATGAAATAAGTTGATTTTATCGTTTTCTTCACAATCATTGACTATAGTAATTGAAATCACATTCTCTGGCTGGATGAAACGAGAAATAGATCTCATTATCTTGACTGATTCTGAATTAAGAATCAGTACCAACCGATCGTAGGTGTTGATAAGAGCATAGAGCGTTTTGCAGACATGACGAACACAAGTAAGAAGTGTTTGGATATCGCAATAGTCCAATAAGCGATGAACTAATTCCGGAGGTAGGGTAATCAGAGACGTATTCTTCACTGAAACATCTATTGTAGTCGTTGGTCTCAGTTGTGTCATGTTCTACCATAAAAAGTAAGAAAGCTTCAATCGTAGTCTGTTTATTTCGTTGTATGAACGTGATAGCTTCACTAAAATATTAAAGCATTGTTGTTGGTGGGTGGGTCAATTAAGATATTCATTTCACTCAGTGATAAACACGGAAGTAGAGTTTAAAATCCTCAATGATAGAGCTGTGTTCAAAAAATAACTTCCACATGTTGTTATACAAATATTTCCTCAGTAAATAACTTTTTTTAAATGTTTCCTGTAGGATTTAATAGCTTATGACAAGTCCTATCGAGCATAATAATTTTTATTTTTACCTGATTACTTTTTTCGACAAATAGTTTATAGTATGAATCTCAATGGCTTTTAATTTTTCGGCTAAAATTGTTCAGAATTTATTAGTATTTTGGAGTTCATTCGTCCAATTACAAATAGTATTGTTAACAAAAAAATTCAAACCAAAGTATCTGTCTAAAAATTGTATGTATAAATCATACTCATTTATAATACGTTCTCAATACATTTTCTTTTACTTGATTTATTTAAAATGAACGCAATCAAACTTATGTATGATGAGTGCGTGTAGTATGCCTCTTGAAGATTTAACTTTATAAAGATGAATTAAAAAATTGTTTCTGATCACCAAAAAAGGGTTTGAAAAAAATATTAATTTTGCTTAAACGTTTTTTAAATACAATCGTATCAATTAGAATACCTCATACATTATTTTCTTACTTTACCTATTTTCTTGTTTAACTGTGTAGCTGAAAAATGCTTGTGATATTTGCCGACTAATTGCGATTAAATATTTTACACTGCGCAAAAAAATCTGAAATAGACATAAGGCAGGAAATGTAAGAGCGTGTGTAAAACATTTACATATAAGTTTGGCAAAAACGTGCTCGTATTTGAAGCTTGTTTCTACAGAAAAAACTTTTTTCTCGTTCTGTTTTCACTTGGTCAATCAAAAGTAGGGTGTCAATGTGTTTACAAGAGAATGAATCGAACCCCAAGTTATTTACGACAAGCATTTCGGTATTACTAAACAAAATGATTAAGTAAATGTTGAATCCAATTCTCCATATCGATTGATCTAATAGAAATTCATATATGAGACTAGCAGGAATAAGAGAACGAATCAGAGGGAGTTATTTTTGCAAAGAATATGACAGCTGATTGAATAGGCTACGTAGTTCATTGATGTTGTCACTCGTTGTGTGAAAATGTGTCTCTTTTGTTGACTACATGTAAAAAAATCAAATTAGAGAACTATAGAAGAAAGACAAACAATTATAATTTCGTTTTCAGAAGAAACCATAGAAATAAAGTCATCATACAAGGATTTTTATCTATTTTGAAATGAATGTTAGGTTTTTGTTAATTGACGGTTTTTCTTTGAGCGTAGCTACCGAGAACTTCAATGAAAGTCAAACACAGCACTGACTAATTGAGTTTTTTCAATTTCCTTATCGATAAAATAATACTCTCTGTACATGAGCAAGGGTCATCGATTTGGATTGAACTGAGAGTTTTAATCAAAGATAATATAAGTTTTCAAATGTGTTTGATATTAATTTATGGTGATAATTCAAAGTTTTATGTGAGTGTAAAGTGAGTAAACCCGGATCCAGATGTGATTACGACAGAAAATGTTCCCGAGCGTTCATATTGCAAACTGTTTATTTTCGTACATAAATGCTTTTCTAACTCGAATAGTTTGTCTCCATTTTGATGTTTTATTTCATTTTATAATCACAAATATATGTTGTGTTTAAATTCAAAACAAAGTTCATAACATTCATAGGAACAACTGTGTGGGGAGCTCTAAAAATTGCAGGTTGTGACGGATACAACGGAAATTATAGGCTTTTATAAAAATTGTTAGCAGTACAGTTTCTAAAAATGAGTAAAACAATATTTCATAATTTCGAGCTTTTTGCTTTTAAATTATCGATATCATTCCAAAGATTCTCAGGTAAAATAATAGAATAGCATACAACAATATAAATAAATTGTTTTTTTCTCCGATCAATCGCGCTTTCAAGAATCTCTATTAGGATTCCTCGGATAAAATGCAATAGGAACATGATAGTTCAGGGTACGCTTTTGATGCTTAATGCATCTTTTAAAATAGAAATTGAGGGTATGGATGATGCAGGCGTTGGTCTACATTATTTTCACACTCATACTCAAAATGGTCCGTCATTTGATAGACGCACTGTTAATCATACTCATTAAATCGTTCATTATCGATACGATGACACCATTTCACGATATGTGGCATTTGCTTTATTTACAGGAAAACATTACATGCTAAACCGTGTTCATAAATGTTAATAGTTTAGATGTAATCAAAGGCATTAATTAGTAAATGACTTGCAAATCTTCGTCAAGCCGAAGAATGGTCATGTTCAACCCACCCATAGGATAAATAATTAAGATATATTCACTGCGAAAAGCGTTAATGCCGGCCGATTTAACGTGTTTCGCAGCGTTTCCTATGGTAGCACACCCGTAAAAACAATTTCCCCATTTAGTCAAAATGCGTTTGGGAGCCACTATTTCTGGATGAAAACGAAAAGGTTATCATCTCGCGGCGCTTTTAACCGATTCAGCAGTTGCGAAACGCATTAAACCGGCCAGCATTAATAATAAGAATAATGGTGTTTTATTAATAAAGATGGTAACTGTCGATGAAGATAATAAACAACAGCTGAACTGATTAGAGAGAGAGAGAGAAAGGATAACAAGGCGGTCAATGACCGACAGATCAAAGAGGATTAATATGATTGATATATCACAGTGACAAGTTTAGTGTCAATGAGCATCATCTATTGATGCAAACGCCAGTACTCTCCAGCTTTGATTTTGGCAAACATGATGCAACTGTGGAAACGATAAAAGATCGCCATAGGTATAAAAAGAGGCGCCAAATAATCCCACCCTCCATCATAGATATGTGTTTGAATTTCATTCGTTTTATATGCTTTAGCACTGAATGTATCAAATAGCCATATCGAAAAACTTAATATAATCCACATGTTATTAATTCCACCAGTTAGCTTTCCATTGAATTGACGAGCCTTCCAAATGACTATTAGTTGAAGTGCCGTTTGAATAATTGGTATAACTGAAGCAGTCAACGTCAACCATCGTATATATTGAGTCAATTTATCCTCCGGATGCGATAGGACTGAACCAAAAAACGTAATACCGCAATAAATGTCCAATAAAATATTAGCGATGAGTAAAAACGAAAAATCAATTTTGAATTTAATATTCAATGTTCCAACAGTTCCAACAGTTCCAACAGTTCCAACAGTTCCAACAGTTTCAATTTGTTTTAGATTATTTTCTTTTTTGCACAATTTCTGCAATGAAAAGATCGAATGTACAGAAATAATGAGTGCAAGTATGACTTCACAGATTTCACTAATCAGCGTTATCAGATTACTGTTGTTACCACTGATTGTAGTAACCCGATGACCACTATTATCTATATTGAACTCTTGAAACAAAATAATAACTATTGAGAGACTGACTAGAAAAATTCCGAGAGCAGGAAGAAAAATTTCGGTAACCGCAAGTAAAATCATTGGAGGTAATCTGCCACCCTTTTCTTTCACGAAACAACAGAAAACAAATGGCAACAACATCTTCAAGCATTTATAGACCCATTGCAATATTATCTTTAAGCATTCGTAGATCCAATGCAATGTTGTCTTACAAATACAGTCCAGACAAGATGCTATCCACTTTAACGAATTGTAAAATTTTAACAGACAATTTTCATTCTCGTCTTGAAAACATTCCGACATTATTAACAATTCAATGAAGCAAGCAAATCGAAATTCCAAACCCAATGGATATAAATATTGTGTGATTTTGTCAAATGCTTTCACATCCTGACTCGCACTTGAAATACATGAGTCAGGTTTATTTTTGTGATGATGAACTTCTTGGAGAAGTATTCCTAGCCACTGAGTTAAACAATATATTGCTAAATACTTTTGAAAACTTTTCGACGCCGGAAGCTTCAATTTGGTCGAATCCTCATGGTTAGGATGATAGAGGATGTACATTAATATGCATAATTAGCATAAGCTTTTCAGCAAATTTTCTGTCATTGATACAATGATATTGGCCACACAGGACGAATCCGATGTATGATTTTGGTTTATAATGTAAATGAGCTGATCGCCAGATCTTGTCATAATAAATAACGAATCACCAACTCCAAGAGTAAAAAGAAATGTAATTCCGATGGTTAAATGTGTCGACCCTGAAAAAAGGTACCATACAGAAAGATTTTGTTTCAAAAATAGAAACCCTCAAAAAGGTATCGTAGAAATCAAAGACATCTTCAAAATGATTATTACCGAGTCAGCAATATTTTTCAAAGATATCGATAGGTTTTCTACGAAATCAAGCAGTTTTTCGGATTTCCTGAAAAAAAATCGGAACCTTTTATTGTTTTGTCCCATGTCGCACAAATCGGTCGAAAACCACCGGTTAACCGCGGTTAACAGATTTTTCTCGATCGGTTTGTGCGACATGGAGCATAATATAAGAAACTTTTTTCCCGTTCACGAGGCCCTTTATACGGGTATGACAATTCAGTTTTAGTTCCAACCAAAATAACTATTCGAGTAGATCTGATCAGACCCTAAGAACTGTTAAATCCTTACCCTTTCTGATTTCACATAATATCTTATAAAAGTATCCGCGAAAGCTCGATAAATTATTAACGCAGGAGATATTGAAGATATTAATGTGTGAATGTCACGCAAGATGATCACAGTGCATCTCCACATATTTCACCTTACAAAAAGTTTCTTCCTGTATGCTCGTAGGAAGAAATGTTTTTGCTTTCATACTCTTGGCTGAACCCTTTTAAGTTCGGTATATTAGTGATTCTAATTTCCATGGATAGATCGATCCTTATAATTTCGTTTTCCTTGTTCTATTGTGTTGGTTTTTGATGTGGCGTCTTATGGTAGTTGACATAGTATTTATTCTGGTACAAAACTCAACCAATTGGTCAGCTACGTCTCATTTCCTTTACTTACCTTTTCTATTCTTTTTGTAGAACTCACATAGCGTCAAAGAAAATTGTGAGCGTAAGTTTCAAAGCTAGATTTTTTGCAGTTTCCCTCTCCTCCATTACAGACATTCATGAATTAAAAATTGTGCTACTCAGAAGCTACACTAACTAGACTGTTATTTGTTCTTTTCTCGATTACAGACTAAAAAAAGAGCAAGGTCTACCTGTTAAGGTGTAGTTTTACTTCTTTATTAGCAGGTTCGGTAACATACACTTTAACAATAATAATACCAGCACTGAACCCATAACAGGGACAGATATACTCGTATTCAATTATCTCCAATGAGATAAAGGATACATAATAATGTGTGGAGGACAATAAGGGAAAGAAAGATAGCGCTATCGGAGTAGATGATGCTAATGATCTGTGTGTGCATAACACAGATCATAACATTACCCATCACAGACCATAACAGTTAGGCTAGGCTACCATTACAGACTATAGTGGTAGCATTACTGATCTTAATAACTAGTCTCTGTCCTTCTTAAAAATACTAGCTAACAATATACCCTCCATTACAGACACAAGCAGACAGGTAATGACCTAATTATAGATTTTCAATGGAGTTATTTTGAATTATTTTAGTAAGCCTATGCAGCGGCGTAACCAGGATTTTTATTGATGGCTCAAATATTGTTTGGTCTAACAAAGTACTCTGAACGTAAAAAAACACAAAAATCTGACATGAGGACCTTGCAATGAATTTCATATTATTTTTCGACATGAGAGTTCGGCGACATGCACTTAGTCTACCGATACGTTGTTTACAAGAAAATTTGTCAAATTGATTTCGTCGATTTCTTTTTGTCGAAAGTTCGTTAATCGGCATGTTTTATAGACAGATAAATTAGCCAACGACGTATTTTCTATCTGCATCATGAATTTCTAGGTTTTGGCAATAAAACAGCGTCCACAGCTCTTATTTTTCACCTAGTCAATCAAAAAGTATTTCCTTCCAAAATGTAATGACCGTAGTACCAACGAAGTTTTCATTACCCAGGTCGAAAAGTACGGGTTGGTTCCCACACAGAAGCGCCTGAAATTACCGGAACATGGAATTAGTATTCCAATCGGAAAATTTTCGTACTCTTTTCCGGCCGGAATACTGCTTCTATGGTTCGGTGTTTTCCTGAAGGATACGGCGATTCTACTGCGTCTTTTCTGCAATATCTGGTGGTCGGTACGGTCGATCTGGGTAGCTCGAATTTGGCACGCTTCAGCGTGGATTTCGATGAAATATATATCCGAACTCGTATCTAAAACCTCTTGATTTTGGTTGCGAAGGGGAAATGAATTGAATTAAAAACAGAACGCCTCAATCCTTCTGCGTGCTAGCTTTTTTCTCTTATTTCTCACTATGTATATTTCGATAAGTATACTATTTTTTTTTTCTATTTTCTCTTTTGTCTTGTTGCTTATGTAGGGGCACAATAAATCCAAACCCTTGAGATTTAGTATTACTCAATTTAGCTTGTTGACGGCTTAGGATAAGGGTTCCACGAAAAATATAATGTATCCCGTTTTAATTTTAGATCTTCCAAGTTACCCCCCTATTTCCATTAGATACCTTTAGTTCCTATAATGAAACGGCTAAATTAGCTAAAAGTGCTAATGGAGTTAACGGAAATAAAGGTATCGAAATGACATATGTATACTAAATATTATCAGACATAAGCAAAATATGCAAGCATAAAAGCACGACGGGATAAAATTATCTTTTCGTGAACCTATGAACAATTCTGAAAAAGTAAAATTTTAATGGGCAAAAGTTTACTAATAAAAATTACAATGGGCAAGTCTCAAAATGAAATGGACAATTGCCCATTTGCCACCCCCTGGTTACGCCGCTGAGCCTATGGGATATATGTGAGTTCCATAGTTTAGCCCCAAAGTGGCTGGGCTAACAAGCTGCTTTTGTCTATATCTCTTATCGTTTCTACACTTTTTGTATGTCTCCAGTCAACTTTATCTTGATATCTCCTGTATCTTCTATTTGCCCTACGTTGATGTTTAATTGAGTTTTCGCGGAAACTTTGAAAAAACATCCAATCTATGGTTTCTTATGGTACCTTCTGCTGTTATAGTTTCTGGATCATCAGGAAATATATTCGTAAATATACCAACTCCTATTACTATGTAGGTGATCATTAGTAGACAATCAGCAATCAGGCCGTTATCGTCGAAACTCGTTGAACTTGAACCAAATAATGCCAATCCAATGAAAATTACTGATAATAGAGGCAGGACAACCAAGAAAAAAATCCAGAAGCAGCCTATGAGCTTGTCTCTATACTCCTTGTCAGATTGATAATTATTATCATTAGAATAATGACGAGGTATGCGTTCAGATCCCTCAAAGCTAGCCATTTGTTTTCTAAAAGAAATGTATGATATTCAATCTTAATTGTATAACCTTCCGGATCTAGAAAACTGCAGATCAACGTCGTTTGATGCTTAAAAGATGTTATATTACATCACTGTATAGTCTGTTCGGTGTATTCTCAATTTCGTTTTGATCGAAAATTAGAAAATATCTTTTCTGACTCGTCAGATACAAAAAAAAACAAGATGACAGAATAATTCGCAATAATATTTCCATACCAATATTTCTCTGAATTTATGTTGCCTATGAAGTTAAAGATTCGAGAAGATAAGAAAAACATCTTGGCGAGACACTCAGATGTTTCAAAACATTGATAAAAAGATTCGCTGTATCGACAATGTCGCCGAAAATGTTTTTTTTTGATAATGAGTGAAAATCTTGGCTGTCTTCGCAAGTGGATAAACCACTGTCTGAATCATAAACTGCAATCAGACGCAGGAAATATTTTGATGGAGACACGTTTTGAGACAGGATTGCATTTTGAACGTGATCGCAATTAGAAATTCCAAAACATGATTGTGTAGGAAATATTAAAAAGGCTTTTTTTCAAAACAAAACAAGTTGAAAGTCTATTTTTAGTGAATATGTTTGAAAACAAATATATACATATACACGATGAATTGATTCAAGTGCTTAAAATAGATTATTATGTGGGGATATTCCAGACAAGAAAATTTAATGCGGAAAAGAACAAATTATAACAAAATAATGTATGCGCTTCATTTATTAACAAAAATGCTAACTTTTATCTTCATAAAAATAAGATAAAATAGAAACATAAGAAAAAAATATACGAAAACGGGATCGAAATTTTTTATTCAATTAGAAATACATCAATTACGAATAGGAAAAGTGTTTTACTTAACATTGGTATTTGAGTCCACTGTAGTATTCTTACTGTTTATCAAATGCAGATTTTCTTTTCCGTTGAATGTCAATCATGTCCTCTGTAACTTTCAATGGTTGCTCATTGATAACCTTAGTTCTATTAATATCGCCACCAATCAATATAGCGTTCAAAACGATTTTTTAGTGAAATTTCTTAACCTTTTTCAGATATATATTGGAATTATAGGATGACTACAAAGTCTGATTGAGAGTTTGCCTCTTTTGTCAATTCTCAAAAATTGTTTAATATCGTAAGTCTTAGGAAATCGCTAATGAATTGGCCATGTCTCATCTCTATTTATAGTAACTAAATGATATCATTAGTCATTCTCGTTTAATTTATCTCAAATAATCATAAGAATTTTCGATGGATTTAACTTATGAAAAAAGAATGCTGCTAAATTGATAGCTCATTTAAGAAAAAACACATTTAAATGATATAAATCCTGAACAATATTGGAATTATTATGACAAAGAAGAATTTAGTACATGCATAATATTTTATTATTCATGCATAAACAAGATCAACAACAACAACAATAAATAAAAATAACGAAACAAACTGCTACTTCCTTCTATCACAGTAATACAAAAATAATTCACATTTACTATATATCTATACAGTTGCTGTTGAACTGTTCTGTTGCATTTGAAGTGCTGGTCGACGGGTAAAATAATTCTGATCGCCTTCGAAACGTCGAACTTCGGCTACTTTTTCTTGTATTGATGTATACATATCATACGGTGCTGGATCCGTTTTATCGTTTTGACGTGGACTCGGAAAAAAATAAAACGAAAGCGCAGTTACCATTGCTGATTGATCATAACGATGTATAATTCTCGTACCACTCACACGTTTACATTGACTTTTTGATTTCGACGGTGCTATACAATTCGAATCTAGTGCACATGTTACCCATGTTTTAAGTATAAGACGTGATAGAAAATTATCGGTCACAGCTAGAAAACCTGCTTCAGCAATATAAATATCATTAAATGTGGAAAATGTTTCATTAAACCACGAAAAAGTTCGGGTTAATGTGAAACATGGTAAATAATGTCCAGGCAATTCACGACATGAAAAACCACGAATTAAATTATCAACCAATAAACGATCGAAATTTGATGTTTTATAACGAATGGATGTATCACCATAAATAATAGAACCAAATCGTTGTATAGCATCCTAAAAATAAGATTTGTTATGGTTAATTTGTACGTATTAGAAAATTGGAACGGTCGAACCTGAATTACGATTGGTTTCCAAGCAAAATTGCCTATAGTTCGAATATGTCCAGCAACAGGTTCAATTTGAGCAAATGGAAATGGAATGATGATGCATCGGTCACAATTCGCTTTGATCTAGAATAAATTAAAAATTCTATAGTTTTTATTGGCATCACTCAAATCGGCGCTTGCACTATATCAACCTTTTGATACATCTGAAGGGATAAACTGAAAGTGAACCTTAATGACTTTTGAGTGCGCTACGAATTGCTTCCATGTGATGGACGAAGGGCCATTGAAAGAAAAAAAATGTCCCTTCAATATGTCAGCATAGCTCAAAGAACAGAAACAATATGAGTTAAACAGCTGAAATCTGATATCATAATGAGTAGCATATGAAAACAAAATGGTCACAATCGATGAACGGGATAAGGGTTATTAATCAAATATAGTTGCAAGTTACTTACACATATTTTGATCTGATAAAATATTTCTCTAGAGCTTCGGTTTATTTTTTATAATAAATTCTATGACACGGATTCAGTCAGTTGCAATAAAAAGATCAATTTCACTTTTCTTTTTTTTTATAACTAACCATACTTAATTGATTTGGATTAAATTGAAGATCATAAATAGCAATGGTGTGATTTTGTAAATGTTCGTTAATAGTACGCATTGATGCTTGTAATGTATCGTAAAATTGAGCATTGGCAGCAAGAATGATAACTGGTTTTTGGATTTTATCTTTTGAAATTTTATTCCAAGCTGAATGTTGATTTTTGAAACCGTCCGATAAATAAATCGAAACTTGTCGTAAATAATCAATGAAACTTGGTTTTATATCAATATGGCCATCGTCAGATATATTCATATATTGTTGAAAACGACATAAAATATTTTCTAATCGTTCGGTGTTATTAGCCAATGGACGCAATGTATTACGGAAATCACTAAAACGAAATATTCCTAAATAATTAAATATTTGCCGATATCGATCCTCGTGAGAAATAAGAATTCGAAAAAGTTTGTTCAATCGTTGGATAGTGGGTTGCGGTCGACTATCATTATTATTTAATGGAGTAGAACGAAATAATGATTTGCTTTCACGCGAATTACATTTATTCAAAAGTGTAAAATTAATAGTAATTATTTCTTCCTCGATAATAATTTCTGATCTCGTAATTATCATTTGAACCGTAGGAGTATAATTGACAATACGTAAATATGTTAAAACAATAAAAACAATAAATATGGTTAAGGAATATTGCAGTTTGAAATATTTTTGTAAACGTATAATGAACAAAAGCCACGTTGTTGGCTGTTGCCCGACACTAGCAGCCGGGCGTTTCATTGCAAGCTATCGATTGATATACATTACTTATTCGCACAGCTAAAGAATAAATTCAAATGAGACAACATACTAAATTGAAAAAGCAACAGTGAACACAATAGAGTCTAGGCGAGAAAAAAATGAAACGAAAGAAAGAAAGAACATTTTCGTCTCTTGTACATACCGACTACCGCTGGTGACACTTACATCTTTCGGTTCAATGACGGAGAGATTGTTTTCTCAGTCAGCTCTTTCAATGTCAAAATCAAAACATACTTGTCGATGAAATTCAATCTTTCGCTGAAAACGAGTTCTGTATTGTTGAGAGAAAAAAAGAAATGTCTGCATAAACTCATTGCTATAATAAGCGTATGATTTTAAATAGAATAGACGTTGATATATATACTCTACATCGTTGACTAACTATCAATTAGTTGTATTCTAGAGAGAGAGAAAAATGATGCGATGCATTTCGGGTACTAAACTTATAACGTCGAGTCACGAGAGTAGGATAGAACGGACTTATCGTCATGCAATATTTCTTTATACGACGCATACACTCAAGTGTAAATTTCTTCCTCAGAAAGTTGGCTATGCAATTTCTGCTTCGAAGCTTTTAATTTTTTTTCCGGTCAAAATCGCGTATACATCATTCACTTGCGTCGAGTGAAGAGAAAAATCTCACTCATCAAACGACCGCGAGTCATTTATGTCGCGCAGGGATTAACAATGTTCAACTAAATTCATTCTCGCCTATATGTAAATAATGTTCGAAAGAAATACGAAGATAATTACATGTAAGAATTACTAAACTATACAGCTGCACTTATGAAAAAGAAAAAAGAAAAGAAGTTTAGTCACTACCATTTGAAAAATAAAGGACACAGATAAAGCGATTTATTTCTTAACTTCCTCTCTCAGTGGCTTAATAGAAGAGACAAAAAAAAAACTGTATCATATAAAATAAGACTCGATCCCTTGTGGGCGAATATTCTGAACACTTCGTTGGTTACTTAATGCAGTTATAGCCTACGCGATAACTTTCTTTCATCGTTTCGAATTGATTGACGAAAGAAAACGATGCATAAGTAATCAATTTCTTTTGCTCAATAGGCTTCTGATGTTGAACGAGGGAAAGCGGATGGATCAGTGAACGGTTTTTATCGTTCTTGGAAGCCGCACTCTTGCGATAGTCAATATTTTTTTATGTTTCGCTTGCATGCAGTAATGCACTAAAGACGACGACTACTGGATTATTAAGAAGAACACATAGCAGAAGCAGTTTCAAGTCTATCAACTTGATAAAGGAGTGATGAGTTGATGTTGTGCGAAGAAAAACCTTCGTGTCGTCTTTTTTTTCTTTTCTTTCTTCTTCCTTTTTATCATATCTTTTTTTCTTGTGTTCTTCGTGCTAGTCTTTTATTCAGAAATAACTGAACTTCTTCTAGTCTCTATCTCGAGCTTATCATTTCAGTGGTGAGTAGGAAAAAAAAAAGAATATTCAACAACTCCTGTTTCACATTACCATGCTTTCTGTCCTTGACACTTTAATTATCATCTAAACTCTATGCATGCGTATCAAATAGAGACTATACGATCAACATTCTTTCATGTCTATTATAAAACTACTTACCATAGATCAAAAGAAAAGAGAGACAAAAATAGGAGCATCATGTTCTACTTGTAAAATCTACGCGAGCAAGTGAACATGATACCGCTCTAATAATACTAATCGTAATCGATTCATTTCGCTGGTAAAATAACTCAAACCTACAAAGCAAATACTACTTTTCTTCATTGAACACATTCTCATCAGTATAGGTCGCGATACTTACAACAACTACTAAAGGACGAAAAAAAAATTCTCTCATGTGACACACGCTGGCCATTGTTGTGCGCATATTAATAGCTCGTAGACACAATCAAGCGCACTCTTAATATACGCGTCAAACAACGAAATAGAATTTTTGTCTATACACTCTCATTAAAAACACATATTCAGTTTTGCTTGTAAATTGAGACAATCAAATTATTCATAGTGGTCGTATCCCTACGTCGACAAAAGTTAGCATTTTCTCAATGTAGATTACATTCACCTTAGCAGTAAGAGAACTTTCTAAGGATTATAGATGATTGCATTTTTGATTTATCGAAGGTTAAATATAGGCTCATTTTATATGAGGAAATCTCTTCGGTATAAGCAAACAATTGAATTGATCTTGACAACAGATGAATAGAAGTTCATGTTGATATTACGAAGATTAAAGGTCTTTTTATTGTTCTGTTTTATACGATAGTAAAAAATGTTCAACGAATTGACATGTGAACTTTTCAATTTTCTCTAATTATATGAAATTTCGCATAATTATAGTCATCAAGTCTACAGCAAAAACACAATGAAACATTTAACTATCACTATCGATTTTTCTCTCATCGTTTACAATGAAGCTATATGCATAACAAGGCATTAGTTATGTCATTTATGAGTAGTCTTGAGAGCAAACAAGAATTACTTTGAAATGAATAATAAATTATGTGCATTATTACACAATTTTTGTTCATTCGAGAAGAAATGCTCAATATAATTTTTTCGTCGTTGAAGTAAAAATTTCTACTTCGTCCGCTGGCGTGTCATTTTTTTGTTCATGCGTCATTGACTTCAATCAATCTACCGACACACTTTCTCGTTTGACTATTTTATCGAATTCGAACATATATATATATATCTTTTTTTTAATTTTTGCAACATTCAAAAGTGCAGATGCAAAGCTGGTATTTTTACTAAACTTCGTATCATAATAAGCTAACAAATAGAAGTATGAAAACTATTCTATTCAACAGATCCCGATGTAGGATATTGTTTTAAGAGTTTATTCGAAAGCCACGCTGGTTGACGATTTTTTGCAAATTGTTTCACAACTTTATCATCATCTCCGCTGCCTTTGAGATTTGCTTTTTCGACAGCATTTGTTTCCTATGACGAAAAAAAAACTCACATACTATCAAATTTTTAAAGAAATAAAACTTTCAAATACCTGAAATTCTTTGACACATCCATAAAAATCAGTGACTTCTTTTTCACAGACAAAATTATCATACTCATTTTTTTGCAAACAAGTTAACATCTAAATAATCTAATGGTTAAAAAATTTTATTCAATGTTTTACTTACAATATTCATTAATGGACCGCATGTATATTCTAAAGAAAAAATAAAGCTATTAGTAAGATCTCTATCGCATTAACGAGAGGCTCGACCAAGAATCTCTTTGCAGGAGTTCTACTAGCATTTTAGAAAATTTCTCATCTCGGATCTCAATGCAACAGCTTATTTAGTTTTTTTGCGTGAAGAAAATTTCCTCTCTGTTGATACTAAATGCTTGTGCGATTCATTTTGATTTAGCAAAAAAATATACCTGATGCACTTGTTCCGCCGCCTCGAACATAATCTCGTAGTCGTGCGGGTAACGCTTGACGAAATTGGAATTGATTTAAACGATAGTTAGGTGCGAGAATAACTCTAAATAGAAGAAATCATTCAAGCTTATTATTTTTTGTTTGAAAACGTTAATTTCATTACCGAGGTCCAGATTTCGGTGGTTTAAATTTTAGAAAACGTAACTGTGAGTCAAATTTACCCATCTAGAATATATGCAAACAAACTTTAATCATTTTTTTCCGATACAGAAGGTAAATTAAAAAGCCAATCGCTTGGTGTATGAGCACCATGTTCCGTTGGCCAAGAATTATCTTTGGGGTAATATCGAAAACGTCTACACGTTGAACAAGTCACAATAATACTTGTCTTGCGTTTATCTTAAAACAGAATAAATACATTCAAATCATTTTTTACACAGGATTAAACTTACTAAAACGAACACTGGCCGTCAATGGTGGCAATAAAACCATATTACAACACGAGCACAACAATCGTTTCATCTCAGGATGTCTAAAACAAACATAAAATAAATTCATTCATCAATAGAGCTCTGCGAATCTAGGATCTCTAGAAAAACCAAAACTACTTTTTCAACTTCAACAAGAAAATTTCCCCATTAGTCGATGAACTAGCAGCAGTGACTTTTGCGCTCCGAATATTTCTTACAATCGAATCTGTTTCTTTTGAGCATGCGCACGCATTTGTTTAACAAGATGTCGTACCAAATTCAAATCCGCAGTTGTCAATAGAACAGTATGTGCACACTGATAAAAACAAAAACCGGTCATCCTTCGTTAAGAATCAAGTCTTCTTGTCTCATCTCACTTGAAATAAATACGAAAGATGATTAGCAGCATTTACATTTGTTGGTGATGTTAAAAAACCTGTACGATTTTTCTTCGATTTATGATCTATTGCAGCCATCTGTAAAAGAAAATAGAATATGATCAAGAATTCTCCGTTTCCTTTTCTTTAATGAATACGATAATGTTAAGAGAGAAACAAAAGAAACAATAGATGCTCTATTTGAATAAAACGATATAGCCCATAAACAAAAAATAGTAAAACAAAACCAGAAGAGAGTTGTTAAAGATTGTACACACGCACAAGAAGATTGACATGTATTGAGAGGAAAATTTCTACTTTACCTAGAGAAAGAAAGCTTGGCATTTTTCTTTTTTCGTTGTTTTTATTCATGTCTAAGATAAGCATACAACACAATAAAGAAGTAAACAGGCACAAAAACAAGAAGTGAATGTATATGTTGTGAAATCTTAGCATAGAAAAAAGAAAACATCAAGGAATTTGATCATAGAAACAACAGAACCACTATGTTTGGCTAAGTTTTCGTGTTTTTTTTTTCTTAATGATGCGTAATAACAATATTGTTGATAAACAAAAGAAAGAAAAAGAGAAAAGAAACAAAGCAAATAACCAATGGAATATAATAAGAAATAAAGTTCAACGAGGATTTATCGTCATGTTTAGTCGAGATTTATGCAGGTAATGATAGTTTTTTTCCTTTCAAAACTAAAAAACAAATCGTCTTCGGAATGATTGCAAAAAAATTTTCTTTTACCTCTTGTTATATAAAGATAGAAGAAATCACAATAGAGAACTGTTTGAACAACACCAGATAAGATTGAAATCCAATCAATAAAATGTTCCGTATGGTAACGATAAGCCCAATTAAGAATATAGAAAAATCGATAAATACCCAATGCAAATAAATAATGACTTGTAATGGTTTCGGCTTCGCCCGTTTTGCTAACCATAAATAATTGAGGGAGTATAGCAACGGATTCAAGATAAATTGAGAATGTCCAAAGAACCTAAGTTTGAATTTGAACTTTTTCATTATTAAAACAAAAAACAACTTACTTCTAATACGGAAAATTCATGATTCCATAATAAAGCAAGTGCAGCGGAGGGTAACAATAAAAATTCAATACGAAATGTATCATGATTACGATCGAATGTCGCTTTGAATTTACGATAAATCAAAAACAGCGTAAAAAATGTAGAACCAAGATAAACTATCTTCATAATCGAATTGTATAAACTAATAAAATGAGTAAATAAATCAAGATAACGACACATAAATACTATAGCATAGAGAATGACACTCTTGCCAGATAGACCTAAATTAGAGAATAAATAGGTTTTTATTTTTATTTTGAATAGATCAATCAAATTTAACGTTACCAGCACATGAACGTGTCTTCCATACTTTAAGTAGTAAAATAATAATAGCACATAAATGGGAAAAATCCCCAAATAGACGAAAGATATTCATCTTAAATAGGACAATTATAGTTTTTATTTAATATTGGCGCGCTTATCTAAAACAGTTTAGAGTGAAGAAACATCAGATGTTGAAGGCAATTTAGTACGGAATCGGTAAACATAATCAGACAAACGTATTGGTAAGAGTACGTGGCCTAGAAAACGAATTTATGACACCAATCAAAACTCTTTATCATAGTTGGCGTTTTAAACTCATATGAAATGTTCAATATTGAATAGATTTTTACTTATTCGATAAATTTAACAATGTTTTAAAGTTAATACAATAATAGTTTGCTTTTTTGAAATCTAGATGTCAGTATCAGTCAAAATAGACGATGCCTGTTGTTCATACTTCTTGTTGCTATGAGACAAAATTCTCCGAATTTATCATAAAAAAATCTATTGTTTTGACAATCATTTAATGTCAATACATTAGAGGCGAAGTTTATCAATGTGAAAATATTCTCACAGGCGACAGTTGTTTTGCACAGATAACCAATAATTTGATTTCGCGTATAGCGCTGAATAATGGATGTGTTAAAAGAATCTACCGAATTCATTTTTTGAAGTTGTTTGTTGCTGGGGCGCGATTGTACTCTATGAACTTTGGCCCCGATTACATAAATCTGCAGTGAATGTATCAAGAAGTAATTGAACATTGACATTCAGCTGTAATCGCTTTTCAATAACAGTCCTATTATGAGACTTTTCATGAAACGTATGGTAAAGCAAAAACTAAATATTCATTTAAGAAAAGGCAAAATGCTCCGTATCGATGTAGATAATTTTGTTTTTGTCTGTTTTCTTTTTTGATGCAACGAGAAAATAGCCCCGAGTAATCATACATAATGAACGCACATCAGCAAAAAATAAACTGGAAAAAAGAACAAAATAATAAATATCTCAAGAAATCTTCGTTTCTTTTAATACGCAGATCATGTGAAAATACACAAACACAAAAGAAAAAAACGAGGGAAACTTAACAGCTGCAAATAAATAAAAGTAGACTTTCCTAATTGTATAGATGAGCGATATCACCAAGCTGATGCTTCAGCTCGGCCATTTTCTTTAAATGTTCTATTATTATCCATTGATTGATCGTCATCTGTATTATTGAAATGGTGAACAGGTCGATTTGGATTGTGAGATAGATTATCATTTTCTAATTCATCTTGCTCTTCGTTCGTTATTTCGGCATGATGATGATGATGTTCGTCAAATAAATCAAGATCCGGCATGGGAAACCGTAGAATGGCAGCTATGCCTGTCAATTGACTTAATCGTTCACCTGATGCATGCATACTGGAGAAGGAAATCAATCGAATATAATGAAAAAAAAAGCAAATTCTGAAGACGTTACCTAGAAAACAATCGAACTGTACCACCACTTTCTTTAACTGAATCAACAAGTTGAACAAAGCGCCGTCGTTTGGTAAAATCAATATTTCGAAAAAGTTCATCGGTAATCAAAAGATCTAAAATACGATTTTTTTTAATCATTTAGATTTTTCATTTTTTCTTTTACATTCAATGGCTTGTGATTGATTTGCTTTTTCTACAACTTCTAAACCATAATACGCTTTGTCTGGTTCGTCATTTAATAGACGCATAAATTGATCGAGTAATTTCATTTCCTCGGCTGCTTTCGTATCCGATAGACGATTTAATACTAATGGGTCTTGTAGAATTTCGGTTAGTGCATGTTTAAAACCGTTACTTGAATGTAATAGAAGAAATTTACTTCGATTTTCCAGTAAACGTCTTTCATCGTCGCGCGCGGCTTTGTTTAGCATATATTCAAAAAATTGATCTTTAATAAAACCCGGACTAGCGATAATAACCGCTTTAATTAATGAGAAATCAATATGTTTGATAATTGCAGCTATGATTGTATCAAAAAATTTTTCCATTCCTCGATCATGTTGAGCACAAAGACCTTTTCGTTTACGCGGAATTGTGTGTTCGATTTTTTGGCGATGTATAGTTAAATGTTCTGTTATTAGACATACATTCGCTAAGCCTTCATGCATAACAACAGCAGCGACATCGGCTTGATGTGCCGGATTGCAAGCCATTTCTACACGATCCATTGCTATAGAATCCCATTCGTGTTTATGTAATGTGAACGCATTATGTAATTCTAAATCCAATGTGTGATAGGAACCTGTATGGAAAAATAATTTTTAAGATAAGTTTTGAAATAATTTATGTCGAACCTTTTTTAACATATTCATTTTCTTCAATGGTGCATCCCTTGATTCGAAGTGCACACGCAGCACTATCATAGGAAACAGTTTTTACGTCAATAGTTAATGTCATTCGTTTTCTTGTTGTTGTCGATGAGCCAGTATCAGTTGTTTGAACAACTTTTCGGACAGTCGATGCACGAAGACTATCGCCAACGGCAATCAAATTGTAGGCGTGCCACATATCTTCTTGTTCTTCAGGTTCAAGCCGGAGTTCACCACTTAAACCTCGGTCGAGGTTTTTCTTAATTAAACGCATTGTAAAATTTTGTCGTTTAGATTAGATCATATTCGTCATGAAAAGACGCAGTATAAAAATGAATCTAGAAAAAAAAGTCGTGAGCTTTTTTCTTTTTTATTGTTCTTTCGAAAGTTTGTTACACGTTAGAATGATTCATAAATATTTCCAACGTTATTTTTCTTGGTGAAATTATTTTACCAATAGAATCATATGTTATGTACAAGCATCGCCCGAAATGAGACAAACGTTGCGTCATCCAACATTAAATCCATGCTATACTTTGTTCCAATATTTGTTACGATATTATGATCGATAGATGTCAGCACCTGTCATCAAGAATGATCTCTATTATGGTGTGAGGGAGTGAGTGGTAGCAGAACTCTACGTGTAACTCTGTTAAACAAAACAAAAAGGGATATTCGACATTTTATGTAGAACAAGTAACTTTATCAAAGTGATGTCCTCCTTGATAAGAATGTATTGTCGATTCGGGAGATGTAAAAATAGTAAAGCTTGATGTCCAGTCGTCACGAAATTGACATGTAACGAACCAACGTTTCTCTTCGAGCCAGAACGGTGTTCGGAATGAGTCTATTAATGATTCGAAATTCTCCCAATTTGAACAGTAGCAAAATATGCAAAATTCGAACCGAGAAAGTTTAGGTAATTTTGTTCGGACAAATTCTTCCCATCGAGATAATCGTCGAGCAAATTCAAACGGTCTGCCCGCACTGGCGATATCTAGATGAGTGATAGACGGAAGTAAAGAAAGTAATAATTCAAGTTTATCCATTGTCGTTCGTATATCATTGAGTGTCAGAGATGTTATTTTTTGGTATGAGTTGAATAAAATAGTTTCATCTATCTCATGGATATAACAATTGTCCATGGTCAAAGAATGAATGCAAGGAGAATTGCCGAGAATTGAACGCAATTGTTCGATGGTACAAGTACTCAAAGATAATGTCTCAATTGTGGACAGGGCAGGCCATGGTAGTTTATTTTTATCACGGAGATCTGAGTAGAGAATAATATTATGAAGAGTCGGTTGTGCGATAATTTGAGAGAGAAGTTCTAATGTATCTTCACTTTCTTTTGGTATGTCTGAGTAGATGGCAAATGATCTTAGCTTACAGTTCACAGCAACATGATGTAAGATGATGTTTAAGTCATTGATGTTAGTTCGATGAAGACATAGTGAGTGAAGTCGAGTAAATTGACCGATTTTGATCATTGGTAGAGATAATTCGATCCAATTGATTTTGTAACATCGAGTTCCGAAATCCAGCGAGATAATATTTTCAGGTCGAACAAGGCGACAAATGTTCATCTTTGACGTAGAATGAAAGCATATTTTATATCGATTGTATGTATTTGTAATCGAATATAGATTTATACAAACACGTCGCAATGATAGAAGTATTGTTTCTGAATCAAGAAAATCGCAGATTCTATAGAGAAGTTCAGCGGGCAATGTCAGCAGAGAACTTCTGTATTGTTCCGCCATTACCGA
The DNA here is from genome assembly GCA_905331475.1 of Rotaria socialis. Taxonomy (NCBI): domain Eukaryota; kingdom Metazoa; phylum Rotifera; class Eurotatoria; order Philodinida; family Philodinidae; genus Rotaria; species Rotaria socialis. The sequence continues at coordinate 32,495 of CAJNYU010000019.1, forward strand.
TGTTCTGTTAACTTACATGTTCAGGTATATCGGGTGTTCTTAGGCGGAGAGAAGCATTAGAGGTCGCCGAGAGATTGATTTTGACGACTATTTTTTCTTTTGAACGGATAGTTAGAATTCTTTTTTTGCGTTCTGCGTTATTCGTCAACTTTTCTCGAAGCACACAATGCAACAGAAAAAAAACTCCTAAGAGAAAAAAGTTACATTCATAAAAATATACCCTCAACATTATTTTTCTTTTCATCTAAATTCTGATCTTCTACTAATTAATATCATAAGATACAGTTATTGAAGTATTTCTATCGTATTAAAATGACGGTTTCGACCGAATATCAGATGATTTATTTTTCTGACAAGTCAAAATCTTTTTTCTGTTTCTTATTAATATCGATGAAATAAAAAAAATAATATGATGCATCGAAGCAAACGTGTACATTAGAGCCTTCATTTTTTCGTTCTACCATGTGGTTAATAATGGAAATTTGCATCAAAGAATGCGTCCTAGCTGTCAAATAGCATCGGGCATTCTTATGAATACCGATTAAAAATAACAACACCATACTTTAGGATTAGGGGAAAGCAAAAATTTTCTTTTCGACTATCACTGGGACCCAGTTGTGAGAATGATTCTCCATTCAGTATTGTAGCGGTATCTTTTTTATCACGTACAATCTCTGAGTCGGATATATTTAGAGAAAGCAACACATAATTATATACACGCAAGTATTCATAAATAAGAAACGATTAAAAAGTCGCATAAGACCAAAATATAATTATATACATTATTGACGCGCATGCAGAACACGTCTGCTCGCAAATTACGTTTTTTCTTGCATATGTACGTAAACATTGTAACATGCTTGTTTATTTTATTGAATCGTATTCACTTTTTCACTAGAATCTTGATGAGAAGTAAAAAATAGAATAACACCTCGGTAGGCATTTTTATTATTTCTTACAAAACATTACTATATAACTCATTGAATTGAACAAATTAAGATCTAAATTTGCGATGGAATATTTTTTTTGTAGATATCGTCGAACTATAAAATCAAGAGATGAGAAACAAAACGTATTAGTGCTACATTTCATCAAGTTTATCAAAAGATATGTTTGTAATCGTTATTTACGTATTTCTCGTCTATGTTGCCTATCAGGTTTATAAGCATTTTTGTCCACCACCCGATGTTAATAGTCAAGGAAAATATGTTCTTATATCAGGCTGTGACAGTGGCTTTGGCAATGCTCTAGCAATTGAACTTGATAAACGAGGCTTCAATGTACTGGCTGGTATTTTCGGCGAACAAAGTCGAGAAGCACTCACGAGTACTCTCTCATCACGAGCAACAGTCTTTTGTATTGATATAAGTAAAGAAGATCAAATCAATTCAGCTTACGAAATTGTTAAAGACAAAACCAATGTACTTCATGCTCTAGTCAACAATGCGGGCATCTGTGAAAATGGCCTCATCGATTGGACTTCGATGGATACGATGCGTCAACACATGGATGTGAATTTTTTCGGGCATGTTGCAATGACAAAAACGTTTTTACCGCTACTCATTGCTAAACGAGACTCACGCGTGGTAAACGTTTCATCAATTGCTGGTTTCTTAGCTGGACCAAGCATAGCTGCGTATAGCGCTTCGAAATATGCTCTTGAATCGTTCTCGGATTGTCTTCGTCGCGAAATGGCTGTATGGGGTCTACGAGTGAGTATCATCGAACCTGGTGCTATGCGAACACCGATTGTCGAAGGGCTTGATCTTGCGGCACATAAGCAATGGGTAAGCATTCCCGACGACGTCAAAGAACGATGGGGAGAAGAATTTTTTCAACATCAAGTGAAGAAATTAGAAAAAAATACAGTTTTGAAAATGGCTGAAAATCCCAACAAAGTAGTAGAAGCACTTCGACATGCCATCATGAATACATGCCCAGAAATTCGTTATCGACCCGGTTGGCAATCAAGTCTTATTTTTTTTCCACTTTCTATGTGTCCTGCTGGGTTCATCGATTTCCTAATGGAAATGGGTCGTGACAAAAGTGTAAATCCTGCTGGTGTTCGCAAACAACTCACAGACTAATTTGCTAGAATCGTAACATCAGTCATTTAAACATTCGTATTTTATTTAATTAAGCGTAGAATTGTTGCGTTGTACTGCCAGTTATATATCATCGAAAACTTTCACTCCTTTCAAATTACCTATGATCAACAAAATTTTGTGTTGTTTTCAATGTCTTGGATATGCTTTTTTTCTCAAATGAATCTCTCTAGTAAAGATTGTGTATGTGCATTTGATTTTCCTGTTATTTGTTGCAACTCATACATTTTACAAGTAAAATAATGAGTGTGTATCATCATTAAATATGCTCAAATGAAACAGTCCTCTATGATATAAGTAGGTGGCATTTTTGTTTTTGAAATAGATTCAAAATTACGGGCGTGGGTGTGGTCGAAGAGAAATTTTACTCGCATTCACTCTTATCAAAGGGTATCTTAGCGTTTTTTTTTTATTCAATCTTGTTTTATTCTATACAACAAATAAAAATATCGGTATTACATTATACTAGTTCTATCTATTTTCGGCTTTTTGCCTTTTGAACAATTCGCTTTGCTTGCTCTAAACTCATGTCCTCTTCATCGAGTTCATAGTTCATATCCTCTTTGCTTTCCTCTTCTTCAACTTCTTTCACTTCTATTGTTTTAAATTTGGATGCCATTTCAGACATATCAGCACATTTCGAATAACATTCTTCGGCTGTTTTTGACGTAGCACCAGCTTTGTTGCGCATCTGCTTCGTACGCGTCTTTCTTGAAGCAAAATAATGATTAATACGTGTCGCTGTCTCTCGATCATCGACTCCATCTTCTTCTGCTTGTTGTATTTCACGAGCAATATCTGCCTGGGCATTTTGCATAAGACGTTCTAATGTTATTTCTTCACGTACGCCACCAATAATTACTTGAGCTAATAATTGCGCATTAATCATTGGAACATATTGTCCACCGGTAATGTAGGCAATGGTCATGAAAAAATCTCGATACCGAACTAAAAAGAAAGAGAGAAAACTAATTAGATACGGCTCAAAAGATTTCAAAGAACTAACCTATGGGTGGTTCAACACCGACTGCATACAAGGTGATACGATGTTCGGCCATGTCTCGTGCGATTCTTAATGGGTCGTAACCAGCAGGACATCCATTCGGGAAACTGTCTCCATTCGGATCGAGACCGTGTGGTGGCGCATCAGAAATAAGAATACAAATCCTAGTGGCCTCTCGGCGCCATGATAGATTGATAATATCGTGAAGTGCATCAGCCACTGCCTCCGGTGTATCACCGCCACCCTCTGCTCGACATTCTTGAAGCCAACTTTCCATCTCGTTAACACTATTTGTGAAATTATGTACACGAGTGACAAATGTTGTATCCTATATAACGACATTACATTCGATGGAATTCTTATTACACGCACTATAACCACTCACTTGAGGAGGATGGTCCCGATATTCGACAAGTGCTAAACGGACGTCACTCTTTTCGCTTCTCACAATTTCTTCGACAATGGCACGAATGTTATTTTTAGCACCTTCGATGTACGAAGCCATTGATCCAGTACAATCCATTGCAAATGCAAGATCTATACTCGAAAGATAAATCTTTTCGATTTTAAAATCATTACTTTTTAAAATCTTACCGAGAATCGATGCATCATGTTCAGCCAATTCTGGTTGCTCAGGTTTATCAACGTGAAGTCCAGAGGTCACTTTAGAATGTTGACGTCTACTCATTTTTTAATAAGATAACACAAATTAGAAAATGAATGTAGGTGTATGTAGAATTACTCCTTTTTATAGATGGCCATAATTCTTACTCTATTAAAAACGTGTTGTGCAACTTTCAGTATTTCATCAGCCGACGTCACTTCTCAGTAATACCAAAAATAAAGTGTAGGCTGATGAAATGCAGACAGATAATATGCTGAAATAGAGACAAACATGGGAGTTATTTTCTTTTAACGTCATATCTATCCATGTAGCCGATTTTAGGAAATAATGGACATTGCAATGCATTATTTTACTATAGAAATGCAATGTATGCAATTACATGATAATGCAACCTATTTAATGCATTGAAAAGCCAAAAAATAATTAATTATAGTGCATTAATTCATTTCTTTTGAAATAATGGAAAATAATGGGTCAGTTTTTCATTATTCATCCATTATCGGCTACATGGGTAGTAACGAAGAAGCCAGTATGTTTGAGTGTGAGTCAACCAATAAACATGACACTCTATCTCCTACTGAAGCGACAAATTTGTCGAAAATGAAATAAGAAATTTAATGTAGTTGAATATAAATTAATTAAAGGGAATAGTACCCCAGGTCGAACATTCCGGCCACCGGATCCCGTAGGATACTCCAGGGAATATGCGGGAAAGTCACCGTATCCTGCAGGAAAACACGGGAAGTCGCTGGAACATGGAAGCAGTATTCCGGTCAAAAATACGGCCGGACTTTTCCGGCGAATTCCTGCCAAGTTCCGGTGCTTTCCGGCAGGAATTGATCGGAAATCACTGGAAAAAACGCGAAAAATTTCCAACCGGAATACTGCTTCCACAAAATCAACGGAATTACCCGGAACCGGCCGTTTCCAGGCCGGACTGTTCGACCTGGGACACTGTTTTATTTCGTCGACACGTTTCGTGCTTGGGATTACTGGTGTCGCCGACAAGAAATTCACCCATTCACAGCCAATCTGGATAATGCTCAAGGATTATTTTGGTTGTTCGAAACTCACTGTGTATTATTGATCCGATTATTAGAAAACTGACTCCAAATTATTTTAAACGTAGGACTATCATCTTTTTAGTGATTCATACATTTGTAAGCAAAAATAGTGAATATTTTGAAATTTTCCGTGTTCTCTGACGTGGCTATGTGGTGCCTCTTCTATTGTATGAATCATTCAACACGAAACAGAACCGTTTGTTTGATGTCTATGCCTTATATATTTTTTCTTTCGCCGATAATCGGCTTACTTTGGTGACTGTCGATCGCGAATCTTTGTCAACTTCTAATAAAAGTAGCATAGCAATAATATTTAAGTGAACTGAAGCGAAATCCTGAGGGTATAGATGCACTTGTGCGTGCTCTTGTACTCTCTGTTTCATCCACACTCCACACCATCAGGCTACGACAAACAACAGAAGTAAGCAAGATAAAATCCACTTGTGACTATGCTACCTAATCATAAAAAGACAGATTTGAACCTTCATTGTAATATTATCTGATTAGCGAGTGTAGATTTTTATTTTTAATCCTTTATGTCTGTAACGGAGAGAGCTGGTGGCTCGGGAGCCACAAAAACTTTGCGTTTAGCCTTCCACTCACTATTTTGCTTCTCAAATATATTTCAATTCCACAAAATTATTATTATACAATATTATAAACAACGCAAACTTTGAAAGAAGATTCCTACACTAATGTGACAAACCATGTAACTTAAAAAAATGATTATTCGTTCAATTCGCCGAGTAATTAAAATGATTACAAAAAAAAGTTGTCGTCGAGGTAAATTTAACATTACTATAATTAAAATAAATTTCATTCAATAGCCGATTTTACAAAATTTATATAGTACTTTCTCTTTTTTCCCGTTTTCTCCTTTCCTATTTCTTAATTTTTTCTTTTCGTTTTTTTCTTTTTTCTTTTCATTAATTTTAATCTTTATGTGCTTTAAGAGTTATACATCTGCATTATTGCTTATTCAAATTGTTCAATTTGTTTTTCGTTCGAACGACCTCACTCTCTAGTTAGTATCTACGTAGTCGATGATGAATTGTCGCGATGAACATGGTTTTCTTATTGATCTTTTTTCAAGTCACACAGAGTTTCTCTTGTGACCGGTCTTTTCAGTGCATCTATAACACTCTTAGCTGCTTCTTTTGAATTAGGACACGGTCTATCATCACGTAACCGATGAAAGTGCCATTGGCTATCTTTGTACGAACATGAAATAATTTTGTTGTCATACTGCTCCAAATTCGGTAAGTAACGCATCGTGGCGTACGGATCATTCTCGTGATTGAGAAAGAGATCAGCATTCTTCTCTGTAAGTCCACTTATCTTTGAAGAATTGACAGTAATTTTCAAACGAAACTCGATTGTCTCATTTTCCTTCCATTTTAGTACGCGTAGACATTCACCGGACTTGTAAGCATCTTTTTCTGGTAAAAAAAGTAATCCATCGATTTCATGAGGTATAGTTTCAATAAAGTTCCGGCTAATAAGGTTGTTTACTTCTGACAAACCAAAGAAGTATTTATTTCGTATCGAAAACGGTTGCGTTGCCTTTTTAATGTGGCTATTTCCAATGACTTTGTTGCGTATATTGACGATCGATTGAAAAATGAGCGTCAAACGTTGCGGAAATGTTTTTTTGCTCACGTTTTGGCCATTATACATGATGATATCGCTGATCCAAAAGCTAGGCTCATTTGAACCATCGGCATTATTAATTATAAATTCACCATCGACTAATGTGTCTTTGAGATGACTTGTGTACTCCGCATCGCATGGAAATTGGATATGATCAACGCTGAATAAATTATCACCTTGATCGAGCATGTACACTTTATCTTTGTCTTCTATTAACATCATGTATCGTTTCCCAACCGATTTCCAACTTATCAAATAGGATGATTGCAAAATTATGTCATAATTTCCACGATGCATGCGTACAGGATGAGTTCCCGGAAATCCTCGACGAGTCCATCCACATAATCGTCGGTATTTATTTCGAATATTGTCCATCAATGGATTGACACAGATGGGCACCACATCGCGCAAGGGAACGAAAAATTGTGGAGTAGATGACTTTGGTGATGCTGCACGACATCGTTTAGCTGATTGGTCAGAAGCATAATTCGAGTTGGAACGTTTGTTACCTCCACTTGTGGTAGGTTGATCATTTGATTCAACTTTCTGGTCACTACTTGTCAGACAAAAGTTGGGAATTGCTGACTACAAAATAAGTGCAATGTGTTCATCCCCTAATTTGTGTATCAATGCGTCTTACACGAGTAAATTTCTCTCTTTCCTATTCAGGTTTCAAACAAACTAGAGGAAATAAAACTGAATTAGCCACTAAATCATCTCAAAATGCTTTTTAGTACGGCCCCTTTGGGGCTAAAATATGTTGCGAGAGAATCGATCGGTAGAAACAAAATGTCGTATTTAGTTTTTGTATGCTTGCTAACATCTGTAATGGGGGAGGGAGAGAAGACGTATAAATCTCGTCTTTAAAATTGCACTTACGGATTCTTGTTGGAGCCGACCAGGTTTCATCAAAATACTGCTGCCTTCAACCGATCGAGTAGATTTTAATTTCTTAATCGTGTCATCTACGAGCGTCAAATGTTGTAACTGGCTCAAAATCTGCATTTGCTCTTTGGCACCTTTTTCTGTATCGTCTTCCCGATAGTCCTTGATACGTTGTTCAGTTTGTTGAATTTTTTCTGGTAACTTATTCTCGTCCAGAATCTTCAATTTCTCCAGTCCATTGACCAGCTGTTGGTCGAGTCGACAATGTTTTAGCGCATTGGTACAGTCTTCAACTGATCCAGAGGATTTCAATGTCGTAATCGTGCCATCTACGAGCTTCAAATGTTGCAACTGCCGCAAAACCTGAATTTCCTTTTCGGCATGTTTTTCTCTATCATTTTCTGGATAATCTTTGATACGTTGCTGAGTTTGTTGAATTTTTTCTGGTAATTTATCCACGTTCGGAATTTCTAATTTCTTCATTCCATTGATCAGCTCCTGTTCTAGTTCAGAAATAGTGGATTCATCTTCGTCGTCTGTCCGAGTAGGTGATTGATGAAATGTTTGTTTTTCTCTATACGACATGCGATTTCCTTCTGCAAACATCTTTGAATCGTGTTGAAGTAGTAAAGGGTTGAATGCGGTGATACTAAATGTAGAGTACAAGAGTTATTAACGTGTTTTTTGTTCGATCACTATTTCAAGAAGTATTCTGATTCAAGTTTATAACTAGGAGAATATCTGTTATCTGTTAGAATAATGTACGATGAATTCAGCCTTCAGGTGTTTGCTTTAAATTTCAGTTTGATTCCAAAATTGCTGTGCCGTGTCTTTTGTTTGTTTAAAATTCATTCTTAGTTGTTTGTAAAAATAAATCCTATATCTTCAGTCTCAACATTCTCATAATAAATATTTGATTCTGTATCTTATCTCTCTCGCTCTCGCTACCGATCGGAGAACGATATTGTTATGTTCCTCATGCAAATTTGATTAAACTCAGCTGTTAATCGAGCAAACGAGTTGATTGTCTTACCAACAATATATTTATCAATACAAATCCAATGTTAAATGATACGCATTGTATTCGATCTTATAATGTCGTATACTTCGTGAAGAAATTACATGAGTATTGCTAAGTCAAAACATTTTCCCGTTGACTTATTGATTGACATCAGGCAACAAAAATGATTAATTTTTTCTATTTCTCAATTTCTTTGTTTTTACATAGCTAAGAGCGAACAAAGTAAAACTTTAATAGTAGTATAATCAGAACTTTGCCGATAGAATCACGGACACAATTAACATACAAACATGAAAATTGTTGATGAGAGGAAACGTCAAAAGAATGAAAACTTATTCTTTTATGATAATATCTTCAGATTTTATTGAAACTTACTTAATGAGCCAACTAGTTGAATAACTAAATTCTTGAAAGAAGAATTGAATGATGATAATATAATATTAAAGTTTAATCTAAAATAAAATAAACTTATCCATTAAAGACAAATTCTCTGTTAAAATTTTATTATCACTTTCAATCTGAGATGAATTTTCTTTTCAATTTTAGCTACGCATACTTTGTGTGGAACAGCGAGTTGTCAATGGGAAGCATTGAGTGTTTCAGATATTTCAAAGTCACACAGCTTAAACTATTAGTCAAAAACTGAAATGCGCATCAGTTCTACTTAAATAAAAGATACATTCTAGTACTCAAAATCCTTGTATATAGTGTTGTGCGACGCACTATTACAAATGCTCCGAAAATTTTACATCGAGCCACTGCAAAATATGTTTACTGGGTATTTTTTTGCGTGACTCAGCTTAAAAAAAATATTTCATACTTTTCGTTTTCTTTTAGTTACCATAGGAACCAGAAAAGAATTTTGCTTCTACCATTATTGACAACTGCGAAAGATATTTGTTGGTTTTTAAACGACACCAACGGCTGAAAAGTATTTTTAATTTTCTAAATCATATTACCTTAGAGACAGCAACATTCTGAAGGGTGCTTTTGTTACTTTCTACACAGGGGTGAACAGGAAAGATAAAGTCTTCATCAACATAAGTAACTAAAGCAAGGAATAGAACGAAAACAAAAGGAATGATAGAAGATACAGTTGGCTACTACTGATAGCGTAAGTGTGCGATAAAAGAAACCAATATTTGATAGTCTCTGTGAGTGTGAGTGTGAAGCTCCTCTTCAAATATACCCACATACTGTGGACGGCTAAAAACATCCTCGGTAGGCGATTGGATTGATCCGAGGCAAGAATGAAAAAAATATTTCCATGATCAAAAGATATGAGAGATTTTATGCTTTCATCTGAATCGTTGAAAAACTCCATACTGTTATTTCAATCTTCTTCAGAAGTAAGATAATCACGACGCTTCGACGCTTTAGAATTTGATGATAACAATACTTGAATAATTACTTTTAAATCATCAATTTATTTTTATATGACGCAATTTAAGTCTACAGACTGTTTTTGAGAGCTTCGAAGTTAATGGTATCTTATGCTGTGAAAAGACAAAGAATAGAGCATCTTACAAGCTACTTATTCAAGTAGACAAAACTGAAAAATAAGAGTCAGAATATTACTCCTGTAATAGACATGTGCTACTGATATAGATATCGGTGTTAGTTTTCGATTTGGAATCACTGTCATATCAATGAACTAATGCTCGATCGGAATCAAATGGAGAAAAAATAAAAATTGCCATAGAACTAGAAGATTTTGAAAATGTTTTCATTATCAAAATCTCGTGTTATAGGTTTGATTTTTGGCACGACAATCGAAATTCTATTACACTGCATATTCATGATAGTCAACATACATTGATTTAATTTCAACTCACTTAAATATTATCGTTGTGTTAATTTTATTAGAAATTTAAAAAAATTCGCGATCGACAGTCAATAACGTAATTCGGTTCTTCATATTAATAGTGAAGTTTTACTGTTCTATGAAATCAACTGTTGAAGTATTTTTTGTGCAAGGGTGTGGGTGTGGGTGGACACTTATTCTTACCCACACGCACCAACCCACCCACCCTACAAGAGAAGTTTGTCCATTAGTCTAAAAATTCTGGTTACGTCGCTGGGGAAGTACAATATATGTTGTACGTAAAAATATATTTCGTCAAAATTCGATTCATAACCTTTCGATTTAATGAATTTGCTGTAGATTCATCACAAGTCGAATCAATCACGATAACGATTTAAGGATACAAAGTGTATACTGTAGTACTCAGCTATTGTATGCTGATTCCTAATATCATATTTATACACTCAGAAAAGTAAGTTTTTAGCGCAAAAAATCTCCGAATAACAGTCATATTTTATTTCGAAAAGTCGTATTTTCTCAGCACAGATTTGTCAAAATAGAAAATCTTCGCTTAATATTTTTTTCGCGTATACAAGCACTAGTTTTGAACAATTGTGTGAGGGAAAAGAGGAATCTCACAATATTTTTTCCTCAAAAGAACGTACTAAAGACGTTTCTATATGTTGTAACTCGAGGCGTTCTATCAAATCAGGTCAAATAAGTCGGATCTTATTACATCATAATAAAATGTTTGTTGTTTCTTCGGTTTCCAAAAGTCTGAGTTAATTACTACGCCGTGAAGGAAAAATGAATTCTTGATTCGTTTATTACTGACTGGAACAGAAATATTTACTGTTGAATTACATGGAAATATATCACATACTTTGTAATAAATATGTGCTAGTTCACCAATGATCACATGCCAAGTATATTCGAGTGTTCTACTAGTAAGTGCATCGGAATATCGACTAACCAAAACATAATTGGCAATATTTGAATAAAATATCTTTGGATGCACTAGTTAATGGCATATAGTTATGTTTATTCCACTGTAGCGCTCGTATGGCGGTAACAATATCTGAGGGGCCTTGTTAATACCAAGATGTTCGATGTCCATGAATGAAAGCTATTGATGATGATAGACTCGAATAATGATCAACAATGTATTGGAGATCAGCTACAGCTTTTCTGCCTTTATTAATTGGCATCTTATGATGATATATTGATGGATTTTCTGACCGTGTATAAACAATATGTGGAATTCCATCATTAGTTACCAGCTATAGTCAATCTAATTTTTCAATAAAATGTGATACAACCATACTTTTGGATAATCGAGATGATGCATTTGTTCGTAAAGAAGAATTCAGTTTGATATGTGACTAAATGAATGAAGAATGAATAAGCTTCGAAGATTGAAATTGTAATAACTCACAAAAATTGAAAAATGGGTCTACGAACGATGCGCATGACGAAAGTTACGCACGGATGCTCTGCGCACGAAATAAAAATTCACATTGATAAATAAGTAATCATATTATCCACTGTATCATACACTGTAATTAATAGACATAGTCTTCTTAATTGTCTAAATTAATCATTTTGAGTGTGATCGTCTGATCTATATATAAAATAATCATTCACATTGGAAAAAATCATAATCTATTATTTTCAAACATGCTCACTCCTATCGAATTCACTACTACTTCAAAAGGTCGTCCATTGATGATACTAGATGGCTATTTATACAATAGAGATCGTCGAACTTACACAAAAACGTATTGGCGTTGTGAAAATCAGAAAAGTTTGAATTGTCATTATCGATTACACACATGTAATTCTACTAGTACTGAAACTCATATCTTAATATTAAAGCAAACTGGAACTCATTCGACAAGTTGTAATCGTGATTTAATTAAAATTACGCTAAGAAAATTACGTAAAGACGTTTTGGATCGTACAAAAAGTACTCAAGAAACAACAGATGCTGTATTATCACAATGCATCTCAAAATTACCTGATCCGCCTCGCATAAAGTTACCACCATTAGATCATATCAAAAGAACTATCCAGCAACAACGAAAAAGGATTGATTTACCACCAGCTCCAAATAATATGGATTTTCCTTGTATACCTACGATTTTACAAACAACTAAACGAAATGATAATTTCTTACGTATAGATACCGGTCCAGGTGAGTAATGCACGCTTTCCTCACGATTTAATTTAAAATATTTTCTAGAGAGTACACTGACTAATTCATTTTTATATATTTCTTTAGGACCTGATCGAGTGTTGATCTTCAGCAGTCCCGAACAAACTGCAATTTTAAAATCTGCATGTGATTTTTTGATGGACAGAACTGTTGATGTAAGCTGGATTTTTTGCAACTAAGTACTATACACTAGTTAAAATTTTCTAATTTAATTTAGGTAGTACCAGAGATATTTTATCAACTATATGTGATCCATGCTGTTGATCGTGGACATGTTATTCCTGTAGTATTTTGTTTACTACAAAGAAAAAGCACAGCTACATATAAAAAAATGATCAATAAAATTGTAGAATTTGCTCCAACTTGGAGTCCTCGAACCATAATGCTTGACTTTGAGAAAGCAGTTGCAAACGTGCTTTCAAACAATTTTCCACAAGCTTGTCTCTCAGGATGTTATTTTCATTTACGACAGAGTATTCATCGAAAACTACACGTATGACTTATTTATACGCGAGTAAAACATGCTAAATGTATCGTTATGATTACAACTATTTCGTATAATTTTTTATTTAAGAACAAGGTCTACAAAAGAGATACGAAGATGATGTTGGTTTTGCTCATGGTATTCACAAAGTGGCAGCATTGGCATTTATTAACCCAAATGATGTAATTAATGCATTTGCTGATCTTAGCACTCATCTTGGTGACGGCTTTCAAAGTATGTTAGATTATTTTGAAGATACTTACATTGGTCGCTTTCGTGCAAATGGATCACGTGCGAGGCCTCTATTTAATATTAAATATTGGAATGTTTATGAACGAGCCAAAAACCAGTAGATGAGAACTAATAACTCTGCTGATGGCTGGGACAGGCGAATCAGTACGCGTATAAATATAAAATAAAAAAAGAAATTCTATATATGAATACATTTCTCATTTCAGGATGCGTTTTTCAATGTTCACATCCAACACTATGGAAATTCATTGATAAATTAATATTAGAGAAAGATTCACAAATTCACACAAAAATTGCTCGAGTCAATGCTGGAGAACCAACGACAAAGAAAAAGAAATATTAGTATCTCGATAAACGCTTACTGAATCTTGTTTTAAATCCACATCAAAATGTGATTGAGCAAATAAGTGGTGTAGCTCATAATATCATTTTGTAATTTATTATCCTCGTTAGAAATATGTACACTACTGTATTTATTTGTATCTATATAGTTAAAACTAAACTCTTTTCGTGCTTTACGTACTGTATTAATTATTGTATTTATGATTTTTGCAATAAATTAAAGTTGTTGTTGTTATTGGTACTTCTGCACATTTTTATAAATTTTTAACACATAAATGTGAATTTTTTTATTTCTTGCGCAACTCACTGGTGCGCATCATCAAGTGAGCAAGTTTCTGCGTGTGCATCGTTCGGGATCCCGTTCTATTTCTCTCTGAATCACAAGTGCCCAGGTGCAAGCAACTGGCCTGGGAAACGGCCGGTTCCCACCCATTCCCACGATTTCACGGAAGCAGTATTCCGGACCGGGAAACCTCCAGATTTTTCCTGTAACTTCCGCCAAGTTCCTGTTGGTTCCCGTCGGAAATCACCGGGAAAATCCAGAAAAATTCGTCCCGGAATACTACTTCCAGGATCCGGTGATATCCGGCGTTTCCCAGCACGTTCCGGTGCGTTTCCTGCATGTTCCTGGCCGGTTCCAATTAAATCAGCTCATTTCCGGAGGCCGGAAACATCGTCCTGAGTACTAAAATTTACACAAGATAGTATTACTGTTGCCACTCTCACTGCGAAGAAAATATTGTAGTTACATTCCCCATGTGCTATTGGAAAAATTTATCAAATGCTCCTATTTCAAAAAACATTAGCTAATCACACACCTCAATGTATATTTCACGAGTATTACACGAATCATAGGATAAAACTTGGTCGAACTCGATCATATTTTAGTTCATATTCATAAAATGTTAATTTTCGTCACCAATTAAAACTTCCCTCTCGTGAATTCTAAAATTATCGTAACGACATCGCACCATCATAAAGATTGTGTTGTTCAATTGAAAAAAATATGGAACGCTTCACGATTTTGCGTGTCATCCTTGCACAGGGGCCATGCTAATCTTCTCTGTATAGTTCCAATTTTGTTGTACTCTCACTACGGCAGTTCACCGTAGCGGACAATTAACATACTATTTCGTCAGCATATATATTGAATAAAGGTACAAGGAAAGAAAACGGTGAATGCATTTTTGTAAAAATTTCGCAATTCAAATATGATTTTCATTACATCTGTCAGAACGAAATCTTTTTTTTTAAGAAACCATCTTGCTATGATTATAGCTTGTAGTAATAATATTTGTGGTACAGAAAGCTTTTCTGTAACACAGATGCAAATTATTGTCTTTCTGCTCTGTTACTTTAAATGCTGATAGGTAGCTTGAAACGTGTTACAACATTAGGGTGTTGGTGGGGGTGTGTTTATCTGAAGCTTGGGATAGAGATCCACACACCCACACGCACACCCTCAGGGCTGATTATTCTCCACTTTGGGTAGAAGTGTTTATCAGAATACCAATGAGGGTAGATTATTCTCCATGTTCAGAAAAAGCGTTTATTATAATATCGTTGATGGTATACCAGTATGCGAGGTCATCAAAAGGGTTTATTATTCTACGATCAAAGTTCAAATTTCTGAAATTGTCAATAGAATGATTACAATCCTACAGTTTGATTGAAAAGATGCAGCTATACCTGTTAAGATAAATTAGTTCATAATGCTAAGTTCTAGTTTCAAAAAGGTTTGTTTTTGGGCATGGTATTTGATTCTTTTATAGCTGTGTTAAGTGAGTGACTAGAGTATTTTGACTCAAAGTCGCTGCAAAATCTAGTTGTTTGGCAGGCGTGGCACGTTTTTAACATCACGAATCGATGTGACGATGAAAATTCACAAAATAACTGATTAATTTTTGCAATATATGAAGTAAACAATCGAATCGTTGGCCACGCATCAGTCAACATCAAGTTCAATTGTTAAAGAACTATTCCAATAGCTAGTATCATACTCTCTGATATTTGCAACAGGAATTGTGAAACTAATATGAGTCATTATCTCTTTAGATCAAATAATGATTGTATGAAAACAATTTAAGAAAGGATTCATATTCAACACTAATAACTAAAATGTCTGAAAACGAATTTCTGCTCTCTCGATGAAAAATCTGTTTTTTTTTTAATGAATATCATGAAGTAAACCCTCAAACACTGTGATAAATAAGATCACTTTATCGTAGGAATCACTTTCTTTAATGTGCACTTCAGGTAGTTTTGAGAACGAAGATTCGTTTTAAAATCAAAATTATTTTAAGAATATCAAAAAAACTAAGCTGAGAGGAAAGCATGCGATGAATCATTGGCACTGTGCTCAGTGAAATCAAGGATTTATCCATATTTCAGTTGAATTTAAAGTCTTTATCAAAATAGTTTCTTTCATCTGATAGCATTATTGAGCCAAATACAGGAACAGTACAAATTATAGTTTTTTCGATTAATTTGTTTTCATTTAAGACAAATCGTAGACATTGTTTCATTTCTTGTTGCTTTTACGCGAAATGTTTTATTTCGATGCTTGCAAGATACAACTNGCTCCTTTCTTATGTTACGTTTTGCCTATTATTCAATAGAAACTGGGAGTTGTTAAAAGACATCATCCAAGCAATACATGAGGACATGTGTAGATAGGCATTTTCTTGTAACAGCAGAGAGAATCACTCACGAAGCCAAACCGTAAAAATGTTGGCTTATTTATCGCAACTATAAGTAGGAAAATAATTCAAGTCGTCAAAGAACTAACCTTAAATACCAATAGAAAGTTTATCTCGTGAGTATTAACCACATCTTTTAATATCTTTCTAATAACAAATTGTTGGCAGATATTGATAACGCCATTTACAAGAATGGTATGTAATTTGACAATCAGAATTATTCCAACCTAATCATCATACACTGTAACAGAGCGACTTGTGGAAACTCTAAAACGAAATTCATCGAGAGAAAGTTCTGGTCATTGATACTGCATGTTATTCTCGAAAAATATCATATAGGTCTTATTAACCTTAGAATCGACAGTAATATAAACTAGCATGTCTTACCATACAGAAAGAGACACGTGCTATTTTTCAGAGTTGAGAAGAGAGCGGTGGGTATTTTCACGATCTGATCAAACAAGAGTAAACATCTTCGAGTTTACTTTCATATTTTAGCATGTGTGGTTTTCCATAGCATTACATGCAATTTGCATTTAGTCTTTTCGTATCGATACTTTATATGTTGGCAGAAACGATGATATGCTTTACGAAAAAAACCTCTCTTTTAGTTTGGATACAAGAAACAACTTTCAGAAGAGATATGAGCAAGTTCTCTTTTTTGACCAGTCGCATTGCATGCACCCTAATCTCAATTATATTCAATTAAATCGCTATTGTTAATATTGTGTCTTCACTTTGTTAATGTCACTAGAATCATCAATATTGTTCCTTCTCTATGAACGCATCATTTTGTCCTAAAACTTTTCTTTATTTTTCCTAATCGACCAAAATGTTTTACATATGATTCCCATCATTTTTTTTCTATATGTATCTTGTCAGTGAAGCCCTACCTTTTTATATAATCTAAATGCGAAGTATGATTTTTCATTTTGTATAACTGTTTACAATTCGAGCAAATGTTTCGACAGATTCATTTCTATATAGAAAGATACATGTTCATCGAATGCTTCTATTGACTCATATAAATAAAGTGAACATTTACCATGGAAAAAACAATCGTGTTCATTCTCTATAAATTGCTCGATGTATATAGTTTCGCGAGCACACTGAAAAATAAAGTATGCTTTATCAAGTGATTTCTTATCTAACAGCTGCATAAAGTTATCCTATCGATTCTATTCTATATATTAAAGAAAATATTATTTTCATGTTTTCGTTTTCTTTATGTATATAAACATAAAATATTTCAGAAATGATACGATCACGTGCTCATTCTCAATCAATAGCTCCATATCAATGACTTCAAGAACGGAATAAAAGTGAGTATGATTTTTCATTCGACTTCATGTCTTTCATATCGAGAATATCGAGAATATTAACCAAACAATCTTTTTCCAGATATCGTGAACCATCTTCATACAGAAGCAAGTATTCGGAAACTAGAATGAATAGCTAGTAGCTCTCTACGAAATGCGTCACATCAATGTTTGCTTCAACCTGACGATAGTTAAGTACGGCGTTTTATTCGATATCACTTTAACATATTGAAAAGTTATCTGGCATGTTTTTTTCTACATAAAACACTTCTTCTTCATCATTTTATCATTTTCTTCATCTAGAGAAACCAGCAGAACTTGCGCAATTTCTACGACAACGTGCTTATTGACAATGAATTGATGTACGTCGCTGGTTTCATCAACTTTCTGAAAGTTATGTATGACATTTGTTTTGTTTTTGTTTATTTCATATCGAGAAAAATATCTGAACGATTTGTTTTTAGATAAAATAAATCATCATCATCTGATCATGTTTTCCCTCTAAATAATCAAGTGGACTTCTAAAAAGTGGTGCAAACAAAGCCTCATTTTTAACCAAATGCTTCGCATCAATGTTGCCTCTAAGCGAATGAAAGTTAAGTATGACGGTTCACTCGATTTCGTTTCTTTTATGCCCAGAAAATTATCCGACCGATTATTTTCTATACAAAAAGATTTGGTTTTACATAAACGTTTTCTTTATCTAGATAAAAATGAAAACCTTTCAAAATTACTGCGAACAACTTCTGGCTCTCAATAAATTGGTCCATCTCTATCATTTCCACAATCCACTGCAAAGTAAATTACATTTTTTCACTTCATTCTGTTGTGTCATATCGAGTAAATTATCGGAACGATTTTTTTCTTGGTGAAGTGATATATTTCCATTCAAGCATTCTATTTATCTAGGTAAACACGAGTAGTTCTCAGAACTTGTGCGAGCATGCGCTCATTTTGAATCAACCACTTGGCGTCAGCCCTTTTCACAATCGAATGAAAGTTAAGTATGAATTTTACATATTCAGAAAATCATTTCAGTGAACCTTTTGTATATGAAAAGATCTCCTTGTTTATAATCATTTTATCTTTCTAGATAAACAAGAGGAACTTTAGAAAATGTTAAGAACATGGGCTTATTCTCAATCAATTAGTCCGCGTCAATGGTTTAACCGGCCCACTTAAAGTTACGTATCATTATTCATTTTATTTTTGTTCTTCACATATCCAGAGAATTATGTGAAGATTTTTTTGTACATTAAATGTTTTATTTTCATTCAATCATTCTATTTATTTAGATAAAGAAGTGAACGCATTGAAACTGGTATGAATGTGTGCTCATTCTCAATGAATTACTTCAAGTCAAAGATTTATCCGACCCACTAGAAGTTAAGTATGATGTTTCCTTTCATCTCGTTTCATTCCTATAAAAAGATAAGTGGAAGGTTGTGTTCCTATGTGAAAATATTCCTTCATATATTAATTCTATCTATCGATTCAAAGAAGGTGAACTTTGTAAATCATCATGAAAGCATTCACATTCACAATTTATCGACAAAAATCAGTGCGTTCTCTAATCGGTTTAAGGTGAAGCGTCAGTTCTTTTATGATATTGTGTTTGGCTCCTAAGAAAAGTATAGACAGGCTCGTGTTTCTTTAAGGTGGTGGAGCTTTTTCCGTTTGCTACAAATAGATTAGTAAACAAAATTGTGTATAATTTGACCAACTAGTTGTACTTTACAGTTGACGACTACAGAATGATACTACTTGTTTTCAACCAGAATAAGATGACTATATTTTTTTCTAATTGAGTTGGCTTTGTTTAGAGAAGCTGTAAGCTATTTCGTAAGGTGCTGACATTATTTCTTTATGCAAGGCATTGATCGGGCGAAAGAGAGAAAGAAACAATGAATTGGATGGGTTCTGTGTATTGTTTTTTGATGATAAGTAGCCGTCGTATCAGTGAGGGGAGTGTTTCTACTAAAGTTTCTCAGCGAATGAGCAGTAGTATTATGTAGTTGAAAATAGCATTTCATGCGTAAAATTTAAGTTTCGATGAAGGCGCACACCCTTTATATATTCAGACTAGATACTTGATAACTTGAGTGCTCTATAATATGTTATTAATATTCGATTCTTGCTCATTTTTTAATAATTTTTCTTTTAGATCTTTGGATTTGATCTCTTTTATCAATTAA
The DNA here is from genome assembly GCA_905331475.1 of Rotaria socialis. Classification (NCBI taxonomy): domain Eukaryota; kingdom Metazoa; phylum Rotifera; class Eurotatoria; order Philodinida; family Philodinidae; genus Rotaria; species Rotaria socialis. The sequence goes on from CAJNYU010000019.1 coordinate 52,158, forward strand.
TGGAATTATGATCATAGATTCAATAGAAAGGTTTCGTATATGGGTGAGTGACATTTACTTTGAACTTTCAGATGCGTTTCACAATGCACGTTAGCAATTGTTGTCAATTGGTAGCTGCAATGTACTGATTTCTAGTAAGTTTTCAATTTAATCAGAGATGTTTTAAGAGAAAATTGTCATCTATTAATAACGCACGCTTTTATGTTTAGGTTTCATCAAACAAAGTCTTCAAAGTAAATACAGAATGTGCTGAATTGCAAATACTATTTGCTTAATATCTTATGTGAGAATATCGCAAGCGGCCAACGTCAATAGAAGTGAGTAAAAGTTTTCGTGTGACATCACAGAGAATTCATCTGAAGTAACCACTTAAAATCATTCCTCCAGGTTACTTACTCAGTTTTATGTTAATTTAGCTATCCTGGTTGTATTGATTAGTCGCTGCTAGCAAGAGATTCGTACTATTCCTTTTAATCATCTTGATTTCGACTCAAGATCGAATTATCTTCAGGTTTTGTAGTTTCGCTCGTTTCTTGCTGAGTGAGTATTGGATTCTAAGACAAGATCGAGTAAGAGTTTCGACAAGTATGAAGCTCAAAACGAAGAGAAAATCACAGATATGTTTTTTTCCAGTCTCTGGGAGTCTACCATTCTCTTGTTAATTATTATAAAATGCCATAGATAGCGAGTGTTAGATACATATAATTATAAAAACTACAAATTATTCAGCATATCTCTCTTCGTAGACATTTGTCTATCATCAACCAAGGTGAAAAACAAAGTATTCAGTTATTCTCCGACCCCTGGAAGTAGCTCATTGTACTCTTGAATCACTCTATTTATCCTAATATCCTCACTGAAAACGATACTGAAGGTCCACAATCGCCTTCATAAACCTTCTCATAAACCCTTCAGGCAGTTGATGAGGTCCATAACCGGTTTCATAAACCCTCTCACAAACGCTGGCGACCGTTCATGATGTCCATAAACGCTTTTAAATAGCATTTCTGAGAGGGGCTCATGGGTATAGTATTTTAATCAACCCTTGTTAGACTGAGTTTCAAAGATTATATGAGAACCTTTGTGTAAATTATCTACCCTTTTCAGGGGTTTATGAAAGTGCAACATGTCGCAATCCTTTTAAGCATTTACGAATCTGATCAACCCTTCAATAAACCTTCCAGAAAGCATATTTAACGACAATAAAGTCCGTATGAAACCCTTTTTAGAGAGTTTATAACAGGGTTTATGACTCGTTGGTAAACGGTTGAAAAGGATTTGCTACACGTTGCACTTTCATAAACCCTTTTTTCGTTTATTATTCTATGGTTTTTTTTACAGTGATCGGTATACCAAGCATAATCATATGCCTTCTGATTGTCTAAAATATATCCAGCAAAATCTTCTTATGTAAGTGAAGGCATCATGCCTGAATTGTTTTCATTTTGTCGAAATACTCCGAGAGGATATTGCTTCCTGTGTACAGTAATATAAATGCCTTAGAAGCATGAAATACATAGTCAAGCGTCATATTTTATATGAAGAACGATTATTTGACATTTTATTTTCTTGCCATTCTGACGCGAAATTTCATCAATTGCAACAACGAAACAAAATGAGAGATAATAATAAAAAGAGAAAAATAGAAAAACAACAAAATTTTATTTCAAGCAATTGCATCCTCCCACCCTCTTTTAGAGAACGTTTTAACATTCTTAGTAAAAAGATGGTCGTACAGTCCTAAACTTCTAGGTTTACTGCAGCTATAGAAATAATCTGGACGGAGCGAGATTGGAAGATTCCATTTGAGTAATATCGAGCGTGATAAGCATAGAAACACTCTTATCACAACGACATTCTTACACTCAAGAAGAATTGTAAAGAAACGCATAAAAATACCTTCAAAGAGCAAACATACGGCTCCATAAAGTTCGGTGATATTGTTGGAATAATACCATTGAATCATACTGGGACAAAAACAACTGACGAAAGATAACAAAATACCAGTTGAAGGGTTATTCTGAATATATTTATAAACTGTTGATTCCAGCGCAGTATCGCCAATGCAAAGTTGAGGAAAAACGTGATACAGTCTTCTGAATTTCTCCAAAATCTTGAATATTTGGCACTATTTGAGAAATAGCATTAGTGTGTGAATATCAATATAAGTATTCTTATGATAATAGGTTGTCTCCTTTCTTTTCTTGCTGCATTTTACGACTCAAGACTCTGCCTACCTACCATAATACTGCTTTCTTTTAGATGGAATCGTCAAATAGAGATGGTAGTGCTGGCTATCAGCCCAGTGCACACGGCGGACGAAGTTCACGAGGGTTTATGCATCGAGCTAAGAATATTCATTGTAAGTGGATCACAAAATTTTCTCTTTGTCATGATATATTATATTAGCTTTTAACAGCAAAACTCAGTACGCCTATTGATCCTGATCTCGACGGTGTAGGTGTTCATGTGGACATACCGGATCTCGTTGATCGTTTTCAAAATGGCAATCAATTCAATGTTGGAGCAAGTGTAGATGGTAAGACTTGTTCATAAAATGTTTTGAGAGGTTCCAACTGAAAACTAGTTTAAAGCAAAACTATTACTCTAAGTTCTACTTAACGCAGTAATTGTAATATCATTTGCATGCAGGTCTAAAGCCCTATGTGGATAAAAGAAATCAGAAAGTCGGATTTTCTTTGTTAAATGGAAGAGTCTGTCCGGACAGGGATATTGGTGCCGCCTTTGAGATTGGTAAAGTCGAAGGCGGTATTGATGGCCTCGGAGTTAAATACAACGCTTGTGGGGCAGCGACAAATGTTGCGTTGGGTCCGGTCGATGTAAGTGTACTATTGATGGCAAGAAGCTTTTCTTGAAGCTCTCACTTCATTGCGTTTTAGATCGGTGGAAAGCTTGGAACAGCAGAAGCTGGTGCAAAGATTTGGGAGCCTGATGTGGGCCTAGATGTTGGAATCAAGGCCAACGCCTCAGCCGTACAAGCGAATGTGGGGCCTATCAATATGAATGTAGGCGTGGGAGGTAAGTTCAGTCTTCTATTTGGATTGAAACTTAAATAAAGGCTTCTACTAGTTGATACTGGTGTGAAGTTTGGGAAAGAAGGAGTAGGAGTGGAAGTTCTGGGAACGGGTTTTCAGATCGGTCGAACCACAGGATTTTCGTTGTTTGGATCAAGTTTGTCTTTCAAACTATGGTAGAACTCATCTTGATTTCCACAGACATTTTTGGATGTCAATACTCTGGTGATATCTTTTTATTTTGAATTAGCAAACGTCAAATGGATACATTTTTTGCTGATTATTATGATTTTTATCGTCAGTTTTTTATAATTTTCTAAGCATTCAATTTATATTTTATTATATACATTAAAAATCTATTTTGAAAAAATCAAGAAAATACTGATCTATGTGTTTTAAGTATATGGGTTCGTTTTAGAGTAACGAAAGATACAAGGGATATATCAGCTTGTTCATCTGGGTGTGGGTGTGTAGGAAGCTACCACAATCGATTTCGACCTTGCTTAGGAGTCTCGTCAGGTGGCTTAATATCTTTAGGTCGATTTAAATTCAAACATAAAATTTTGAACAAAATCAATTCAAGACGAACTAGAATGGCTAATGAATGAAGTGTGGTATGAATCGACTGGAGATTTTCTTTTGTTTGAATGTTGTGTTACCATGTGTTAGACATCGGTCCTGGGAAATGTTGGTTGTCGTGGTATGTTGTAATGATTTCGCCTTAGTAGATTTTCATAATGCATAGTAGAATCGTCGAGGAATGGTAATTTAAATGCTTATATCTGTATATCTAGAATGAAAATGATGATTAATTCAATTGTGAAAATCAATAGGTTACACTGAAAAAAAAATAAGCCCTCTACGAAACTTAAAAGGGTTCCGAGATTTGCAACGAATTCGAAACCATTTTTCTTTATCATACGGAACCTTCGAGGTTCTTCAAGGGTTTCGTAAAGTCTCACAAAACCCTTAAAGATATCGGAGACTCCGACACANTTATAACTAACGCAAAGTATTGGTTGGTATTGGTAGATTTTCATTGTGAAAATTGGCAATCTTTATGTGTCTCCAAATGGTATTGTTACATCCCTACTTGGAAGTGGAGCTGGTTTTACCATTGTTGGATGTGGTCTTTTTTGTACTAACTCATGTCCAGTGTTACGATGACTTCGATGCCCAACAAATAGTCGAAGATTTATTGCTATTGTATCTTGAACTATTTCTGAATAAATCTTGTGTATGTCACGTTTCAGACGATGTAGTCGTTTTTCATGTGTATTATGAAGAAAGAGAGTGTTTGCGAATTTATTCGACTTATTTTATTTTGAAATTGTAGTGATCGTTGTTGTATTCTTCTGTATTGTGATTGTCAATCTCTTCGTGGAATGAAACAGCTGCAATTCTATGTTATGTTTCTCGTTCTTTGACAGTGAGTTTTGGTAGTAAGGTATTTTTCATAGCTAAAAATTGATTCTCGTTGACAATGAGCGGTATCATAGATGATTTTGACACTGAGCGACCGGAAAATTTTCTAAAATGTGTATCAATATACCTGGATGGATACCTAGCCGATGTATAGTATAGTAAAGGAATTTGACAATTAATGAAAGAATGAATGTTCTTGACAGTGAGACTTACCCATTACAGAGCAATATCAATCGAATAGCACGATGTTTCTTTTCAAAAATGTTCAATGTCGATGAATAACGTACAGCTCAAAGAAGAGCAGCTTGCATAATATTCGAAAATACATGACGTGGATGATCAGAACTAAATGGTACAACACATGGTTCAGCTGCTGGTTTATGATGAGCAGGTGTGGATAGAATACCATTCTTAATATTGATCAGAAAATCAAGAAATGAAACACAACTACCAATAGTAGCTTCTAATTTGATGTTTGGATGAAAGTCATTAACTTTCTTGATGGCTGCCTCGATTTTTGTCTTTGGTTCATTAAAAGTAAAGAAGATACCCATGTTGCGAATACCGGATCGATTTTTGCGGTAAACCGCGGTATTTATCCGTTCTGCGGTAATGGGAGCCGGTAACCGGACCGGTAAAACCGCGGTTAACTGCCGATTTTCATGCGGTTTTTATTACATGGGTATCATCAATATATCCAGGATGGGTGTTGATCTTCTGTCCAATCGCACCCCACACCCACACCTCAAGAGCATGTGTGTTGATTATTTAAGATTCATTTTCTTTTATCTCATATGAAACAAATATATGGAAGCTATCAAGTGAAATCAGACAAATCGGGAGTACAATATTGATATTCGTTATACAGTTGTTTCATTTTAATTTCCGAATAAATTTAAAAAAAATATCCATCAAATCAATTCAAAAGCAAAAAAGTGTAAACTTCGATTTCGAATTAAACAGACATCCACTTATCAAACCCATTGTTTTTTTAAGTTCATACTGATCATTACGATATAAAATATTTTTTAATTTCGTTATTTCAACCATGAAAAATGTATGTTGATGAAAATAACGGCCAACTATAGTAAATGCATAATAATTCTGTTGTTATTTGTGATGATAAGAAGTATGGTGAAACAAGAGATAACGATACTGATCTGGGTTTTAAAGTCAACAAAAGGTAGATTGAATAGAAGGAACATTTTTGTATGATTTATATCTTTCATTGTTTTGAAGCATGTTGATATAAAAATGGTAGATACTTTCTTTTTGTAGAAATAAAAGCAAGAAAATTTACTGTTTGCTGTATTGAGCGATGAAATTCAATTATCGATGGCTATTTCTAATAATTTCGTCGATGAACTATGTGTCGAGTGAAGGACACACATTTTTAGTCTCCGATTACGGTGTTTATCCGAATGATGATCTTGATGATACAATTGGAATTCAATTAGCTGTCAATGCAGCAATCAAGCATGGATTCGCTAGTGATATTATTTTTGAATACGGCATCTATACTATAACATCAACAATTTTGATTATGAATGCAACTGATTTAACAATACGAGGACAAGGAGCCGATCAAACATATTTGATTGGTTATAATCAAGTATCGATGTTTTTTACCCAATATTGTCAAGCTTTGACATTGACTTCATTTTCAATTGACTACAATCCACTTCCATTTACAGCTGGTTATGTGGTTAATGTAGATGACAAATATCTTGATATTAAAGTGGTACCACCACATCAAGCTGATATCAATAGACAAGTTCAAGCCATTCTTCGGTATGATCCAATAGAAATGAGACCAGCTTTTGGTCCAAATACATATGAAATCTATCAAATGCCCCCTACCGATGCTAAGACTACTGTTGTTTCACCTGGTGTATTACGATTACCATTGAGATTACCTTCGAAATTTCTTAAAGGAGATCCTATTGTGGCTCGTTATGCTTTTGGAGGTCATGCTATTTATGGTCAAGATGTGACTGATATGACAATTCAATCAATCACTATTTATACATCATGGGGGATGGGCTTTGTTACATTGAGAGCCAGACGTTTAAATATTATGAATTATCAAGTTTTACCACAAAATGGACGTTGGATGAGTTCAATTGTAGATTGTATGCACTTTGCAGATACGAGAGAATACATTTCTATATCCGATAGTATATGTGAAGCAATGGGTGATGACGGTTTAAATGTTCATGCAGTTTTTTTTCTTGTAACAGAGATTATTAGCTCGAATACGATTATCATTGCAGCGACCAATTGGACCGATCCACTTGATTTTGGAGTTGGTACGACTTTAGAATTTAGTTATAATCAACAACCATTTACAATTCATGAAAATGGGACAGTGTCTTCATTAATATTTAATTCTACAAATTCACGAAAAATAATCTTCACGAATTCAGTTTCTGTCAATGTTGGTGATTGGGTATGTGTCGCTAATACACCTTTGTTAACTATAAGAAATTTTACGGTTGCGAATAATCGTGCTCGTGGTGTTCTATTAGAAACACGAAATGTCGATATAAGAAAATCATTATTTAAACGAACAAGTGGACCTGCAGTTCTTATTCAACCATCAATATATTGGCATGAAGGTCCTGAAGCTCGAAATATTTCATTGAGTGAAAATATTTATATTGATAATAACGAAGGTATTGCACAGGAAAAAGGCATTATTACTATACTACCAGATCCACTTCAGTTAGTTCCAGTCATTAATGATATTCGAATAGAATCATCAACATTTTACTTTGGAATCTACAGTCAAGCACTTCTTCAATGCGATAATACAAATCTATTATTGATTCGTGGAAATTATATCGCAACAAACAGCTCAACACCTTTCATATCAATATGCAACAGTCGAAATATATCTGCCGAGAACAATTGTGTAGTTAATAGTGAAACAAAAATTGATGAATATTATTCATTTGATCCAACAACACCATGCTCGAAGAATTTAAGTAGTTTAATTGATTTACCATCATCAGCATTTAATTCATCGTTTCCTCCACCAGTTGTTCTAAAAGATTTCTTTCTTCTCAATCGCCGATATCGATTAAATAAGGGACAATATTTCGAGTAGTTATAGCAGCAAACATTTCGTTGAAAACAAATGGTATTTTCAATTTCGTCGTAGAATGTGGGGTGGTAGTACAGTTCATCGCATATGAATAATTCAGTATGTTATTTAATTCATCACCTTAATAAATATACTCCCACTAAAAATTGATATCGAAAGAATACTAGAGTGTTATAGAAAATTGGAATTACTGATTTTTAATGTTCACAGTATGGAAAACCTGCAATTCTATTTTGTTGGATCTCGGTTTGAGAAAAGAACATTTTTTTTGAGTACCATCCCATAATGTATTTGCATGTATTCAGAAGTTATAACATGTTGACTGTTTAGTCATCACCACTAGATTCCTATACGCATAGGATATAAGCGTAGATGTCGCTCAATGAGATATTCTCTATTACTTAATCGATGTTCACATTCACACTCTGCTTTCAAACTCAAAGTCCACAAAAAATAAAAGTATGAATACATCGCTGGATCTATGATAAGGCAAGTAAAAGCAGTCAAACAGGTGCCTCTATTCTCATACAAGTAGAAAAACGTAGTGTGATGTTTTGTGTATGGATTAAACAATAAGTCACAGTAATGTTTTCACTGCGCATCCTAAGCGTTCTTTTCGTTGTTTCAGCTAGTTTTGCTAATGATTTAGAAATTTATTTTGACTTAATCGATCTAAATCATGACGGAAAAGCAACAAGTCAAGAACTTGCGATATTTTTGGATCGTTTTTATGAAGAAAAATTTGATCCTGACTTCTCACCTACGTCACCTCTACCTTCAGCAACGAAAGCGATGCTTGAGAAATTAATTCAAAATTACAATCGAAATGCAACACGTACTTATCTTGTTATCAATGATTTGAAACGCGTTTACTACGAATTATATAGTTTACAAAATCAAGTGCCTAGCTCTGAATATCAAGGTCTTGATCCAGAGCAAATTCATTTATCATACACACATAATGTGCACAACCAAATGTTTATTTCATTTGTTACACGAGATCGACCGACCCCAAATTTGAGACCGATAATTAAGTACGGTAGCGAGGGATACATTGCTTTTGGCAATACAACAACTTATAATGTCGATGGCTGGCACCATTGGATTCATTATATCTTGATTGATAATCTTCAACCGGGAACAAAATACAATTATGCACTCGGATTTATAGAGTCAGACAATAAAACAACTCCATATATATTTTCCAGTCCTGTCTGGGCATTTAAAACAATGCCGATTCAGACGAATGGACAGAGAGAATTCGTCTATATTTACGGTGATATGGGTACATTTATGCCGATGGGAATTGAAGTAATGAAAGCAATTGTTAGTGATTTCATCAGCAATACAGATGAACAACCCGACTATGTTGTACATGTTGGCGATATTGCTTATGGTGGCACAGGAGGTAAAATTGAAATTCAAGCCGTCTGGGATTTGTTTATGAATCAGATAGCTCCAATTGCTAGTCAAATACCATATATGACGGCAACTGGCAATCATGAAAAATATTTCAATTATACAAGCTATAAAACACGGTTTTTCATGCCTTCAAAAGTAGATCCAACACCTTTTGAAGTTGATGAAAATTTCTACTTCGCATTGGAAACAAATTTGGTTCAATGGATATTTCTATCGACTGAACACGACTACACAGAAGGTGCTTCACAGCGAATATTTCTTGAAAATGCACTAGAACAGTATCAACAAAAATGGCAATTTAAACAGCGTCCATGGCTGATTGTTGTCGGCCATCGGCCTATGTATACATCTGACATAGGAGCCAATGCAGGTGACTTGCAGGTAGACCTTGAGCCCTTATTGGTTAAGTATGGAGTCGATCTTGCAATTTGGGGTCACATGCATTGTTATGAGCGAACAACGCCAGTAAAATTCAATAATGTGACAGATCGTGAACACTTTTCCGCTGATGGAAAATTATACAAACATAATGCAACAGCAGCTAATCTAACAAGTCCTATTCATTTGACTATTGGTATGGCCGGTGCTCTCATCAATGAAACATGGTTTCCACAGCCTGAATGGTCACATATAAGATACGCAACGTTTGGTTTTGGCAAGCTTTACATTTATAATGAAACTCATCTTGAATTCAAAACTATTTTACTTGATCCAACTGTTGTAGATGAAGAGGATCGCTTTATGATTGTTCGTGAATTTTAATTTGATTAATTCTTATTTAATTATGAGTGAGTTGGAACGACTTTTACAATAAAATATTTTATCGAAAAAATCGTAATAAAATCTACTTTATGATTTCTCTTACATCTACTGCGAAATAGACCTCAAGAATAACTTTTAGTAGACGTATTAAACATGTCTACTGTTTCACATTTTTAGACATGAAAATTGATTGTAATTGAGATCAATCAACTATACACAGGGTGATAGGTTCAAAACCAGTTTATTTGTGTTCAGTCCGAGACGTAGGTATTGGAAACGATTTGTTAGAATCAAAAATAATACAAGAAAATTAGAAGCGGCAAACCTTATCCGTTACCCTCAAATAGTACAATATCGCAAAAAACACGCAGGAGGAGCACGAAGCTGAAATACGTAGTAGCCACCACAGTTGGTGACTGAAATTTGATTTGACCATTGGCATGAGTTTCTTGGCCAGCTATAGCACACAGTACCAGAAGTTGTGTCACCAATCGATGTTGGATACGTACCTTTGTACCAACCAGTTCCTTGTGTACCACAATGGAATGGTTCCACTGGACCAGGAGCCAGACGAGTCCCTGCAGCACCTGAAAATCGTACCCAAATCGGCTTTGTTTTGAAAACAGCATTGTCACATGTGATGTAGTCTGGATGACTAACATGGCGCGTCTTGTCAGTGATTGTAGTATAATTGGAGCATTGATGTGATTTAGAGCCTGGTAACATTGTTTCAGTCGGTAATGTTGATTCAACGTTTTCAGTAGGACTCTGTTTTGTGGATAGTGTTGGCGCTGTTTCTGACACTGTCGGTCTTTCCGAATTCACATCAACTGTTGACGCTAGATCAATTAAAAATAATAAATAACGTTTCACTATTCAATTTCAAACATTGCAGATCATTAAAAACAAATCTCAATATATGAAAATATAATTGGAATAACAAAGAAATCTAGCCTTTTGACTTTTCTCTCATTTGCTTACATGGAGAAGCACCATTACTGCTGCCTGAAGTTGTCACCGGAGACAGTGGAATCACTTGTGTAGAGCTCGCTCTCGAAGCTTTTGCATAGCATTTGCCATTTGTAGGCTTCTTATACGAGATTCTATCGACTTTGGTAGAAGTAAGAGTACGACCTGGATTTGGATACTCGAGAGAGAATCCCGCGGTGCTGCGACATTCTCCGGGCCCAATATGCCCAGTAAGACTCATGTCGCCAACGAACATATCAGGAAAATCATCAAGCGTGCTCGTTCCAGAGCCATCGATTCTGATAGATGCACAATCTGTGAAGTATATAAATAGTTATCATTAACATGACTGAAAAAACAATAGCTCCTATCGGTTACTTTGAAAGTATTCATTTCGATTACCAGTTACAGCAACCCACGACCTACACAATCATTCGATGGTGAATTATACAAGAAAATCAATAGAGAACTAACCATGAAAACAATGCATCTCCAGCTCGAGTCTGTTCTGGTATTTCAAAT
>CAJNYU010000019.1:63498-90592 GCA_905331475.1 Rotaria socialis
CCTCCCCAAGCCTAATGGCTCCGCCGCCTATGAATGGAAGAATCAATATCAACGGCATATACATATGTCCCATTGGAGAATATATTAACGCACGTCGTACATTTTTTGTCACTACCGCCAGTATACCGCGGTACTCATAATAACCGGCGTTAGCGCTTATAAGCTCCGATCCCAGCTAAGAAGGCTTCCAAAAACCGTTTTTTTGTCAAATCTCGATTTATTTTGGACAAAGAATTCAAACTAATCGAAAAAAAAAACTATTTTAGAATGGATTTTTCGAATTATTATTTTTACAGCGACATCTTCAATAAAATATTTATCTCATAAATGAGACTGATTTGCGATATGTGGCTACTACAGATGGCTCAGGTACAACGACGTTATCGGAGTGCCTCGAATTCATCACGACTCTGCCAGTTTTAACAGGTTTAAAAAATTTTCAGTCGTTCCTATACTATAGAAAAGGATGCATCACTTTCATGAAAAACCAGCGGTATACCGCCGTTTTTTCTCCGGTTTGAATCACATGGGAATAGCCAGTCAGATGAGTTGATCAGAAAAATATCGCTGGCTCACAGCAGTAGGTTGAGATGATTTAAATATACTTTTTGCGATGGCAGAAGTGAATCAAATATGTAAACGAAAGCCAATAGACTTACTTCATGTAGAAGTTACAAGTCTATTCAATGAAAAATCGATGTTTTATACCACTTCAAATGGTTCTCTTCTCTTTGAAGTTTTTCCATTTTAATGGCTGATCGACAAAATATTCAGATAAAAAGAATCTTATTAATGCATACCGAAAGAGAGAAAACCGAAAACAGATTACAGTTTAGGTCATAAATAAAGCAAAGTATAATCCTGCGAATTTAAAGAAATGAGGGATGTCAAATTATGGGAAATCACATAGTATCATTCATCTTGTCGTCAAGCTAGCTGTCTGTCTCCATGTTCAAGCTCAAGCTATTTGACACTGTTATTCACACTTTTTCTATAGACTAATTTTGTTACCTGTTTATTCCGCTCTTTTTGTAGAACAACAATTATAAAGAAAATGAGATTTAGGAGGTCATATGATAAGCAATCTGATGTCATTGACCTATTTCGTTAAAACCGTATCGTTGTTTGATGAATCTCGATTTTGTTGTGAAAATTGAGAAAATATCATCAGCTTTGACGATATATCGCGATAAAATCGACGATTTTGATGACATGGGTGTTGTACAGCTTCCATGTATTGAGATGTGCTATATCTTCTCATACGATAAATTTGAGAGAAACTCGGTTCAGCTCAGTCCTTGAATGATTCAGTATTGCATAGATGATTCATACTTGTGGTAGATCATTTGATTAATAATACCTGCATGATACATACGATACTTCAGTAACATCGAAATATCTAGTTTTTCTGGTAGCTTTTAGTTAAGCTAGCCTTCATACTGCTAGATACATGGAGCTAACTTCTACAGATTTCTACTACCATCCAACAAGACAATATCATCGTAGGATACAAATGAATGAAATTAAATCGTTTTGAATTCTCTATGTTCAACTACAACATAAGATTCTCGAAATGTCGTGTAATTTATTTTCAATTCACTTTCATTCTACTTCAATTTCTACTAATATTCAAATACGCGTTTACTTTATTTTTTCTTTAGCAAGCTTAAAATGTTCATAATATGTTTGAATAGTTTCACGATCAGATGGTAATGATTTTAATCCAATATCCAGTGCAGTTTCAAAATTTTTCTAATGCTATTTTATAATCACCTTTACAAAGATAAATGCCGCCTATATTATGATATGTTGCAGCAATTCTGAAATGAGTTGATGGTAGAACTCTCAATTGAATTTCAAGTGTGCGTTGCAGCATATATAATGCCTCATCAAATTTTTCATCATCTTCATATATTCCACTCATATCTGTATATAATGTCGCACATTATAAAACACTTGGTAGGGTAGAATTATTTTGACAAATTTTCGAAGCTTTTCTTAAATATTTCAATGCTTTTTCATTATAACTGTTTTCATGATACAATGGACCGATATTATGATATAAATTGCCAAATAGAAGATCGTTTTCTGATACGTTTTGCATTTTATAGCTTTCATATGATTTTTTTATAATATTCTAATGCTTTTTCATCATTATGCATTTCATAATATAATATTCACATATTATTTAATATTATTGGAACTCCACAATGATCTATTGGCAACTTATCGAGCATCATTTGATAATATTTTTCTGCCTTTTCATAATCTCCCATTTGTGCCAATAGTACACCTAATGTACTGATATTCGATATACTTGTAGTTGAATTCGTTTTGAAATAATTGAATAAAATCTCTATTTCATTATCCACCACTGATTCAGTTAATATTGGATTAACTTGCCAAACAATACCATTTTCAACTAATTGTTCAACTGACTCAATCTTGAATATAATTCCCATCGATAATAGTATTTCTTTCTCTTCTTCACCTAAAATACTCATATTTGTTATATCAACGAATGGTTTTGTTTTAGTAGCCACATTTTTATTAATCGTAATTTGAAATAATACGGATTCTAACAATGGCCTATGAGAACCATCACCGGCGAATACTAAAGCTACGCTTCTTTTTCGACTTGTTGATACAAATGTATTCATTGAAATAAGACCGTTAACGTTACGTTACGTTTTATTTTTTCCAATTCGTCACAACTGATATGTTGTCCACGGTAGACAATCAGTGTTTCTTCTAATAATGAGATATATCCGTTATGTAAGTCACGCAATAGAACATAAAGATCTGTAATGAAAAAACGATATTTAAAAATGATGTCAATATTTTGTGTACGTAGTGCTTTGTTTAATTGCTTGTATACGAAGCTATCACGTGTGTACCACCAAACAGCGAATTCTGCTTCATAGGTTTTTTCAAAATCGTCAATCATGTCTAACTGCTTTTGATTTCCATCATGACGAATATTCAAAAATGTCGTTACCCTATCGATTGCTGCCATGCTATTGCCTCTTACTTTACAGACATTCTAACTAAATCAGGTAAGACTTGCGTGCCATTCATTCTGGTTCTCGTGCATACCAGAACAGATCGTTTTCCGTCTTTCAAAAGAAATGGGGATGCTGGAAAATATACACATAATAATGACTGTCTTGGAGAGGAGAGATAGAGTTAGCAACGTCATAAACAGAAAAAACCTATTATAAGAGTCCAAACTGTTCTCTACAGCTAAGATGAATAAAATTCCAGTAAATAATTCATATTCTATTTGATCTCTCATAAACTATCAGGATTTAGCTGAGCGACATTCGCTGAATCAAAGTGTTTTTACGCCTGATAGGAACATATTTTTTTCCCACGATGATAGGTGAAGCATTGTTGTCAGGAAGCAGTCGAATGCTTTGAGGGTGAAACAATCACAAGCATTCTACGAAATAAAAATAAGATTATAGTATTTTATTTGGAAATCAAACACAGCTTAAATGCCATAAAAAAATGATTCGACTCACAGGTTATTAATTATAGTTGAAACGTCATCTCAAAACTATTTCCTTCTTCATTTTATTTGATAGGCACATAAGAAAGGGCTTCCTCGAAGAACTATCGGCTTCTATAAATGCTTTACTCGAGTCAAATTCATTGCTCTATCAAAATAAAATTATGCTTAGTGAATGTCGTAGTTTTCGTACAGTTATATAAAACAGCCGACAATCGTTTAACATCATCATTTTCTCATCATCTGTTTTAGGTATTTGAATTAAAACATCTATAAGCAATTGAATCCACATAAACATAGAATATTCCTTGTTTAAAGCACGAATTGATTTTTCATTGATTATACATAGTGGTGTCAAACTTTTCAACTGTGATTTCATGTCTTGCTTTAGTTTTGTAATAAGTTGATTTTTATTGGAGAATATACCATGAAGTTTTGAAATATCTTTTAGTTGACAAGAGCCATTTGAGTTATCATTCGAATATAGAACGTAAATAAATACAATCTGCTTCATTTAAAAATCAGTGGAATAGACGTTTCACAGATTGAACCCGAAACAATTAGAAAAACATTTTCATTTGCCGCTATACCATCAATGCACTCCTTTGTATCATTATATATTTCTATATAATTATTACATTGTCGCAAACGATTTTTCGTATCGAAATAATCATCTCTGCTTTCATGAATTCGATCAACGTCAAGCCATACAATAATTTGATCTTCGAGATTTTTCGTTAGTGAAGTCATCAGCTACTAAAATGAATCTTGCGAGTTTTCTGTCAGATTATTTATTTAATAAATATTTAATTTTGCGCAAAAAACGTTTCTCTTATCTGTGTTTACTCATATTCTCATCAAACAAGACACAATTAAAAATAACATTTTATAACATGCAACTTAACGTAGATAAACTAGTTTGAAAATAAAATATTGTCTCTCGAATGGTGGATGTATATTCATTGAAAATAGATTGACTTGTATTCCTTTGATACTAATCAATCTGCTGGTTTCACATCTTGTTTTTCCACGATTGACCTATTCGACAATAAAATAGCAACAAAATCATAGATTAAATATAATGCAAATGAAATACCTAAATAATTTCACCGGCGATTTTGATATTATTTATTAATATGTGGAAATACTCATCTAGATTGTAAGTTCAAAGTACAGTTATAGAAATAATTTTCAACGAACGATCAGTAAAATGAGCATATTTGAAAAGATAAGACAATAGATAGACACTTAGATAACGACGATAAAATGTAGAAAAAAAGAGAAAAGAGAGCAGTTGACCTTGTGCTTTGAGTGCTAATTTAACAATATAATATCAGGGTGTGGCTTCATTTATAGAAAAGTTTCACCCACACTCTCAAGAGATGTTCATAGTAAACTTAAATCGAGCTTGCATCAGCCCTTCTGAAAAAATTCACACGCATTGAATATTTTTATTTTTCCTCAGTCTTGAAACATTTAAATTAATCTACTAAAATAGTTCGTCGGCTCTTATCTTGAAAGGTGTCATTCATGTAGGATGACGAAAGTTATCAACGTTATATTACGGTGTCTGGAGAACATATTTGCCATCGTTTTGAGTTACTTGAAATTTTGACTATTTTAATTAACAGTTCCAGTCCTTGATACATAAAAAATGATTTTTTAAATGAAAATTATTTATCGTCATTGTTCTGATAGTCCATATATGTTCAAGTTAAGATACAAATCGAACTTGTATATTTTGGAAATGATCCAAGTCTCGATAAAATAGCCTTTTGCGAAGAAAATAAATATTTAGCATCATTCAATATATTGCAAACCGTACAGAGAGGCTACATCGAGCAATTGCCGAAAAGCTTTGTCACAGTAAAATTAAAATATTCAAGCAACTTCTCATATCTCAGATGTTCTTTATCATGTCAATTGTTGATTCAGGTGTCTTATCTTTTAGTATCTTTCACAAAAAGAGAAAAAAAACATCGGATTCAAACTATAAAAAGAGAAGATCTTGCTAATAGCTTTACATACGTATGACATGACATTTTGCATACGTATTTTTCGTAATCGGTGTTTTATTTAAGGATGACTTTACCTTGCTGATAAAAGTAAATGGTTTGTTTAACGTAAGCGAGCACTATAGCATGTAACAGACTTTTCTCCGGTAGATCGTTGATACCTACCGAATCGTCGACACACAGAAAGGGTTCTAGAAGACTTGTGTTCGTCTTTTTTTCGAATTCAATAAAATGTCTGTTTACTAATTGAGAAAAGAGCATGCACTTGTTTTCTATCTTTCATTTTTTTAAATTACCGAGCCATACCCCCTTTCTTCACGTTTTTTTTGCATATCCTTATGGTTTAGATAAGAAAGAACACATGATAAAAGAGATCTTGAGTTATTATAAGTCTATTTTCGGTACATATTATATAAAATAAATGCAGTCTTGTATTTTGAGCTAATAGATATACGTAATTTCTTCTAGCTAAAATATATAAATATTAAACACTAAGTGAATTTTGCTAGATTTATTTTCATTCGATGTACAAAGCCTTGAAAAGTATAGTTTCTTATCGAATATTTTTGTTTTTTGAAGATTATTCACTATTGATAAACGTTTCTCTCTTGTTTTAAAGCATTTGTACTTTTGATAAATCTTCATATATCAAAAACACATGAACTAATTCAATTGATTATTTTAGTTGATACCTAACTTCATTGTTTATCAAGTAATTACAATGGTTGGCTTTGTTATTCGTGTGTTCTCTTCCGTTGCCCACGGTGAATAATATTCTTTATAGATGAATCAATATGTACTACTTGATGAAAATGAAAATATTGAATTTTAGCGTATAGAATTTTTCAGATTCATCGAATTGGATGAATTTCATAGAGTATCTTTTTTTGTATGAGCGTATATTTGATACCAGTTTTGTTACCTAGTGTGAAAAAACTAACTGCTTTTACAGATCTACAGCACAGAATACGAGAACTATTTATAAAAAATTATTATGCAATGTTTTTGACTTATTTAAGCTCATCTTCTACAAAATATTCTCAAATTCTTCCGACATCCTGTTGTGAGTCATAAGTAACTGCAATTCCTTTATTTATTTGTTTTCTTTCTTGAAGATTATTAATGGAAATTTCGACGAGAAGGTAGCAATCATAATAATCAAGGATACATTAAATATTGGTTTGCGTCGAATTAGAATTTCAAATAGATTCAATAAACAAAACGTGAAATTATGTTTTGTTGATAATCGAGAGTTTAATTTCGAAAATAGGGATTTTTATCGTCAATTAGCTCGTGATACTGGTATGAAATGATAATGTGTTAATTGATGAAATCTTAATTTTAATAATTCTAGGTGGTAAATATATGATGTTACAAGATGCTGCACATATTCTTACTGCGGCTGTTTTAGCAACTCGTATAGGCGAATATACACTTCGACAAGCATTTCTTCATATTCCTGAAGAAAATTATCCGATGCCTGCGAACAATCAGGATAATATCGATGGAGAAAATCAAGTAACCGAAAATGGTGGAGATCTGATTTTCGATCATGGTCTATCTTATTAGTAAAAACTATATGCAGATATCTATTTTTTAAAGCTTTCAAAAGTTTTAACCAATCAATTTTTTTCCATTTTTGTAGTGAGGCTATTATTTGAAAAAAATAAAGTAGTGATTAAATGAATATTTTTTTCTTTTGAAGGGAAATATTATTTTTTGATTAATAATTGTAATCATTATGCGTTGAAAAATATGATTTATTTATGTTCTTACATGCACGAAGAAAACGGGTTGAGTAGAACTATAAAATCTTACAACAATAAATACAACTGCAAATATTTACAGGCGTGAAAGTAAATCAAAGTTAGGCATAGAGCATTCGCTTTGTGATAAAAACTTTTGTCGTTATACACAGTTAATTTAAAAGTTTATGTGTTCCGTCATCACCAGAGCATCAATGAAAAAGAAACAGGTGATCATCTTTCATCTCTCATCTAGATGTTTTGTTCCAAAACTGTAACCACGTAGCGACCCTAACTGCGCATAAAAATTACATTTATTGGCTTCGATTGACACTACTACATTGGTGAAATATCATCTAACTTTGCTGTCATAATCAATGCTAATAAAATACTTTTATTTTCAGATCATCTGGATTAGTAGAGATTTGTAGCAAATTCGCACAGTCATAATTAAGCATATTGTCCTTTTTTAGACAGTGCAATATCGTAAAAAACATGCAGGAGGAGCAGGAAGTGCAAATACATAGTAGCCATTACAATTAGTAATCGAAATTTTATTTGACCATTGGCATAGATTTCCTGGCCAGCTGTAGCACACAGTACCCGGAGTTGTGGCACCAACTGATGTTGGATAGATACCGTTATACCAACCAGTCCCTTGCGTTCCACAATGAAATGGCTCCATGGGACCGGAAGTCAAACGAGTACCTGCAGCACCTGAAAAACGTACCCACATTGGCTCTGACTTGAAGACAGCGTTGTCACACCAGATATAATGTGGATGGCTAACATGGCGCGTCTTGTCAGTGATCATGGTGTAACTGATGCATTGAGGAGGAACAGAATCTGGCAAAATTGTGGTTGTAGAACTCAGCTCGATAAATGCTGTGGTCGAAGCACTGCTGATTGGTTCAGCTAGATAAACGTAAAAAATTCATAAAATTTAAGCAAGTCATTATTTTGGATTTATCGACTTGATTGCTAATAGTACAAAAAACGGGTTATTATTAGAAAATGACTGGGTGATTTTCTCACGTAGGTGCAAGCTAGTTCATAGATGTACAGCTAGCGAATTCTAATGAAATTAGAATCCAACAAAAATAAAATCTTACTTTGAGAAACACTATTATTATTGCCTGCACTTGTCGATGTAGACAATGGAACCACTGATGTTGAACATTCTCTCGAAGGTTTTGCAAAGCATTTACCATTTGTAGGTTTCTTATACAAGATTCTATCGACTTTAGTAGAAGTAAGAGTACGACCAGGATGTGGATACTCAAGAGAGAATCCTGCAGTGCTGCGACATTCTCCTGATCCGATGTGTCCTGGAAGACTCATGTCGCCAACGAACATATCAGGAAAATCATCAAGTGTGCTCGTTCCAGAGCCATCGATTCTGATAGATGCACAATCTGTGAAGTATATAAATAGTTATCATTAACATGACTGAAAAAACAATAGCTTCTATCGGTTACTTTGATAGAATTCATTTCGGTTACCAGTTACAGCCACCCACGACCTACACAATCATTCGATGGTGAATTATACAAGAAAATCAATAGAGAACTAACCATGAAAACAATGCATCTCCAGCTCGAGTCTGTTCTGGTATTTCAAATGGGAAAGTTTGATTTTTGCCTGCCATATTGGAACCAAGTTGAACACCCCGAGGGCATCCACCTTGAAAGCTATGAAGAACTTTCCAAGTTTCACCATTATCGAAAGAGATGGATGCTTGACAACTTCCTCCACTATGAGCTGCAAGAGATCCTTCTCCGCCTCCCGGTCCATGACCAAGAATTCTGAATACATAAATTCATAGAAATTAGTACTATGCTATGTTCGAAGAACATCCATGATCACTTACTCAAAATATGTTTGTTGACCTGCTTTCCATGTCACTGAAGGTGTTTTATCAACACCAGCTTGTTTATGAAGGCCTTTGCATGGAAAATCGCTTCCATCTGGACGTAATGGTCCATTATAATAATTACCAGCTGGAGTTTCCACAGGTGCCGCCAAAGGTCTTGGATATCTTATTCTTGCGTGTGCAGTAACTAGTGAGATAAGCGAAAGTAACGAGAGAACCGTTACCAAGTGCATTATGTGCATGAGAAATGAATGTAGTGGACTTGTTTTGTACCACGGATGCTAACAATGAGATTAGTTTTTTGTCAATAGATGAATTACTTTAAATGCGGATGAAGAAAAAACAAAAATAAATAAAGGATAAAGAAGGATAAGTGCAATATTTCTATTTTGTATCATGTTTGCTTACTTTATTCATCAAATGAATATTCACTCAATATTTTTCTATGACATCAATCCATATAATGATTACTTACCAAAATGAAAATCGATATGTTTGAATACTAGAACGGAGGCCTCGTATTGGCATTAGAATCAACTATTAAACCTAATGCTAAAGTCATTATTGTCATTAGGTTTAATTAATCCTCTGGTATTACTTGCAGCTTGTCTGAATTTTCGATTCTGACCACGATATGTGTACTAAACGTATCATTCATAGATGACTCTCTTGAAATACCAATTGTCACTTATCACGGATATCCAATACATCACATCTGTATGCCTAGTAAAGCATACTTTTTCAGTTCTCGTAAAATAAAATATCAGCTAAGAACAATAAAATAAGAAAAAAAATTGAAAAATCTCTTGTTTACTTCGTATGGCTGCATTCTCAAGCCAACATCTGATATAATGAATGGTATATTTTGTTGCATAGGTACTCGAAATATTGCTAGCTCTTGAAAATCTGTTGATTTCAAAAATCATTTGTATTTTATTTTGACTCTAGCTTTTAAACTATTTTCATATCGATGACTAGGCTGATTACGAACGCAAAAAGATCGACTCTGAAAGAGAACCACCTCTCGCTAATTCTCGCTTGTTTTTCTCTTTGAGAAATTGATGGATGCTGAGGAAAATAGGACACATATTGATTAACTTAAATCATTCATTCGCTCTATTTTCCTAATCGTTTCATTAATTACGCTTTTTACAGAAAAGCTTCAGTTGTAATGGATATATTTATTTGAAGATTTACAATAACACTTAAAGCATATTATTCTATTGAAACAACAATATGACGTGAAAATTATAACAAATAAAGTATAAATTTCCATTGGAAAATAAGATATTTTGAAGAGAAAATAGAATTATGAAGGATTTTTTAATAATCGAAATCTTTGTAAATGTTACATTGAATTTGTATCGTTGGGTTCTTATTAGTATCATGCTAGACCATTTGTAAAAACAAATCAAACCTTAAAATAATACGTAGTTAACCAGATATAGGAGTTGCTGCTGCAGAATGTCCTAGCCGCTTTTTCAAGCATTCTACCTCACCACCATACTTGCAAATAGCGACACGCATCATGGCAAGTGTATTATGTGCTGCATTGCTATGGTCGTGTACACCACCATGAAACGATACAGTGGCATCAGTGCCCACCTGACCTTTAAGTAAAGCACGTCCACCCGGATGAGAGCTAATAAATTTACTGACATCATGAACGTAACCAGCAATTAGAACGAGTTCACGATCAGTATCTTCTTTGGCTAACTCCTGATATTCTTCAAACGAAACCATCGGTAATTGAACATCTTCCTTAGGCCAAACTATAACTTGGCCAAATTTGTCCAAAGCTTTTCGTTGCATAGCATAGCGACCCTTTAGAATTTCATTTTCGGGAAATCTCTTAAGACTGTGAGCCATACCTAATTTTTCAAAAAGCCAGATTGCCCACTTGGTAGGATCAAACTGATACCACCTGACTGCATTACGATAATCACACGGAAATTCATGATGAAAATTATGATAACCTTCGCCAAGTGTGACAAAAGCTGTAATAAAATGGTCTCGAGGAGAATGTTTGTCGTCGAAAGGTGTATCGCCTAAGTAGTGTGCCAATGAATTAACACAAAATGTCGCATGGTGAACGATGACTAGACGAAGTGCACCGCCATAAAAGTAACCACCACGATAATCGCCCCATCCAAATCCACAAACGAATAAGGGCAACATGATACCCATGAGCCAATTCAAAGCGAAAATATGTCTGCGCTGCCATCGAACAGCTTTGTCACGTTCCAAGTCAGACATGTCTACAACACCAGTTTCTCGGCGTGGTTTCATCAACAACCATCCAATATGAGAATGAAAAAGACCTTTTCGAGCGTCGTATGGGTCAAGATCAGTGTCCGTATATCGATGATGTGCTCTATGACCACGTGACCACCAATGAGCTGATCCTTGAAAAGCACCAGCAGCCAACAGAAGTAATATGTAACGCAGCGGTTGATTGGCCTCATAAGAGCGATGACAGAAAAGACGATGGTAACCAGCAGTGATGCCTAGACCAGTTAGCCAGCCCCATATGAAGGTAAATAAAAGAGTTTGCCACATGACAGTTGTAGTACAAATACCATAAAGGGCGATGAAAGGTTCAGTACCCAACACTATTGTCTTTATCCAATCGACTTGTTTGAACCAGTTTGACCAACTTAAAGGTGGCAGCTCCGGTTCATTCAATATGGTTCGAGCTACATAATTGTTCTTAGCAAAGTATTCTTCTTCCTCCCTGGTAGTCATTTTCGACTGTGGTAATACTGTAGACTGCTTGACAGTCGATCTTGATAAATTTAATGGCTTCGGTACATAGGAAATATTATCAAAAGAACGCTTTGTTTGTTCTTCTGCATATATCATATTGAGCAATAATACAGTTGTAATAGTAGTTTTTATGAAATCTGGAATATTTTATAAGCGAAAATATACAAAACACGATTATGCCCAGCAATACATCATCGGGTATACACAGTTTATACCTAAGAAGCTATAATATTACCATATTTTAGACAGTAATGAGTTATACTCAATCGAGCCATGTGTATAAGAATGAAGAAAAAACGTGCATATAGAACATATCGTTCTTACCATAATTATTCATATGATTTGTATAGAGTGGAGTATAATGTTGCGATTCATTCAAGTGAAACATAAATGCATTTTCACATTTCCTGGCTTTTTTTCTACAAGTCTTATATGTATATCGAGAGCATTATATCACCACTGAAAACAAATCGAATGTGTAACTCTGAAAAATCGACTGAAGGCCTTTTATGCATCATCGAAGAAAAAAATCAATTATAGTCCATTTTTGGTATAATTTTTAATGGGCTGTGATCGGAATCAATCTTAATAATCGATGAGACTTTGTTGGAGTTATTGTTGGTAAAAATCGATTAACAGCTTATGACTACAACGAAGTTTTATCTAATTTTCACTATCATCTTTTTTTATATAGGTACTCACCTTTTAGTATGCTACGTTATGAATTTATTCTGTTCTATTTCATCATGTTTTATATCGATATGAAAAATGCGCACTATTCTTTCTTGCTACGGTTGATTAATTTTTTGTTTTTCGTTCTCTTTTACTCATCGCTTTTAATTTTCAATACTTGCATGTATATATATATATATATATATGTCGCCATAGAAAATATATGATTATTCGAAAAAAAAAGATTGTAAAATTGATTGATATTTCAGAATATTTATTTTATTCTAAATTTACTAGTGAATCTCTTCCTCAGCAATTGAACTCAAAATGAAGGTGAATTTTTGATTTAAGGAAGTTCATTATGATGTAGTAAATTTATTGTTAGTTATTGTCTTGCGTTTATTTTATTTTATTCCTTTCGCTTTGTCTTAGCAACGTTTTGGCAACGGCCTTGCCGTCGTCGGTCTAATTTATATTTTTTTAATTTCTCGACATTTATATAGGAAGAACACTAACAAGAAAAAGAAAGCCACGTCTATATGTGCATGTTTATATATAAATGTTTGCCAAGTTAAAATAAAATAAAATAATCTGACGATGGCAAGGTCGTTGCCGACACGTTACTAAGACAAGCGGAAAAAAATAACATCAAATAAAAGAAAGAGAAAAAATCAAAACAAATATAACCTTGGACAAATATAGAGTGCTGAACAAATTCAATTTTCTGATTTCGACTTTGCTCTCATATATAAAATCGTCCAATATCTAAGCATACCGAACAGAATGCATTGTTTCTCTCTCTCTCTCTCTCTCTCTCTCACATACGAATTGCATACAGTTATGTATTACTCTACACATGTAGCAAAGGACAAAGTTCTCCGAGCAATATGACTTAATTGATAAAGATATACTCACAGGTGCAAAACGCAGATGCTGTTTTCTAAACAGTGTTTTTGAAAATATAGTAGAATTATCTGCCCCTACCAGTGCTGGTTACATGGATCTATTTAATAACACACAAAAATTCTTTCCAGAGTAGAAAATGAAGCAGTTCGATTTTTTTACATTAAAGTTGAAATGTTTATTCAATCCATTATTGGCGACATTTTATTCAATATAATCATCGGCGGGTAGAGCGCGCAAATTTCTTGATGGCAAACGGTTGTTCAAGTTTTGATATTTTGCGTGCACTGAATTTTCCAATTAGACAAACTCACTAGAAATTGATCTATTAGATTAAAAAATGTTTTTCTCATTTTTTTTCTATGTCAATAGTTATAAAAAAATCCACATAAAAAAGAACAACAATATTTAAATATTTTATTGTTACAAAACAACTAATGTACATGAATGACTTGTTGAAGATAATATTTTCAATTTTCTTCCTCGCAAGATTTTTCTGCATGATCTCGTGTTTCCACGATGCAAGCGGAATCGGTTCTCATTCTCGTAAATAATCAACAAACAGATTGATTTCATAAGGATTATTGAATGGATACCAATTCAAAGGTGGCAAAAGCAAATGCAATACAAGATATACATATGTTTCCTTGCATTATTCAGTCCTTCAAGTCATTTTTTGTTTTTTCACCTTGCAGTTAAATTGTTTGGTCTTTTGACAAACGATATTCTCACTCTGATCGTCAGTTGCACAAAACAAACCCACTACATTCATTTCTCATGCACATAATGCACTTGGTAACGGTTCTCTCGTTACTTTCGCTTATCTCACTCTGCTGAGTGTGCTATATAGCTAATTACTTTATATAACTGATCTATTACCGCCTCACATTTACATGAAGCATCGTAAGTATCCATTCTCACATACTTCTACATACTCATTAATTCTTACTTTTTGTCCTAGCTCAGCTCTTGATCATCTTTTCTACCACAAAAACGTAGTTTTTAATGTTATCTATTATTGATTGTAAGTATTAATTTCTCTATAATTTCTCATTAGAATTCCCTTCTATTTTATCTTCTAGATCTTAGTTGAACAACAAAAACATAGTTTTTGATGTTATTTATTATTTTTTAATTTTATGAATCTTTTATTATCGATTATTTATCTCATTGAGATCATCTCACTAATAAACTATTAGCAAAATTTTGACCACAATCCGGTCGGGTGCCGGTCGGGTACCGGGTATAGTTGTCCGGGTCCGGTTCGGGTCCGGTTCGGGTCCGGGCGTAAGGCCACCGGGTCCGGTCGGTTGCGGGTGTGTGAGAAGTCAGTCTGACCGGCTCCGGGTATGAAAAGTTGCACCCGTGCAGGATTCTACCGTGAAGTGCGATCATCTGTGTGGCAATAAAGACGAGCATTCCCACACCCACACCCTCAAATTTGTTTCTCGCGGACTTCTTAGCATGGTTGGATAGAGCATGTCGAGTTCCCAATGTGCATGTAATAAAAAACTTTTGTGGAAATTTCGACTTGCTGGCACCTTACTAATTTTGAAAATTTAAGAAATTTGAATTTCAAACAATTTAATTTAAATTCAGTTGAACTTGAATGATACAAAATTTAATTTATTTTAAATTAAAATTTTTGAAAACTTATTCCTTGATATAATAATTTTCTTTAAACTGGAATATCATACCCCTATTAGGAATGAAGTCGATTTTCACAAACAGTTTTTGCTTAACGTACGTTACATGAATTTAGTGAGCCTAAATAATATATGTGAGCTCCAAAATTTAGCTCCAAAGCGGCTGTACTTATAAGTCTTTTCACAGTCGATTCGGGTACTCGTTTCCAATCTTCGTATTTTTCTGTGGAAAACTACGATCAAGTTATATACATAGAAAAAACAATTGCATACTTGATGTTTTTCGATTGTTGTGGCTATGTTATTCGCACAGGGTGCCAGTCCACGCAGGCAATATTCAAAACAGAAGTCCCATATTGATTTTGCATGTGCGATTTGTCTGAAAAATCTTGAGTATTATATGAAAAGAATCACATACCTCTCTCCTGTGAAGAGTGATGATGCCAATGGCGGTAGTATAGCCGGGGATGGCGTAGTGGTTCTATGCATATGATTATTATTAATCAGACATGTGAAGCTTCGATCCCTTCCCCCGACACGGTGTCTTCGGTGTCAAGATATACGGTATCGGAAGAATAAACAAAGGAAGAATAGTACTGCACGCCAATTTTGTCATCACGTCATCACTGCCTCGATTTCGACTTTCGTTCTGTTGTTTACGTTTTCATATTTCTCTTCCTTGTCATCCTTTCTCTGTTTGTTATCGTGTAGTCTTGTCTGTTGACTATTGTTTCCGTAAGCGTCCACAAAAATCACAAAAAGATTATAAATGGATGTCACGAATAAATATAGTGCATAAACCAAAAAAAAAAAATGGTGGTAGTACAATTTGATTATATGTGAATGCATATCGAATCGTACACATCTGTTACCGTTTGATGACGTTGCATAAACATTTGGGTATTGACTAAAATAATCGAAGAACGGAAGTAGAGAAAGATGAGGAGGCTTGACAAAATATTAATACAAGTCGTTTTTACTGGTCTATAGGCGATTTATACAGTCTCAATTCATATTTTCGAGATGGAAATTCCGATTCTAGTACTTCTTAGTATGCTCATAGCCTGCAACAGTTGGCTCACAGTTGGTGCACGGCATCAATATCAATGGACAGTTCAATATGCTAAGACTAATCCCGATGGATATTTCCGAACTGTAATTGGGATCGATGATGGTACCAAGTGGCAATTTCCTGGGCCGGTTGTTCGTGTAGCTAAAGGAGAATGGGTTACCGTCTTACTTCACAATGGACTGCCTACAGAAGCTACTTCAATCCATTGGCATGGTCAACACCAACGCGAAACACCATGGATGGATGGCGTGCAGCAAATAACTCAATATCCTATTTTGCCTACGAAGATATTTAACTATACGTTCCATGCTGACATATCTGGTACCCATTGGTATCACTCTCATACAGGGGGACAATACACAGATGGGCTGTTCGGCGCCTTGATTGTTGACGATCCTAATGATCCTTACAGGGATTTACCGGAAAATATCGTATTTATTAATGAATGGTATCATCAAACAGTCATTGATACGTTTGACATTTTTACTGAGTATCAACCGACGGGACACTTTTATAATCCTCTGGTAGACTTTGTCTCAGGTCTATTCAATGGGAAAGGTCGATATAATTGCTCGCTCTTAACTTCTTTTGACAATAACACGTGCATCCCAGATTCACCCTACGAGCGATTCGTCGTTGAATACAATCAAACTTATCGATTCAGATTCATTTCAGCCGGGTCTCAATTCACTTATATACTCTCCGTTGATCAACACAATCTCACGGTCGTTGCAATCGATGGGAATTATGTACAACCACACACTACTCAACAGCTAGTCATTGAAATAGGTCAACGCTACGATGTGCTTGTACATATGAACCAACCACCGGATAATTACTGGATTCGAGCAGTTACTGAACGAACCTTGAATGAATTCAATGCTATATTGCAATATTCGACGGCTTCAAATAATAGTGAACCAAAATATAGTTGGAATTTAACAACCGGTACCATATTACTCGATTCAAAGCCACTTATTCCAACTAATGTCAATACATTCTCTCTTCGTCCACCAAATTTCACAAAAACAGTCTTTTTAAATATAACCTGCCATGAACCTGTTATTGATAAGTGTTTTGTGAATGAAAAACAGCTACGTCTGCCCAGCATTCCTACTCTTTTAACAATGTTTCAAAACCAAGTGGCACCTTACAACACCACAAATATTTTCGATTTGGCTTACGGTGATAACGTGCTTGTCATTATCAATAATTTTATTAACGGTAGTCATCCGATGCATTTACATGGACACGATTTTTATGTCCTTGCTGCGGGACCTACAAGCCAAACGAGTATAATAAATTTCAATGAGGAACGCGATGCCGGAAGTTTTAACAAAGAAAATCCACCTCGTCGGGACACTATTTCACTGCCACGACAATCATGGCTCGCTATAGGATTTGTAGCCGACAATCCGGGAAGTTGGTTTTTTCACTGCCATATTGCATTTGACATGGAAGCTGGTATGGGCATCATTTTTAACGTTAACAATGGCACAATTGTGCCTCCACCTTTTGACTTTCCTCTTGTATCCAACATTGGTCAACAAACAACTCTTAATCCAATGAAATCAATGGCAACGAAACGGTGTGAATATTGGATGATGGTGTTATCTATGTGTACGTTGTCATGCATCGTGCTCAACATTCGATGGCCATAGAAACTAAGAGCATCGCACTATAAATTCTATATTTCATCATCTTTTCTCATCCTCTGTTCATCTCACAAACTATTAATCCTTATTCGAAATCAACCCATTCCCATTTGCTTGAATTCGTTTAAACATAAATGCCATATAATTGACGCTAAACTAACTTAAAATCCTATTTAATACATCTTCATGCTATTCCAAACGTATAAAGTTGTCTAAGATCACCAATAAAATAAATATTTCACGAAATATTTTTAACATTCAGAAATAACCAACTGTTTGCAAAATAGAATGCTATAAAAAGTACCCACGAAAAAGAAATTCACTGAAATCTGCGTTTGAACGTGTTCTTTTTTTTGTTCGCATGTTTTCGCTAGACTTAAAACGCACTTTTTCGAACGCATTACAACGCTTTCTTTTCGATGGATAACGCAAAAATGTAATTACGATAGCTTTACGGAGAGCGCATTTTTCCAGAACCGAAGCGATCGTTCTTTGAACGCTTTTCTATTATTAATTTTTTTTTCATTCGGGTGCAGAAACGATTCGAACTAGGAAGTTTCGATTTCATTTACCTGATACTATTGAATTAAACTTAGTGATGTCAGAATAGAAATGCAATTTCTATATCTATTGAATTGAAGGATACATTTTTTATTTTTTCATTTTAAATTCGAAGTAAATTTAAATTTCGAGAAATGACTTTTAAATTTAATCTAAATTATTTAAAAAAAACATTTTTGCAGTCATTTTTTCGGGCCTAATAGTTTCTTTCAAATATGAATGGCTCAATCCTAGTAATTTCACAATATTAAGAGCGATTCCATGAGATCACCACTCAACTCGGTTGCCAAAAATTTTTAGATTTTGAAATTAGCTATCAGGTTCGATAGAGCATACAAAATGAGGCATAAATCCAAATTTGTACTATTTTTGAGCAAAGTCTTCTTTCGATTTAGGGGCCCAAGTTTTTTGAGGTTCCAAAAATACGTCTAAAAATGTTTTCGATCGAATGTTTTTGTTCAAAAAAGTAATCAATAGAATAATTATCCTATACCATTCGATAGCGCGGAATCCACTCTACAAAATGCTATATTTTGTTTATCTCTTCGTGCTATCTGTTATTCCTGAGAACTCTTGCATCATCGTAGAGTATCCATTTTATGCAGGATTTTTACATGGGTTTTTAGAAATTTTTACGCTCTACTGGCCCTATTTTTATAGTGCCCAAGCTAGAGTTTAGCCTATCTTGTAGAGCATGAAAAGGCGCATCTTTTCATTAAAAAATAGTTGATTCAAAGTACTGGCAAAGTTCCGAAAGGTACCTAGCAGGGTACTTCATTATGAGTCATTTTTTGGCTAGTTCAAAATCCGAATTGTCTTAGTAAATCACTCGTATCTCAGTATCTCAGTATTCCGTTTTGATCAAGGTTAGTGTCATTCGATAGAGCTTTTAAAGCTGCATCAGACGCGGTGGTACAGCACGGGATTGCATTTCTCTACCTGGGAACAGACTAAAAATATGGAAAAAGTGAACATGTGAAAGTCGACCTGTATCACTATTTTCTTTTATTCCTAGTTTTGCCTGCTTTATCGATCTAAGAGTTCTGATTGCAGTTGGAGGTCACTGAATTAATTCTGCATTTGCTGAGATAATTTTAAAACGATTTCGTTCTTGAGAGCGCACCAGTTTAACAATTGCAGATAATATTACATTGAGACTCTTGGGCCAAGATTCTTGGTATTCACTAGTAAAATATGTGCCATTCGCGGCGAATTGAAGCCAACTTATGAGATTTTTTCATTGCACTCTTTGAAAATGTCTGTGATGCCTGTGTGTGCTTGAAAAGGTAAGTGTGTTGAAGGTATAGATTTCAATGGGTGCTCATATATTCTTGTTCTGCAATAGGGCTTAGGTACAGTCACTGAATCCTATTGTTGCTCGCATGCGGTTTGGGTGGTTGGCACTGCTGCTGACTGTGGTTGATTTAGCTGGAAGAAACATTCTCTTTTACACGTTGGAAACCAAAGTACGATAATGGTTCAATCGGTAGACAGAGCGACCTATGGGATATGAACAAGAAATATGCATGCTGCTAGACAGCACCGCATGGAATGTAGCACAGTTCTAGTTTTCGATGCGACCCCTGTGTGTACTTCATATGATACGCCCTATAGGCATCGTATGTACACGTGATTCATCTGGTTTTGAGGTACTTTTGTTTAGTGTGAATGACCAATTCAGTCTATTTCTACATAATGAACATTTTATTTTATTTTTCCTCAATGATTATTTGTCACTTGCTATAGATCTTCGTTTTTGTCAATTCTGACTTTCAAATCACCAGAATGGATGTCGATGAACAAAATGCATGTTTCTTTAAGGACTCAGTTCCACAGGTTATTTTTAGATCGTTCGATTTATTTTCAATCAAAATGATTTTCAACTCTGATTTAGATATCTTGTAACGATAATCAAATAGGATTTTCATCTTTACTGCAACATTCTGATGAACCACATACCGAGTGTCGGTCTCAGCTCGAGCAGCTTCTTCTATTGGCAGACTATTATGACATACAGCGAAGCAATATTTATCATCATGCGGTGTGCTCGAACCATCGCGTTTTTTTACTCGATATGTCACGCCGAAAAAGTAACTGTCAACTGTGCGTAGACATCTTCAACAGAAAAAGGTGTTCGATCAGTAGCCTTCATCGAATCTCCAAAACTCTAGCATTGCGTGTATGGCGTATTCAACGTTTGAATGTGTATGATTTATTCCATTTCTTCACAAAATCAAAAACTATCTGCTTTTTATCTAGCTACAACGGATGGGCCTGTACACAATGCAGAAAGGCATGTGTTATGGAATATGGTTCCATGGATGATGTCAAAGATCCGTTCGATTGGCTCTACGATGAAACTATTATTCATACTCCATCGACTGCCGGGCCATGCTTATCACAATGGGACAACAATTACGAGCCTGCTTACAGTGAAGCTTCCCCTTCTCAACAAGCGAATGGAAAGCGGGAATTCAAACAGTGGCTCGCTTCCACAGGATACGAAGGAAGATGGCGTTCAACCGATAACTATCGTTCACTTAGCCAACATGATAAGACCACGTTTCGAAGCCAGGTGAAAGCAATTTTTCGTCATGTTCTTCATCAACTTGCAACGAAAGACGTTGACGTAGTCTGAGAAGATGTAGTCGATGAAGAGATAAAAAAAACCAGCAAGGACAAAGGATGGGTAGTAGGGGAAAGCTTGATTTTCTTTTAAAAAACTTTACCTATATATTTATGTTTCTTTTTCACTTCCAGAGAGTATGGGGTAGTCATACGCTCGCTGGTCGATGCTTACTCCAGAGCCGAACATTGGTTGACTAAACGACAAATTATGTCAATTGCAGCAGCGGATCTATCTTCTCGTTTGATAAAAATCGAATTTACGGGACTATCAGATTGGAAAATAAAGGCTGCACGCGTCCATGCGTTTTTCCAAGGTAACCAGAATATTACAACACCAGTATTACTATCTTACTTATGGGCAAATTGTTGTTTCATAGCTGCGCAAGTACGGGTACAACTTGTACTGGACAATTCACATAGAGACTGGAAGCTCCGCTACTAACGCAGAGCATACATTTGTACCCCCTGTACTCGCATGTACTCGGTTGTATTCGTTTGTACTACACCCCTCTTCCCCCAAAAACCTAGAATTCTAGAATTCATGTACTCGTGTGTACTCGCATGTACTCGCATGTATTCTTTTGTAGGTATTTGGGGGGTAGAGGCATATATGTCAAACTTGAAACTTGAATTCAGCTGTGTAATTTCAACTCTCAACCTTCAACGGTGTCAGCGCTAGGGAAGCGAGATACGTTCGTCTACACACACACATATGCACCCATAATGTGGGTGCCGCGGAAGGGACATATGTTTGTATACACACACATATGTGCCCATAGTGTGGGTGCCGCGGAAGGGAGATAAGTTCGTCTCCACTTAAGCATATGTACCAAAGATTGGGAAGTAGTGTCAGGTCAATCACGTGAAACCAGAAAGTTGAAGGTTCAGTTGAAGTCAACTTTCAAGTTCGACAGTACTGAGGTTTTTGTGGGAAAGAGGGGGGTAGTACAAGCGAATACATGCCAGTACATACGAGTACATGAATTCTAGAATTCTAGGTTTTTGGGGAGTAATAGGTTGTAATAGATGCCAGTACAAGTTGTACCCGTACTTGCGCACCCCTCGAACCGTCAAAGTTACAAAAAAAAGTGATTTGCACGGGTTTTGTGAAACCCATAGAATATCAAGGAAGTGACTGATGGAGCTGAAACTTCTTTCATGTGTAGTACTAAATAATGTATAAAGTGACAAAAAATTCAGCTTAATCTGTGAACCCTTTTTGAGATATAGGGTGCCTAAAATTGCCTTTTGCAAAAATAGGACTTTCTAGAACTATTCGTAGAACTTGAATAAAAATCAAACGATCGCATAGTTTTTTAACCGGCTTTCACCAAAATGCATTAAACACTTGCCTTTATCACAGATATGAAAATGAGCGATATTCAACGATATCGATTCAGCATGATTTCACGTTTTTACGCACTTTCAGATTTTTAAGAGTTGCGAAGAATACTTGCATGATAGTAAAAGCAGTACCACGTGATGTTAAAGTACTTTGTGGTACTTTACGCTAATTTAAGGTACTTTAAGGTACTTTTCGCTACTTTACGCTACTTCACGCTACTTTAAGTCACTTTGAACTACTTTTGTACGTGGGTGTACTTTTCGACTTCAAGTACGCCGTTTCCCCGTTGACCCACATCCACACCCTACAACATAGGAGACTCTTTCGTACCCACTGAATTTCCAGATCAGTGAAAACTGACATCGATCGACGATATCAGTCTATTAGCCGTACATTCGCACGCGCCTAACAACATTCCGACTATCGCCTACCAAGCTAATCAATGTCATTTATTAAAGAGAGGGTCCATGAGACAATCCAGCATGCCTCAAGCACTCGATAAAATTTTTATTTCAAAATTGACGTTTGTATTCGATAGAGCAAAGTCTGAAACCCATAAATCCANCCACTATATGATCAATAATGATGCAATTCTAGTATATGGTTGTGATCAGCATTATAAATGTTATCTTTATAACTGATTATATTCCCATTTGAGGAAAACAAAAATGTCTCGAAATTCCTGGACCCCCCCTCATTGATATCAGTGGTCGAATTTTTTTCGGTTTTTCGAAAGAATTAGTCATAGTATTCCGACCAGGTTAGTGTTCTGACTTATGTCGACTGAAAACTTTCATAATTTCAGACTTTACAAACCTGGCGAACGCCAATTTTCTTGGGAATGTATACCAGAAAATTAACAGTATATAGCACTTTTCGCATTGATGGGATTTTTTCTCTGCTTGGGTGTCTTTTACAGTTTTGTAGAGAATAAAAAGTTACACAACGTATGAAAAAATTGATCACTTTTTTGGTCATATTATGGTGAAGGTGGTCGTAGTCGAACAGGGCTTACTCCGCTATAGAAAGTCCAAACGAGCTAAAAATTTGGATTTATAAGTTTCAGACTTTGCTCTATCGAATACAAACGTCAATTTTGAAATAAAAATTTTATCGAGTGCTTGAGGCATGCTGGATTGTCTCATGGACCCTCTCTTAAGAATTCAGATTCATCCATCATTACTGAAAACACCACCACTTTCGGTTTCGTTACAGGAAAATGAGCATAACATGCGCTCTATCAATTCCAACACGAGTCAACGCAACGAAACGAACATTGTAGTCAGCGAGATTCTTAACAGAAAATGAACCAATTAGGTGACTTTGGTCACGCCTGATCAATAACGGAATTCCAGATGATCAAAAGCAGAAATAACCAGATTCATTAATTCAGATAACAAGTTAATAATGTAGAATTCATGATGATCTAAACCAGAAAAAAAATAGAATAATTTTCATTATAACTTACAAATACTGGAATTCATAACAGCTTAAAACAGAAATGCAGCGAATAGAATGATTCTAACAGTAACTTACCAACAATCGAATTGATGACAACCTAAAACAGAAAAGAAATGAATATAATAGTTCTCCTTATAACTTACCGATACTGGAATTCATCAGACCTTAAAATATAAAAAAAAGAATAGAGTAATTCTAATAGTAACTAACCAATATTAGAATTCATCACGACCTAAAGGAGAAAAGCAACGAATAGAGTAATTCTAATTATAACTTACCAATACTAGGATTCATCAGAATCTAAAACAGATAAGAAACAAATAGATAGTTCTCATTAAAACATCAGTTATTGAATTCATTAGAACCTCATTTAATATATTATCGAGTTTACGTTTTCGGAAGGAAAAGTTTCTGTTTTAGAATTTTTTAGCAAATTGAAGAAGATGCTAAGTAATTATTTAATTTTAATGGAAAGTTGCCAATAGTAGAACTCGTAAGTAATTGAAATAGAAAATAGAGCTATTTATTCCACTTAATTGCAACTTATCAGTAATAGAATTGTGAACAAATCTAAAGTGAAGAAAGCGATTTGATGATTTGTAATAATAACTTACCAATATGAAATTGGTGTTGAACCTGAGCAGAATAAAAAATATTTGCTGTGATCATAACTTAGCAAGAAAAGCATCCAAACGAACCTGAAGAAAAAATAATAATTGTGTTAATGGTAAATCATGCTCTTTGTATTTAGAGCGAACTAAAATAGAAGATAAACAAATTTGTTAGTTCGAAGTGTAGCTTACTTATATCAGAATTTTACCAAGAATCTCAATTTTAAAATAAATCGGTATATTCTATTTTGGATAGTGTTTAAACGTGATTTTTTTCTACGTATTGATCTTAGAAACAGAGTAAAGAATTGAATATATTGGAAAATTACTTAAATAGAAACAATATTCAAAAATGAAGCGATTTAAATAGGAAGAAAAAAATGTAGTTATGCACATACGTGAAACAGTTGTTGTTGTATATCGAGCGGTTAATTTATTCAAACAATAAAAAGCCAGGAACAATAGTTGAGGTTGAATGTGACAAATCGTTTTCGAAAATTACTAGAATAGAATCAATATTTAAAAAGGAAATCATTCAAATAGAAAAATAAAACAATTAGTGACATACATCTGATAGTGGTTGTGGTTTACTTAGATCAGGAATTTAGTTTTTGAACAGTGAAGGTAGTGTAATAACAGAGTTGATGATTTTCTCTCTAAAAATTAGTTTTATATTAAATCAAATGAGAAGCCTAATAAAGAATATGATATAGAAGTTAATTTTATGTTGAAGAAATGGTTGTTTCTTCGGAAGATAGACGGAAGCATTTTGACGTGTAAATCAAGTGTAATTTTTTTATCAGAATCACACGTAGTAGGTAGAGAAAGACCAGTGATGAATGTAAAAGGGAGTAGTTTTGATAGTGTGGAGATGGTTATCGATAGGATTCAGTGAAAATCGAATGTGAGAAACTACTAAAGCACGGGTTAGCGGGATAATTAGCCGTGTTGTTGTTATCGTGTACGAGGACATCAACAGAGGTCACTTTCGTCTGACGCTCGATGAATGCATTTCCCGCTCAAAGTATATTACGGAACCTTTCTGTTTGCAGAACTCGAAAGAGTTTATCACGAAACCTTTCGCGAAATATAAATTCAGTTGAGTTCTTAAAGGAACCTTTTTTTTAGTGTTGTAGACGCGCATGATTGCGTTTTACAATGTTTTTATTGCTAGGTGAAGGGAATCAAATAATAATGGTGACAATATTTCATTCATTAAACACGTGAAAAAAGATATGATACTTCACAACGCTAACGCGTCCTCATGATAGAATTGTTTTCTGGTTCTACTCTCTTGATAACTTTCCGTATCAAAGGCATTTGGATTTTTTTTGCCTATTTCTTTTCAAGCTGATCAATTCAGAATGTAGATTAAAATAATGGCTCCTCTAATAGGGACTCAAAAGACAAACTAAACTGAATTTGTGCAATTTCACATTTGATGTTGCCTCGCCAATTTTTTACGTCTGTACCTGTGTGTGTCGTTATCAATATATTTCTTTTTAATATTTTTCATTTTCCTCTTTCCTCTTCCCCTGAAATATATGAGGTTGGCCAGAAAGTTTTGTAATTAGTGTTAAATTTCAATCGCAAAATATATTGGTTATATCGTCGTGTAGAAGGTTCGTTTTTGTAAAAATTCTTTTATATTTGATTAGATGGTTTCATCTTTACTGTGTGAGAAAAACACACTTCCAAACCATGCCTTTTCAGGGTTTAAATATATCGAGCATTAAAGAATCTTTCAAGCATTGCAATCAAGTTAGACCAAGGGGGAGCAGACTGATTTCTTGATTTCCATTATTTCTTTGATTTCTAGTGATTTCTAGTGATTTCTATGGCTGGAAATCAGTTTTTATATGATCACTGCAAACCAGTAGAAATCATTGGAAACGTTCAGAAATGTTGAAAAATTATGAGAAATCACTAGAAATCATCATACATTAAAGATGTGAATAACGACTCAGTTCTTAGAAATTACATGAAACAAATGTAAATCACAGAAATTCTGAACTATACAGGATGTATCAAAATTATAGATCCCCAGTACTCAATACAGCAAAAATAGGTTTCTGTCTTACACATGAGCCTAGTTATTGAGTTGGTACGTTCAATCAACACATAACTAGATGTGCTCTTTCCAATCGTGCTATATGTTTTAGTTTTGAGTTAACATGATGCCCATAATCTAGAGTTTTCTCTAGAATCCATCACAAAAAACAACAGCTCACTAGATTTTTGAAGCGAAGTTCTTTTGAAATTCGTTTCTTATGGTATGATTTCGACTCTGATGATGTTAATTCGAGAAGTTACGTTTAGTTCGTAAGTTTTAATTTGACCGAGATCATGAAAGGATCATCTATTGACTGAATAAGAGCTGGAAACGGCGAAAAGACACAAAATGCCCAAAATCAGGAGATTTTAATTTAATCAAACGCTAAATAGAACGGGATAGATAGAGTGGAATTAGTAGTGTGATACTATATCAAAGCTGAAGATTAGATACGCTTTAAAAGAAGAGAATGTGTATTTTTCGTTGGGGGGTCTATAATTATGGCGCGGCATCTTTTTTTTTCAATCCATTTTTACACATGTCAAAGAGAAGAGAAAAAGCAGTAATCACATCTTAA
>CAJNYU010000020.1:0-16943 GCA_905331475.1 Rotaria socialis
AATTCGATTAGCGCAATGAAAACTACAAATATTTTTAATTAGGTTGATAGAAGAATATCTATCGAAAACTCTCATAGAATGTATTTTATATCATAGTTCTGAATAATAACATACTTAAAATGAAAACCATGATACTTCTGTGAGAAGTTATTCATAGTTCAAGATAGTTCATTGCGCTTCTCTTGTACTTCACTCGTGCTTCCCTGTACTTCGCTTGCACTCCTTTGTACTTCCCCGTACTTCACTTGTACTTCGCTTGTACTTCCATCGTACTTCAAAACATGTTTGAAGTAGATGAAGTCGCGCTTTTCCCCCCTTGTATTCACCACATTGTGATTGGCAAGCCTTCAAACCGAGTTTCTATACTCAATCTTTCCCACTAAATAACAAAAGTAAACTTTTGAAATTCTAGGAATGAAATTCAAAAAACGAGGCCCTAATTTCTCAAATATAAGCGAATTTGTTGCTCAAAAATTGCACTTTCTAATTCGTCTTTTTTTCTTGGAAAAACATGCCAAAAAGTTTAAGGACTATTTTCTTGAACAGTTTTGCTAGCTCTATCCAAGAATATGTTAATTTGAAAGAACAATTTTGCTCAAATTTTGAATTTCCGACACCTTCCATGTAAAATGATTTTTGTTTTTGATGCAAGAGTGAATTGTATTAAACAAAACGATACAATTCGATAGGAAAATAACGATTCTAATATTATAGCTTATATATACATATATCTTTCGTATATATTATTCAAAATGGAAAGGATTTTATTTCTTGTTTCATTTGAAATCAAAAACACAATCGAGTTGAAAATTGCTCGTTTGATATTTATCGGTGATCCATTTTTCATGCGTTCGTTTTTCTTATGAAGAGAAAAGAAAAGAACGATTGTGCTTAGTATTTGTTAGACGTGTCTCTATAGAAATCATTAATTAATATTTCTTCTTTATTTGATCCGAGAAACAACAAGCGGTTTATAAGAAAAATAAACGTAAGAAGAAAATTTGCTTTTAT
This sequence comes from Rotaria socialis, assembly GCA_905331475.1. Taxonomy (NCBI): domain Eukaryota; kingdom Metazoa; phylum Rotifera; class Eurotatoria; order Philodinida; family Philodinidae; genus Rotaria; species Rotaria socialis. The sequence continues at coordinate 1,012 of CAJNYU010000020.1, forward strand.
TATCATCGCAATTTTCTTGTTCTATTATTTTCTATAATGTTGAAAGAGGTTTGATAAAAATTTGTGAATAGTATTCAATAAAAAAATATATTTGAATAAATATTTGCACAGATAACCAAAATATCTAAAGGATAAAACATATATATATGTGTGCGGGTGTGCGTGCGTGTTTGATAGTCATTAACGAGAAAAGAAAAACGATTTGTTAAAATTGATTTTTACGTGTGAAAAAAAGTAAGGAGGAAAAATACGAATTGCTCGATTCATCTATAAGAACGATAAGAAAAATTTACGCAGCTGATTGCAAAGGTAAAATATTGATTGAAGTATTCGTACAGATAATAATATATTACTTTTTCTTTCTCTTTCGATTAACAGATATGCTTGATCAAGTTTGACTCTTTTTCTCGTGAAAAATAAATACAATACAGTTAGCAACAAATTTTAAGCTGAAATCATGGTATAGTAAAGCGAACTTTTTTCTATTTACGAATTTTTTCTTTTTGGTATTCTATGTAGTTTCGTGAAAAACTAAAAACACGAAAACATTTAGAAGCACTTAAACATGAAATCGATTTGGTTTGTTTCAATAGCTACTTATCATTTTTGTTTTCTTATTGAAATTTATTTGTTAGGATGAACATAAAGTTTCAATCAATGAAGTTTATCGAAGATATGGAACAAGTCCAGCTATGGTATTCGAGTGATTTTTTCGTTTTATTTTAATTGCTGTTTTTGTTTTCAAGGGTCTGTCGGACGAACGAGCAGCCGTACTCCTTGAGCGGGATGGTCCAAATGATTTAACACCGATGCGAAAAATACCTGAAATTGTTCGTCTAGCTAAAAATATGTTTGGTGGATTTGCAATACTTCTATGGATTGGTGCTTTCCTTTGTTTTACTGCTCATTTTCTTGAATTCTATACATTAGATGATCTACAATATGATAATGTTTGTAAATGTTTCTTTGATTTTTTTATCAATACAAAAAAATAGTTTTTAGATGTATTTAGGGATAGCATTAGCTAGTGTTATAATCATCACTGGATTTTTTTCTTATTATCAGCAAGCAAAAAGTTCAAAAATAATGGAATCATTTAAATACTTGGTGCCACAGGCAGGTATTATTGTTATTAGATTGATTAGAATAAATTTTTATTAAATCGATTTTAGCAAGCTTGCGTTGTTAGACATGGAAGATCAAGAAATATAAATCCAGAAAAGATTGTTATTGGAGGTTAGTTTTATTCTATAGAAGATAAGAAGAAAAAAAAAGACCTTTTATATTTACTAACTTATTCGCATACAATCAATTGAATTTTGTTTTTTCGTAAAAATTTAGATATACTTGAAATTCGTCGAGGTGATCGGATTCCAGCTGATATTCGAATAATTCGTGCTCATGGTCTTAAAGTAGATAACTCATCACTGACAGGTGAATCAGAACCTCAAGCTCGAGGAATTGAATATACCAATGATGATCCATTAGAAACAAGAAATTTAGCTTTTTTTGGTACATTTGCAGTTGAAGGTCTTTTATTTTTAATTCTTTTTTAGTTATTTTTATTTTTATTACAAAATTAATTTAATTTAGGTTCATGCATTGGAGTTGTGATTCGTACTGGTGATAAAACGTTTATTGGACGTATTGCTAATTTAACAGCTGGTCTGTTATGAATTTGTTTTATTTTTTGTATGAAGCTATCAAAAACAAAATCGAAATTTTCTAGGCATTGAACGTGGTAATACACCAATAGCCATTGAAATAAATCATTTTATTCGCATAATCACAATTATTGCTATTGTTGTTGGTCTCCTTTTCTGTATTTGTTCTCTTTTTCTTGGTTATACATATATTGAAGCTGTTGTTTTTCTCATCAGTATTATTGTTGCACAAGTACCTGAAGGTTAGTTCTGTTTTTTTTTTATAGATTTAGTTAATTTTTTAAATGAATAACAAGATTTCTCGTTTAGGTCTTTTGGCGACTGTGACTGTGAGTCAATTTGGCTTGAAAGAAAAAAACAATTGTTCATAGTTATTAATTTAAAGGTTTGTTTAACGTTGACAGCTCAACGAATGGCAAGAAAAAATTGTTTGGTGAAAAATTTGGAAGCAATTGAAACGCTCGGTTCAACAACAGTTATTTGTGCTGATAAAACAGGAACATTAACACAAAATCAAATGACTGTTGCTCACTTTTGGTTTGATAATCATATTATTGCTTCTGATATTGATGCTTTTCAATCACGTATAAAAAAATTTATTAATTTATTTTTTTGAAAAAATATCAAGAACTTTTCTTTTAATTCAATAGAATCAAATTATCTAAAATTTTCTCATTGCTGGAATGCATTGGGGCGATGTGCCATGTTATGTAATACTGCTATATTCAAAGATGATTCACTTAATCTTTCAAAACCAATTGTTCATCGACAATGTGAAGGAGATGCAAGTGAAATAGCAATTCTTAAATGTATGGAAGCTATTGTATGTCATTTATCTATTTAATTAGCTTTAAATTAATAAAATTGAATAAAAATTTAGACTGGTAATGTTGCATTATTTCGTTCGAAAAATCCCAAAATATGTGAAGTCCAATTTGCATCATCAAATCGTTATCAATTATCGATTCATTCAACAGGTGATCATGATGAAAGATATTTACTTGTTATGAAAGGAGCACCAGAAAAAATTCTCAAAAACTGCTCAACAATATATGTTGATGGTTGTGAAATTGAATTTAATACTTATTGGAAAAAACAATATGAAAAAGCATTTAACGAATTAAGTAAAATAAATAAATTAAAATTACCTGAAAAATAAAATTTTGAAATAAAATAGGTAATCTTGGTGAACGCGTTCTTGCCTTTGCTGATTATCGTTTACCATTAAATAAATATCCACGTGATTACCAATTTGATTGTGACACAATTAATTTCCATGTTAATCCTTATTATGAAAATTTTAATTTTCCAACAACTGGTCTTCGCTTTTTAGGTTTAATTTCATTGATTGATCCGCCACGTGTTAATGTTGCAGAAGCTGTTAGAAAATGTCGTTCAGCTGGTATACGTTTATTAATGGTAACAGGAGATCATCCATTAACAGCTGCTGCTATTGCACGTGCAACAGGTATTATAACTGATCATAATTCAACGGATGTACTTTTAAAAAATGCTTATGATAATAATGCTCGATCATGTGTTATTCATGGAAATACATTAAAAACAATGAATAAACAACAATTAGATAATCTTATTAAATATCATCAAGAAATTGTTTTTGCTCGAACAAGTCCACAACAAAAATTAATTATTGTTGAAACTTGTCAAAGATTGGGTGAAATTGTTGCTGTTACTGGTGATGGTGTTAACGATGCACCAGCATTGAAAAAAGCTGATATTGGCATTGCCATGGGTATTACTGGATCGGATGTTAGCAAACAAGCATCTGATATTATTTTACTTGATGATAATTTTGCATCGATTATAACTGGCATTGAAGAAGGAAGACTTATTTTTGATAATTTAAAAAAATCAATTTGTTATACATTATCATCGAAAATTCCTGAATTAGCTCCTTTCCTTTTTTATATGATTTTTCAAATTCCTTTACCACTTGGTATGATTTTTTTTTAGCTACTATATTAAGTTAAAACATTTTGAAATGACATATTTTCATCAATTTTCATTCATGATAAATGACTCGAAGAATATTGAACGAAATTTTAGGAGTAACTGAAACGGTTGCTTAGTATGATAATATACATATTTAATGAATTCTTATTAAGATATACTTATTGATGAAAGATTTTTAGGTTAATTTTACAGGGAAAATTTATCTAAACAAAGTAATATTTCATTGAGTCTTCAACAATGTTAATCACCTATTAGACTAAGCATACCATTATTTTAGTTCGTTAAAAATAAATCATTTATTTGTTTGAAAAATATTTTTAGTGTTAGAACCATAAAAATTCATTTTTAGAGGATTTGAGTCTTCACAGATCTTTTATAGATTTATGGATCTTTTTATAGGTACAATTGCTATATTATGTATTGATTTGGGCACAGATATGTTACCAGCAATATCATTAGCATACGAAAGAGCTGAATCAGATATAATGAAACGACCACCAAGAGATGCGAAACGAGAGCATCTTGCTACTGATCGGTTTGATTTATTTTTATTATTCTCTTTTTTTCTTCTATTAATTTTCTATAAAAATAGACTTATTTCGATGAGTTATGGTCAATTAGGGATGATTCAAGCTGGCGGAGGGTTTTTCGTTTATACTGTTGTTATGGCTGAAAATGGGTTTTTACCATCGAGATTATTCGGATTAAGAAAATCTTGGGATTCAAGATCAATCAATGATCTTGAAGATTCGTATGGACAAGAATGGGTTTGTTTTTCATGAAATTAATTTTTCTCTTTAGACATATACTTACGTATATTCATGGAAACAAATTTTTCTATGGTTTAGACTTATTATCAACGAAAAGCATTGGAGGATACTTGTCATACGGCTTTCTTTGTAACTGTTGTCATTGTTCAATGGACTGTTTTATTATGTTGTAAATCTCGACGAAATTCTCTTTTTCGACAAGGAATGGCGTAAGTCATTTTATCTGTTCAACATATATTTTGTTTTTAAAGTCATTCTACAATGATCATTGTTGAGAAACGAAGAAGATATATTATGGAAACGATTAAAAAAATCAAAATTTTTAATAATATCGTTTCAATAGAATAGTTCTTAGAAATTAATATGAAAATTTTCTAAATTACTTGTATTGATTAAGGTCATATATTAATCTATAGGATATGTTTACATCGACTTTGATACTAACGCTAAAAAATCAAAATAAATAATAAATTCTTTAGATCTATATTCGAGATTGAGCTCGTTACTTTAAAAGCATTCTTTTGATGTTTATTGGGAGATTTAGTAAAAAGAAACAAATTTCCAGGAGAAAGTGATTAAACACATTCTGAAATAAATTCTTTCTGTAAACATAGAAGAAAATTTTTATCGAATTAACTGTTCGATAAGACTAAACAAATTTAATAGAAATAACTGAAACAAAAATACACACCCTAAATCTGTAAGGAGAATAGTGTTTATTAGTATAAGTTTTTTCTTTGATTATTTTAATAGTTATTTTTTTTATTCTTAAAGAAACCAGGTTCTTAATATGAGTATTGTTTTCGAAACTGTGCTTGCTATTTTAATATCTTACACACCATATATCAATCGTGGTTTAATGATGTATCCATTGAAGTAAGTTTCGAATTATAAAATAGTTATCTTGATTGACTGATTGATTTCTAGGTTACATTGGTGGTTTTTACCATTGCCATTCACTTTACTAGTTTTAATTTATGATGAATGGCGAAAATGGATGATTAGAAAATTTCCTGGGTCAATTATTGATCAAGAAACTTCGTATTGATAAAATAGTTTTTATTGTGAGCTGTTTTACTTTTACGTTGATTTCAGATTAATAAATAAGTGATTAGATATTAAGAAAAAAAAACTACTTCAATTTTATGTGAACAATACAATTTACAAAAAAAATAATTAATTTCTCGACTAAATACTTTTTAAATAATATACATCTTATCTATTCTTTATTGAATTTAATTAAAAGAATTCTTATTTAAGAAATCTTTAAATTTATTGATTAATATCAAAAAATATGTTTATGATAAAATTATCTAATATTCATATTATCTTTATCATATTATTAATTGTTTAAGAAAAAACAATTCTATATATATTCATCGAAACATATAAGATAAAGAAATATTCAAAAAGAAATATAACTATTAAAGCATCGTTAGAAATTTTTCAAGGGTACGTGTGGGTTAGAGCCTAACGGGTCCAAGAATTATTGTCCCGGTCAAAACAAAATTTTTAGACTCGGACACAGACCCGGACCGGATGGGCACTAGTGCGGCATAGGGGAAAGTGTCGGCGTAGATATATGACTCTGCTCTTAATCGGCACGCACACCCACCCATCGAGAATTCGAATACATTATATTCACTGTGTCCACTGTGATCGAAGAAAACAATACATTGACTGCCTGAGAAACACCGGAAGTGACTATTTGTTTTTTAATCAAAATATTGCTTAATTTGAACTTCTACAGGACTTTTCAATAAAACAAACGAGACTGGCATCAAAGTGGACTATATTTCCCAATGGAACACAGGTCACCATATTCAGTGCACCAAGACTCAACAAACTATCTCTAGACCCAAATATTCTGGCAATGACAGCAGTACCACCGGAGGTATAGAAAATCGACGCACTTCAAGGTCTTCTGCGATCTCTCAATGGATATTTTGATGTCAGTTCCATTCGAATAAAACCAGAAGATATGAAAATATTGTAGGATAATAAAAGCGTTACCAACCATTTGATCATCGACATTCATCTATTCATTACGGCTACGTAGTGTAGTCTCCATTCGCCAATCTTTTATTATCCCTCGAAAGCCATACTACATTTGAAATCACCGACAAGCGCCTCAAACACATCACAAATCTACGACTAGATTATTATATGATTGTTTATCCCATCAATCAGATAAATCATTGGTACTTACAGGTTATTGATCTCGAACCTAAACTATTTGTACAAGTAGATTCGCTATCAACCCATGATACATTTAGACCAAGGAGCATGAAACGTCTAATTCATCACCGAAACCGTCAGCATTATATCAGCAATCAAAAACATATTTAGATTTTCTCAATACCGGGAATTTTATCGCACCGAGTCAGCATTTCGGATAGTACCAACATGATAATCATTCGTGCCAGATAAACCTTCCAACTCATGCGAAATATAAACTGTACCGCCAGTAGTTTGTGACAATACTGCGCACGACTACAACCAGCTCTACCCGGTTCCAGATAAAAAAAAATGGCAAGGGTAGAATAACCAGCCGCTCACGGCCATCTTTCTTTTGTGAGTCTTTTTATTTCATCCTTCATCACTACAACTTCATTATATTTATAGACAGCCGATATTATTCAAATTATCAAGGCGACCACTCATCAAAAACGACACAATGATAAGACATAAAAAACAATTATAATTCCTCCTTTTACATCAATTGAAAATGTATAAATTCACAGCCCTCATAACACAACAAACCCGCATCAAAAGTTTCTCTTTCACTGAAATTATTTCACCCCTTCGCATTAGGGGTGAACCTTTATCTTTATTTTCCTTTATACTAAAGGATAAAGATAAATGAATCCTTTATCTTTAGAAAATAAATGTAAATGATTGAAAAAGCATCTATAGTTTAGTTTTTATAGATAGATGGATCATCTATATTAAGATAATAAAAGAAAATGAGTGAAAAAAATTTATCATTTATTTTCTAACGATAAATGATTCATTTATCTTTAGAAACGAAATGATAAAGGAATCATTTATCTTTAGAAAATAAAGCAAAACTAAAGGAATAAATGATTTTTATTTTCAAGCGATAATCGAGTCGAGAGTATTCTAGAATTGTAGAACTCGTATTTGGGAATATTCTTATTATTGAATCGATGTCTTTGGACTAAAAACAGGGACCTCTGAAGTGAAATCAACTGGTACTGCTTTACTAGTATTTAGGGGATTTTAGTTAGAAAAATAGAGATTAAATTAAAACTAATACCATATTCTGAATGAGCATTAAAAACGGAACAAACCTATGTGACTTTCGAATATATTTTAGATAGTTATGATTTTTGGTCGAAGAACCCTGAGGGGGATGTCACGTCGTTATTTTAACGATTGAGATGTAAGCGAAAGACGTAATTTGTTCAAGTATTGACAAATGCCACAATGATAATGATGGCAAATGACAAGATGAAGTAAATAAAAGAAAGAAATGTGAATGAGAATTCACTAATTTATTTAATAGATTAGAAATGAATGCAACAGTGGATACAACAAGGATAAGTTGTACGATTGACAAGAGTTTCAGAAGAAGAAGTTTTAAGATTCAAGTAGAAGAAAAAAGAAGACGAGTTGATTATAATAGAATCAACTAAGAGAAAAATAACAAGCTAATGAAAAAAGGAATAATGATACAGTAAAGAAAACGCGGGTAGTAGACAATAAGAAACAAGAAATCATATAGAGAAAATAAATGTACAAGCATAATTGTCATCAGCACACAATACAGGTGATGTTGTGCCGTCACAGAGGGGCTCCCATTACAGACTTTAGCAGCCAACACATGCCACCATTACAGGCCTTCGCAACTAATGTATGCCACCATTATAGACCATAGTAACCACCATATGCCATCGTTACAGACATTGTCAAATAGGTTATCCTAACTACAGACATTATAGAGATAATGTATATTTTTATGAAGGATTTTTCCCTTAATCTATTTTGGATTAGCTTAGTGAGCAGGGTTGCCAAACGTCCTGATTTAGCCAAGAGAATCCTGATTTTTAGACTTTTCTCCTGGTACCAGGAGCTGTTTTTTAAGGTTTTCTCCTGGTTTTACAACTTTTTTTCATTTTGAAGATTAATGACATTTGAATCATTACTGTAAGACAAGTCAAGAAAAGAGAAAAGAGAAGTATCACACTATTTGATGAATGAAGCGACTAATAAAGTAATTTTGTTTTCATTGATATATCTAAACTAAGATTATTACTTTTATAATATAATTCTATGTTAAGAACTTATATACTGTAGATAAAAAAAAACTTCTATCGAAATTTATTGAATATTTTATATGTAAATATATAAGATCGGTGAAGTATCAAATTCATTAGAGGAAAATCTTGTATCACAACCTTTACTATCTGTGATACGTTCTGATTCTGTTTCACTAAAACAATTCAAACGACTGCGAAATGATTAGCAGCATAGAATACATCTGATTATCTTAATTTTTTCTTACGCAACATTTAGACAACAATGTGCACGTCAATAGCTTAGCAGCAGAAAATATCAATCAGTCCAGTGAACGAAAGTTCTCGTTTTCTTCGAAAAAAGACAGCCAAATAGCTTCATGATTTCGATAAATATCTTCTGTTTCTTCTCCTGATTTTTCAAAAACAAATCTCCTGGTCAACTTCTGATTTTTTGGCAGAAACTCCTGGTTTTAGAAATTTGAATCTGGCAACCCTGTTAGTGAGCCTTAGGTATATATGTGAGTTCCATATTTTAGCCCCAATGGAGCTGCACTAATAAGCTTTTATCATAATCAAAACTTTTCATATCATTCAATCCTGTTTTTCTATCACATTATTTTACCCGTAAAAATATATATAATTATATATTCAGTTAGCATAAAGCCAATTAGCAAAAGAATAATGATTATTTAAGATTTTTCATTGAGAAATCTCGATTAATATTTTGATTGCTTCAAATCATGAACTTCACCTGACACAGAAATATGCATGACTTTGATTGCTTATAGAAATCGATGAAGACAAAATTCAATTACAGTGTAGTTCTTTTTTTTTCGTTTTTAATATTTTCTTAACAATGTATTAAACCAATACGAATATCTAAGTTAAGTATACGTAATCTTTTTTTTTCAAAATATGTATTTGATGATTTGGATCAAGGATTCCGTTAGATGATAAACAATGTAACTAAAGTATACATGTACATTTAGGAAAATCTTTACGTTTATTTATTTGTTCATATAATATAATCTAAATTAATAATTGATTATATCTGTGCATATAATATGCAACTATATACTTCATATGAACTTCAAGCATGTTGTTCTAATAATAATTCTTCATTATCATCATCAACAGTTACATGTTTCAGCAACTACACGACGACCTAATTATGCATTATCATCATAAACAATGGAAACATGTGTTTGTAATGATATATTTTACGATTAACATATCAAAAAATACAAACGCCCATCGATATGTTCAAATTGATTTGAATCACAATTTTGATATAGTTGATGGAACATTTTACTATAACACAAGTTTAAAATGAATATTCAACGTAAAATCAATGCTACATTTTCGACATAGACTTTATTTCGAATATTTGAAAGTTTTATGATAAATTAATAAAGACAAGATCTATTTTCATAATATTTAAGATTATTATTCGATCTTAGTGATGCTCGTTTGAGCTGACTTGTAATTTAACATTGAGATTTTATCTACTACTTCGAATTTTAGTTATCGAGAAACCTTATTCAGAATTTTTCTGATTTTCAATCCCATTGATCTTTGAATGGAAAATTTATTTACTTATTCACAATTAATATATCGTTGTGAACTATGTTCATAATGTGTTTTACGTAGTATTCCAATTGAATTATGATCTTAACAGAAGTATCTCGATAAAGTATAAGAGAAGGAAAATTTTGAAAATATAGAAAATGTTATTGTCAAACTTAAGATTCTCTTTTGTTGTTCGCAAAGAAGATATCGGATTCATTTTTCATTCCCAGATAGTCAAAAACATTGAAAAAAATTCGGTTTCTAATTATAAAATAAACAGCAATTTTTTGGTGTTCTTTTCATATTTTGATTCTCTGGATTGTGTCCAGAAATTCCAATATAAAAATACCAAGTACAGAAAGAATCTCATAGTCTGTATCTGTATATAATTCATTCTGTATTCTATTCTGATAGATCACACTAATGGCGAAAGTTTTATTTTTCGAAAGTAAGACATTTGTCCAATGATTTTTGCAATTGAATGGGAGTAGATTTAACAGTTGCAGAAATACAGATCCATTGGCATATTTTATAGAAATACGTAAATATATTAATATCGATTGTCTCAACAAGAAGTTCTAACGGATAACTACTCAAATACTAAATTCAACTAAATTCCAAAAAGTGACTTTCTATATTTTTGAGATCTTAAGAATGCAGAAATGCTATGCAGAGACGAAACAAATTGTTTGCTCCATAGACATGTGAAGAGTCCGCTAAGAACAACTTTCTGCTTTTTTCTAACTGATTTTTGCACTTTTTTAACTTCAGGAGGTGGCAGTCCGTATTTGAACAAATATCTTTCATCATATAACATCAGAGCTCGGACGAAAGTATATTTACTTGTACTTCGAGACAAATATTTTTGTACCTATACTGAATTACAAAAGCTTGTGTGTCGAACTTTCATTTAAAGCATGAAACCATGCCTTACTCATTCTTTTACCGTTAAAAGATCTTTCTCTTTCCTTTGAAATTTTCACAATTGCAGTTAGAGTACTAGAGTGAAAAATAGCATTTAATTCTTCACGATATTCCAAGGGAACACTGATGTAAATTGTTTATGCGAATTTAAATTTGAATCTTATACTGTGTTTCGTATACTAGTCCTTCTTCAGTGATGAGTGAGTTCAGTTATTTAATTTAGAATTATATCTAAAAACAAGACTATCATTCAGTAGCTGTTTGAAAACATGGAATATATTAAAAGATAAGATCCTTCGAAATTATACAAATAAAAAACTTAAATGTTAAAAAACAACATAAAAAAAGAAATATAAAAATGAATCTAAATTACGAGAGAGTTTTAGAACTAATTCTTAAATCAAACTCTGATTCACAAGTAAGAAACCAAACTTTCGAATAATTCTTCATTCATAGATGCTCGTCTTGGTGACATAATAACATCTGCTTGACTGAAAACACGCTGAATACTTTAGACTTTCTATATAATTTTCAATATTTTCGATGCTTTACATCTGAAAAGATAAGGTGTTTGCTTTCGAAATTATTTGTCTGTAGATAGATTTAATGACTTTTAGATGACTAGGTTATTGCTTTAAAGCAGATTTCAATCTTCGCGGTAATAACCTATCTAAATTATCATTCATATATCAAAATAGATCGTATACGCTGAATTTATTTTAAGTCAAATATTGTTAGGTGAAATCAATTGTTTTAATATCAACCTTCAGAAAAATTCAATATATATAGTCAAGAAATTTTTCATCCACATTTCACGTTAAAATTCTTCGAGCCAAAATCGAAAGCATCATATAAATCAGTCGAAAATGTAGCAAAGAGATAGTCGGTCCGAACTTGAAAGCACCAATCTGAGGTAAACTAGATTCTTATGAACATAATAGAGAATTATATCTATTGTAGTTACCGAAACAAGCATCATCATATGTGCTTAGCATACATCGTTTTGAAGGATATCAAACAATGAAAATAGAAATAATTTTCAAGTGTCTTACAGCGAATATATCACTATTTCAATGACAAGAATTTCAATAAAACATTTTTGCTTTCCTCTAGTTTTTTATCAGTTGGCCTGATATTAGTCATAAAGCCTTTGTCTGAAGTAGTCAAGATTATAGTAAAAAGCTTTGGTGTATATATTTCAAGAAAAATATTAAGTACTTTATCATTCTCAAGTACAAGTAAAATACTTTTACTTGCTGTACTTGTACTCGTCCTAGCTCTGCACAGCATACTTGAATAAAATTTAAATAGAAGCGTATTATCAATCAAAATATCATTCTAATGTATTATATAAAATATCAGAGAATTTGTAGAGAATTCTCATAAAATTAAATTCTAATTCATATGGATTTACTAAAATCTTCTTACATGTTTTAGTCAAATGTTCATTTAGTATTAATTGTGATCGAATTGAAATGTTATCGACTTTAAAAACAAAAAATATGTGGTAACTGTTTCTTACATAAGTGATATAAAAGTTATTTTAAAGTTCTATAAGAAGAAATTCAATACTGTTTCTCGTTAACACTAGTTTATTCATCGTAAATGCAAAGAGACCAAGTGAAATTCTAGATCAACAAATGAATTCGAAGATTGAAAGATTTATTATATTGTTGTCAACTTAATCTGAGTTTTTAGCAATACACTGTATATTTTGTCATGGTAGAATAATAAAGCCACATCAATCATACGTTTTTAACGTAATATAATCGATAGTTCATATGAAAATGACAGAAGTCATTTTTACAATATTTTCTTTCGCTGATTTATATCTAAAATAAAATAATCATAGTTGTAATAAGCAATTAGAGATACTAAAAACATACATATTTAAGATACACGAATTTTTTAAGAGACAAAAGAAGGCACCGCTTATACTTTGAGACTTTAAGCAATAAAATAGAGTCGAGGATTCAAGATCTTCTTATACATGAATGGTTTTACTCAATACATTTGTTTCTTTTTTTGGAGTTTCCATATGGAAGATGCGCTTTGGTTGTAAATAAATGACATTATCTGTAAATCAAATCAAACTGACAATACTAGTACTATTTTATTACTTTATCTTGAATGTAGACAAATTTTGAATTCGATATAACAAGTTGCTGATTAAGTAAAACAATTGTGTGATGGGTTCCAATATTAATTAATACATTTTAGCGAGAAAGAAACATTTGCTCAATGCGTGTGCTATAATTTATTATATCTCTCAATTCTACTACGGCATTTACCATTTGTGCATTGAACAATCTGTCTTGTGAGCAGATGCGGGTATGGTTGTCTCGATACAGATCTTTGGAAAAAAACAGAAAATTGATTAACAAGAATAGTATCAGCTAATATTTATTCCTTCATTAATCAATTGTTATAAACCTAAACTCTATTAATTTCAAAACTGTGAAAAGTTTCGTAATTGAAACATGTACTACTTTTCAAAAATAAAGAGACATTTAGAAAATAAGCATTAACTAGCGAAATATCTGATATGAATTATAAATAGAGTAACAATACATAGCACACATGAGTTTTCAGAATTATCTCAAATCGTTTGCTTGAATAGTTTATCAAACAAAAATCATTTCTTGCGATCGTAATATTCAATGAATAATGTCTTTGGTAAAAATCCCAATACTACTGAATGAGATATCTTGCACGATTTCAATTTTCAGGTATCTCTAGAGATCATATCAAGTTTCTTTGATATATTCTCTGTTAATAAAGTGTTCAAACTATTGTTTAAGCAAAAAAACAAATAAAAATATTTTATCTTCTTCTTTTTTATTTCAAAAGTTATTTTCTACGTTTGCAGCACATAAAAATTGAAAGCGGTAGCGCAATCAAAACTATCACCAAAACACGGGACAGCCAAAATCATAATGGATCACTCGAGGCTAAGGCCCACCGAATAACATCTATTATTAAGTTAATCAAAGCCGTGGTGCTCACTGAAGCCATCACCGGTGCCCAGTCAACTAAAACAAAAATTCGTATTAAAAATACTTGTAGAGAATAAATGTGTAGTTTTCAAAGTTTGAAAACAATTTTTAAATATGCCAAATTAAATGTAAAATATCTGCAACATTTATATTTTTAGATAACTGCAGGGTTTGATCCAAAACAAAGTCAACTCAACGTGTCGTGTGATCAACATACCTCTAAAAGCAATTATATATTATAATGGAACAATTTCGATTATATTATGATCCACTTTTGGTAGCACATTTGTGTTTAAAAAAATAGCCTAATGTTTAACATTCAACAAAATTGATGTTGGATTTACCGAAAACGAAGCTTCCTTTACGGTTTCATTTTCTCTTAAATAATTGAGGCTATTTCTATCATAAGAACAATCATTTCAAAACACTTTTCATTAGCATTAAAAACATATTTGAGATATGTTGTTATTCCTGTACTAATCGAAATACTAAAACTTTTTACGTGTTATATTTACATACATGGAAACAAATTTCAAGATTGAATACAAAGGAGATGAACTTTTAACATGTGAACGAAACCAAACTTTTCACCAGCAATTTATTGACACAGAAAAAACAAACACAAAACAGGAATAAAATATAACCCTTCATGCTTGTATAATGAAATATTTTCAACAATTGACAGACGTCAAATAATTACAATAGTACTGCTTAATTTATTATGTAACATGCTTATCTCTTTATATTGTTACAATCTGTTATCCTTACTATTTATCAACGATCAATATCAAAATACACGAATTAATGTTTACAAGATTAATGTAAAAATAATAGTAATCTATGCCATATTAGTAACCAACAAAATTAAGTTACTATAAAGAAGATTCAAGTTTTGTGTTAAAACAAATGCACAGTGTTCTCTGCAGATGAGAATATTATATACAACAAATTACTGTGTGAATATAGCTATATATGATTAAAAACGTTTTTTTCAACAATTGTTCTCCTTATCAATGTGTCAGTCACTACGCAAGCTTTAAACAAGATCAGGCAGATGTCAAATAGCATTGAAATTTAGCTTTCAAAGTTTTTACAGTCAGCGGTTATTTTCTGTGAGGCTTCGCTTGAATGACAGTTCATTGCTTCTCTTTTCTTTCATGTTGAACTTAACCCATCTCAAATCAGATTGAAAGTAAGATTTCAGTTCCAATGAACTAAATTAGACTTGATATTATTTTAATAGCAAAACAAATGAAATAAAAAGTCGACTTTAAGAACTAACAATGATGTCAACGCACAATAAGGCATATAAATGTTAAATAAAAGGATCTTCTGTAGAACTGACAATACGTATGCATTTGTTTTAAACAAGGAGGAAAGGCGCAGTTTTGGACATGAAGTTACTGTCAGGTACTTCGAAGTACTTTTCGACTTCAAGTCCGCTGCTTCACCCTTGGTATTAAACACAATACTTGAATCTTATTTATAGTAGCTGAATTGTGTTGGTTATTAATATGACATAGAATACTATAGTAAAACCTCTCTAATGTGAACATTGTCGGTTCAATAGGTAAATATTTGAAATAATCGAAGATAGATCGCTGCTTTGATAAATTGGAATCGAGTAATACACCAGTCAGTTTCGACTGTAATTGGATAAGGACGGGGGGCAATTCTGGTTGCTGTGTTGTATGATTTTTTACCGAGAAGAGAGAAGGAGAGAATCAATTTAACAGGTGAAGAATTGAATTTTATATTTTTCTTTCAACTTTT
>CAJNYU010000020.1:17043-39778 GCA_905331475.1 Rotaria socialis
GGGGAGGGTTCTTGACTTAAATCATTTTAAAATTTTTCTTTCAACTTTTTATTTCGATTTGTTTCATAATCATTCGTGTATTCGCATTTTCGTTTCAATGTTGACGACTGCACCCAGGGATATCTGAAATCTATCACTGAGTTGTCGATCGATGGGATGCACCACGTTCTATTTCTTTGATCAAATTTAGTTTCTCTTCTAGACAAAGCTCTGGACGAGATGCCATATTTAACAATGATCGATCACCGAACAAAGAAAATATATAAAATTCAATTCTTCACCTGTTAAATTGATTCTCTCCTTCTCTCTTCTCTGTAAAAAATCATACAACGAGCCAATCCAATGCATAATGTCCGCTTGGAGATAGATGGCGCTCTTTATACCTGTTCACATTCAGAATGATGGGGCGATTCCGATCACTTACGAAGGGGTCAAAACTCAAAACCAGCAAAATTTGCTCGGTGGGACAGGAAGGTATTCAGTATAACAGCTTGATCACATAGGCGGGGTGTTCAGTAATAGAGGTTTTACTGTATAACTTTTACATTAATCTTGTAAACATTAATTGGTCTACTTTGATATTGATCGTTGATAGGTAGTGACGATGATGAATTGTCATAATATAAAGAAATAAATATGTTTCACAGTCAACTTAGCTAATGCTATTACAACTATTTGATACATTTTCAAATATTTCTCTATTTAATAATAAAATTATATTTACACGGTTGCAGCGTCTATAAAATTTAGTCCATCTTCACATGCTTTATATAGGTTCCATTCCACATTTGTTTAATCCACTGACAGAAGGATGATTCTAAAATAGACCAGTTTTACTGATGTAATTTATTGTTAATTATGAACGAAGATAGACTTATTATTTTCAATTCTGTAGTTTTTTAATAGGCAGCTGTCTTAACATGGATCTGAATTAAAAACAGGATTTTATTGCTGACATTATATGCCACCCATTTTCAATTTATTCTCTTTAATGAAATGCTTACTTTGTCTATCGCGCAAATTTTCTTCGCTTTAAAGAAAATACTGAGTTTAAGACTGTCTCAGCTAGTTAATCAGTGTTTCTGTAAAAGAGAATATTATATTGTAATTCTATTACTGTAAAGATTTAAGTAGTAAATATTTTATATAACTAATATACTCCACTGCACTGATGATAAGTACCGACTGAAGGTGTATGGGACCAAGCGTTTTTTTTTTATTGTGGTCTCAATCGCAGTCAGCTCATTTTTTCGTTCTACTCACGGTGATTTTATTTTTTCTGTTGTTTCTCTCGATTTATAAATACTACTACAAAATTTATTGGTGGCGCATATGAAATAATACTTCAACACTCGTTCGTTTCATTTCTTCCGTGAACAAACTAGAGATGTGTGGACTAAGATTTTCTTGATCTCAGTTCTGTCGAGTCCCTACGACTTACTTATTCAGAAGTCTCGATCATTATCACAGTAGATTTAGTATGTTCCTGATAGACATAAACGGGATCGAGTTTTTTCTAGTCCCAGTGTCGCACATATCTGTAACGACACCATGATGCAATTAAAGCATTTGTGCTCCCAGGAAATGTAGCACACACCAACAACAACTGACGCTACCTCTATTTTAGCAACCGTACTCATCCTAATGTATATTCACATTTTTCTCTCTTTACGCAACTCTTCTCTAATATTTTACTTTATGTATAGATAAGCATCGCATCTTAACTAGCGATCTGCAAAATCACATTTTATTTTAGTCCCAATCTTTTTTCATCTCAGTGCCGTTCGAAATCGTTTTAATGTTACTGATCCAGCTAGGCATGCATCAATTCTAATTCTAATTGGAATTGGTTCATCTCTAGATAAAGTTCCTGTTTAAAGTGTTTATTGCTTCTAGTTCTCAATATATTTTCTAAATGCACAAGCAATTTTTCCAACAATCTGTAGGATTCTTGGACAACAGACAATATTCGTCAATACTTTTGACTTGTTAACATTACGAGCATCTCTCTATATGCATCTATTAGAACTAGGATTGTAAAAAGAAAAAAAATTTGTTTTCTTATCGCACTCAAAACTTCGCTCGGTTCCTTCTAGCCATGTGACTTACAAAAATTGCCTCAGAACTGACAGTTCTTCAACAAAATACAACATCTACGTTTGCATGGAAAAATCATTTTCATTGTGAAGAATCTATATGATCAAATAGTATCCTCTCCTCTTATAATGCATCATGTAGTCGGCGTGTCGGATTATCTATATCACTATTTCAATCAAACTCGAGCTTTTTTAATTAAGTAAAAGAAAATTTGAAAAAACAAATGTAAGAAGACAAAATCCAATTAAATTTTTGTCGTTCATTGTATGTCTAACTACACCGATTCATCTATTTGAGAATCTATACAAGTTATCGAAAAATTGCAATTTTTCAAATAAGAATCGGAATAAATGAACCATTTTTATCAGAATTGTATATAAAAAGAGTGCGTGTACATATCCTAGTGGCAATAGAAAATAAGAAATTAAATTCTATTGTATAGTTCCTGATGAAAATATTCAATCAGATCCGCTTGAAAAGTTATAGGATCTGGTTCTGGTCTTCGTTCTAGTCCCATCTGAACTGCAGCCCCTGGGTACATTCAGTCTTAACATTCATTTATCCATCGTATCTTACAAAAATGAAAGTCGTGAGATTAGGTTCCATTAACGAGATCAGAAACAAATAAAAGACGTCCGAATCAGTTTTACAGGTAACACTTCTGAAATCTATGAATCTCTTTCTAATGTATTTCAAAGTTTCAGTTTCATTTTAATCTATGAAAATAAAAGTTTACTGTAGTATCTAACAAATTCTGTCTCCAAAAACAAAAAAGTCATTTTTTTCCGACTGATATAAGTAATGGCTATTATTGAATTTATGTATTAGAAGTAATAAGTGTTTATCAATCTTCAACAAAATAGACGTTCATCCTTTTCTAGAAGTAGTGTAAAAATAACATATTAAAATAGATTAAGGTTGATGTAAACTCAAAATTAGCACAAAGTGCAAAATCACAATGTCATCTAATCACACATTTCTCTTATTTCTATGTGATACATTGCAAGCTTTTTTCTCTATTGTCTATAGTAAGAAATATTACTAATTTCATAGATGTTCTTTTATCAACAATCTGGAACAGTTAGCACGAGCTTATTCGAGAATTTGAGTCTCTGTCAAAATAAAGCTGAAAGAAATAACAAATAAAAATTCGATTTAGCTCACAACTAAAAGCAATCAATTGTATAGATTTTCGAATAAATCATGTTCTATTATAGGATTAAAAACTTGTTTAAGTAGAATGCGCATTATAACTTTCTAGTGCAAAGGCAAGTTCCTCTTTTTAATTGGTTTTAGGTAATTTATAATATTTTATTGTTTATAAGATAAGACAAAATATAGTTTACATATATAATACAATGAACATTGGCGAGAAAGAAAGATTTTTACTTCGCCAATAAAAAAAAACACTGAATTATATTTCACAGTAGTGTTTGAATATTTAATGTAAACAATAATACATATATATATATTAACTGATATCGAAGATGAAAGACCTTTCAACCTTCTCAAATAACCTATATCCGTTTCTTTAACCAATCGATAGTGTCGATGTTCTATATCAATGCAGAAAATATTCTCTTTTTTTAATGAATTAAAATTTTGCTAATAAAAATATTTCATCGCTTTGAGAAAAAACGTCATATTTCTTCGTTTTTCTTGGAGTGATTTTCATATTTCACGAAATGTTTCATTATGTTTAAAGTCTTCTCAAAATTTGTCATGGAGCTTAAAGACTAACACAAAAAAAAACTTCTTCAGTGTGAGGGAAAAGATTTTGATCAAGATTTGGCAATATTAGTTGCTATATGTAAGTAAATACTCACCCTTCTCCATAAAACACGTAGATTGTTGAATAGATGGTGTTGTTGGTGTTGTTATTGTTGTTGTTGTAGGAGCAGCAGCACCAGGAACTAAAAGACATTTACATAACTTTATATTTAGATGTTTCCTCAGATCGTCAAGATAAAAACGAAGGGGAAAGATTGTATTAGTAAATCATATTTTAAATACTACAATTCAATATTCATGATTCGGATTTTTTATTAGAAGTTTTTAAAATTCAATTCAAAATATCCTGATCAGAGCACTGCAAAAATAGTTCTGAAATGTTCGACTGAGAATTATCACGATTTTGAAAGTATCTCGTGATACTCTTTCCAGAACAATTTCAAGTATTCGGTGAAAACAAAAAGGTCCGACGATACAGTTGTTGATCTTTCTAATCTATAAAAGTGAACATAGTAAACGTTACTATGGTTGCATCCAAATTTTATATAAAGCAAGATTCACGTTGATTTATCTATTTCGGTCACAATATCTCGCTGAAATACTATTCTCTTCAATTTAAGATTGTTCATGCAGCAAACAGTAACATATTTACTCCCATTAAATTATAATTAACAAATGACACTATCGAAACAAAACAGTACTTGTTAATAATGATAAGAAATCGGTGAGACGCATTTTTGTTTTCTAAATGTGATACTGAATTTTGTATATGCTCAAATCAGTTTTTTAACAATCTTTATTATTTATTTATTTTGTCAAGTTTTCAAATCCATTCCATTGTTGGTATAATTTCAATTCAATGGTAAAATAAACAAACAAAATACGGCTACTAGCTTCTGCTGTGGCTTTATAATAGAAATATTTTCTTTCTAATCTATCTGTTCTTCTCATTTATTGCAAATATGTTTTCATAACGAACGGTTACTACTATTGATGATATATTCAGTTTTTTATTTTCGTATAATACGTTGTACTTATGACGAACAGTTAAATTTAATAGTTTCGTAGAAACACAATAAATTATGATTTTACAATAGATAAAGAGTAGAATTTAACTAGACAATTAATTAAAATCAACATTGAAGGTCTGAAGTTCCAAATGATAAAAAAAAAGATTTAATCATTTCAAATAATCAAGGTACTATGAAGATTTATCTATATGCTTATTTCTAGAAATTAAATTAAATGAAATCACATCAAATTTTTCATTCTAACTCTCTCAAAACTTACCAACAGGATACACAGGAAAATAAACCACATCCGAATACCAGTTTTCAAATGGTTCAAAGTACCCGTCAACTACTGGAACACTGAAATAAAAAGATTCAATATAATTAAGTGATGCATCAGTAGGAATGAAAGAGAGAAGAAAAGAACAATCGTTTTCGATTTTCATTGCAAAACAAAAAATACTTTTCGTTCCACCTCTATACTTTTTCCTTTCGAACAGATATCTTTGAGTTAGTAATGAGCTAATAGATTTAACGTTTAATAAATTACTTACAGCATCCATTCATCAGTTGTTTGGTTTTTATATTTCAACCCGCCAATGCGGGGAAAAATAGATATTAATCGTGTGACACTTAATTTTTCATTGGGGTTGATGTCCAAACATAAGTTTCCATCAGGATCAGGTGTTGCTATTTTTATTGTCAATTTTGACATGTTGATATTAATTTATTTTTAAAATAAAAATATGCACCGGTTTTGTGCCAAAAATAGGTTTTCAACGAAGTTACAAAATGATTTAGATAAAAATAGTTCGAAATTCGAATTGTTTCTTTGATAAATACTTAGTGATAAGACAAATGAACAAAGAACTTTCGTTGACTTGTTGTTTTTGTTACCAATTTCATTGGTACATATCACGATCCATTCAACAAACTTCTATGAAATGTGTTTTTTTATAACAATTATTATCCCACGTCGAGGAGAACGGTTAGGCTCCAAACACACTGAGAAGTGCATTAAGTTAACATCGTTTTAATATATCGCTCGTTCACACTCAACAGTTAAAGCACCAATCAAAGCAAAGCAACGGCCTCCGTCATGTAATTCAAGTGCATAATGAACAGCATTAATGCATTTAGAGATGTCATTCTCGTATGTATATAACTTTTACTAAAGTATATTACTAGACACATCAATTTTTCAATTATAAACTCAATTGAAATAACTTTTATAATAAATTATTCGAATTTCATTAATAAGAACTTTAGTAGATTCAGTTTCATAATAGTTTTATTGAGAAACAAGAATATAGTTCTTCAGTATCAGAGAACAAATTGTTCAAAAAGAACAATTGAAATTCATTCAAAAAAACAAAAAAAAATTTAACAATATAGTAGATTGATATCAACAAAAAACTAACCGTTCATCACAAAAAGATATGTAATAACAAAAAAATATGGACTAACAAAAAAAAATGGAACAACAAAAAAGTCCACAATGATGAAACACCACCAGTTAAAGAGGATTTTGCTCAAAATATTGAATCATGGCTTCTCTTACGCCAATTCCATTTGTTGTGGTTACTGGACATGAAGGCTTTTTGTGAACTGGATAAGGTTGATGCCACAGAATGTCTTCAACATCTCCATGAAGGATGCATATGTTGTGCATGATTACGGCTGTCTTGATTATGTTAATAGTGTTGTCGAGATTAAACTCCATTTTTTTATGGAGTATTCGAAAACGGTTTTTCATCATACCAAATGCTCGTTCAACAGTGGAACGGCATCTGCTTAACCTGTAGTTGAACATCCTGTGTTGTCGTGGCATATCAATACGGTCTGGAAATGGCTCGAGTAATGTCTGGTCCAATGCAAACGCGGAATCAGCTATCAGATGCGATTGAATCTTTGTGTTATTTACTGTCATATAATGATCCTCATATATAGAATTCTTGATCACATCAGAAAGATTCGATCGACTGTAGACAGATGCGCCGTTGCATCTGCCTGGGGCCCCTACATTGATGTATGTGAACCCAAGATCAGCATTAACCACCGCTAGCATAATGACAGAATGATATTTTTTATAATTAAAATAGTCGGCTTCAAGGCCTAGTGGTGGTTTAATGCTGATATGGGTCCCATCTACAGCTCCGATGCACATCGGATAGCCGAATTTTCTCAAAAACTTACTGCTCGTGTCTTTAATTTCTTGATGATTATCTGAGAATTTTACCAAGTTATAAATAAATAGCTCAATCATAATGCTGCAAAACTCGTGCAGTATTTCACTGCTGGTACTTTTCCCTATCCCGAAAAGATTACCTATAGTTCTCAACTCAGCACTGGAACCTAGACAGTACAATGCGCAACAGACCTTTTTTCTACTGGAATTGGCTCTCGACAGTTTGTTTTGGTTTTTCGTAGATAAGGTTCAATTTGCTTCATTAATGCAGAGTAGGTACCACGTTCCAAACGGAAGTTCTGTTTGAATTCATTGTCGGACATTTTAGGCACTACTTCTAACCACTATCTGCCATTTTTCTTCAAAATCCATATACCACGATGATTAATTCCAAACGAATTTTCATTAAGCATTATTAGTATCGCAATAAGCTTGTTTCTCTGGTTCAAATTACGTCGATATTTACGTAACAAACGTTGATATTCGGATCGAAGATTTGAAATATCATTAGTTAGCCGTTGTTGTTTTGATAAATATGTGTGCACCAAAGCTAAACATGATGTTTTGTCCATCTGAAAATAAATCAAAGGGATAATAATGATCACCACAAATATTAATATACATATCTAACACATTCTTAAAGGACTGCTCAACTTTCTTATATTTAAGAGATACTGAATTATGAATAAATATTTAAAAAAATCACATGATTAAGAATTTTTGTTAGTATTCAAAAATGGCACTTCAGCATTTATTAGAGAAAAAACCATACGAAAGTGTTTCACAAAAAATGTTTTACAGAAACAGAAATCAAAAATATATGTCGCCGAATATATACCGAACAAAAAACAGAATTCGAACTAGATCACAATAAAAAAAAAGATTCTCATGACACTTGCATACATAAACGCCTGAAGTATAACAAAAAAACCTTATCGATTTGAATTCATACCATTTATGATATTCTTAAAAACATCTAAGAATTCCTTTTCTGTTTTCATGCTTTCCTCTTGAAGCTTGGTTTGCTTTTCAAGCAATTCGATTACCTTCACTTCTGATCTGGATGCAACCTCGTTTGCATCATTGATTTTTCCGAGCAGTTCTTGCATAAGATCAAGTCTGTTAATAGATAATAATAGAGAGAAGATCATTCTAAAACATGTTTAAACTTGTTTTACTTGATTTCCGAAGCACGTTTTTTTCTAACTGCATTTATCCTCTTCGTCGTATTAGGTGTCCCTTTAGCTTCAGACTTGATTGTAGATTTATCATGGGAAGGCGAAGATGATTTGTTTAAACGATTAGGATCAGAACCAGGCGCTTCTTCATCTTTCAGCATGTCAATATCTTCATTGACTTGTTCCGATATTTGCGTTGCATTTAAGTCGCATGATTGAGTATTTTCAATATCTATCAGCTCTGTCTGTTCAGTAACCATAGAATCTGATAGGAGAGTATCGTCATTGTAGGGTCTTTCTCCTAAAGCAAATTGTACATTTTATATTATGAAATGCTCATACATAAATTTCTAGAATTCAAACTCACCAAGTATCTTATCTATCGCGTCAAAGTAAGACCATGATGAAGGACTGCCACCTGTCTTTCCTTGCTCTTTTTTTTTCTTTCTATACTCAATAGTAAGATTGGAAATTTTGCATTTAACATCAGCACCACTTAATTGTCGATCTTTTAATATCGAATTGAGTTCCTTGGCCATCTGGTTATATATGGGAGTATTTCTTTGCCCACCCTTATTTAATTGTAATTGAAAATCACTCCAGATTCTGATAAATGAGAGCGTTTCACCCTCGCTCCAGTTTCTCGACCGTTTTGCTGCTTTGGGTGCTAGAGAAAGAACTTATAAAATACTTGATTTAACGTGTTTTACTTGTTTCAAGATGTTTTATCTTTTTGTCTGTTTCTTTGTTGCGCGTGTTGTCGATTCAAGATATACCAATTCGTTTTTCGTATTTTTGTTTGCTGCTGTTGATTTTGATTTTGTCATAGTCGTAACAGGGCTCATCACTAAAATAGTCAAGCTTTCAGTTGTTTTTATAAAAGAACTGTTTTAGACAAATCTGCTTACGCGTTTCTGCTGATAATGGGGACTCAGCAGTCGTTGATCGTGCGATTGGCATATCGACGACAGATGATGAATTTGGAACTTGTTCGAGAATTGTTATTCCAGCTGTTGATTTATTTATCGTTTGTGGTGTTATCGGACTAGAAAGAGTAAATGTTTTTGGAGATGAATTTATAATAAGACGAGTTGGTAAAGTAGCAGTAGCTGGAGGATTAATTCCATTTAGAATTTGTAACGAAGAAACGACATTGTTTTGGTGTAGGACTTTATGCACTGAGTTCAATTTCAAGTAATGTGAATTTTGTGGTTGAACATTGTTGTTGGGTGACATGACAAAGCGAACATATTGTGGTTTCATCGTCTAAAATCAACAAAGCGCATAAAGATTCACTAATTTCTTGTGGGCGTAAATATAACTAGAAATAATATGTGAAGTAGTCCGATTTTCATTCTTCCGTCGGATAAAATGAAGAGAGCCATGCATCATATACGCTAATCTTCATTCTAAACTATGCATATAGGAGACGCCACTAGTGTTTTTCTTATTGGTGCGACGGTATGGCAGTGGATTGGTGCATTAAAGTTCAATCGCCTCGAAAAGGCGATTTAACTGTGTTTTAACTTTTCTGACAATCTGATTGGTTAATGCTGTTTTAACTTGCTCAGTATGTTTGGGGCCTTAAGGCCCTCCCCCCACCCTAATTTCTATTTTAGCCTCTGATCATCTGATCGTCCTGAAATTTTCAGAGTAAGTGTATCTACTGTTAGGTACTTCACCATAAAAATTTCAGCTCAAAATATTGACTCTAGCAAAATTTGCCTCAGAATTACCTGTCAAAATACAGAGTTCAGCGTTTCCCAAACCCTACTGTTATCTTAAATGGTAGAAAGCGCGGGTTGGTTTTAAAGTATGCCAAAAACCCAGCACTACAACTTAACGTAGTCAGAATTTTTCTTTTCTTTTTCTTTTCTTTTCTTTTTCTTATTTATTTCATAGGGTATGGAAATGAGGGGGGTACACTGTAATACAGTTGAATTTCATGAGATACTGAACATGAAATTTAACATTGTGGCTTCGTTAAGTTGTAGAACGAATCATTCTCTTCATTTTGAAACCAACTTGAGCTCTCTAGTGTTTAAAATGACTAAACGATTTGGGAAATACAAAAGTGAAACAACAAAAAAGTCAATTGTGAGAAAAACGTAAAACAAGTTTAGGAAGTGAAATTGAAGACTTTTTGCTACTGTAACATGGGATAAAATTAATTTTTCAGTGATTTCCCATCGATCACTAGTTAGAACTAACTGAATAGATGCATTATAGAGGTTAATAAAATATTCTGGGTGCTGTATATAGTAATGCAGTGTACACAGTCGAATGATTAATAAATGATGCGAAACAAACCATCTGAATTAACATCGATATTTTCTATTATTTAACAATAATATGTCTTAAGTATCTGAAATAGATGAAGATGTATTGAAGTAGTCTCAGATATGAAAAAATCTTGACTAATTGTTGTGACTAGTTTTTAAAAAATCTTAGATAAATAAGAAATAAGTCACTACTAAACTAATAATCTCCCCCAGGTTCATAATCACTATTCGATTCGTCATCTGTTAGTTGCAAGTCCATTAAATCTTGAGTAAGATTAACAGAATTTGTATTAGGATGAATAAATGGTATTTCATCATCATCACTTCCACTGGATGAGCTATTAGCACTAGCAGCAGTTGTTATTGTTACAGGTGTTGTTTTACTTTTTTGGCGTCTCTTTTTTACTTTCGAAGTAGCATATTTTCTCATCATACCAAGTCGACTGAAACATTCAACAGAATAATACCCTGCAGATGAGAAGACGTTTGTAAATAATTTGTCTAAAGAATCATAGCCATCATTATAAATTATTGTGGACAAACCCAATCCGATACGAAGAATTGTTGTTGAGCAAAATCGGTGCTTAGGAACCATTGTCCACAACAATGAATGAAAAGCCTCATTAGCATTTTGTGATCCACCACCTATCACACGTGCTAAACTAGTTGGAGAACATAGTTCTTCAAATATAATATCTATTAAGTAATTACACACAGCGACACATGTTAACGATAGTTTTCTCTGTGAAAAAAATCGATATTTTTGAAAAATACTTTTTTTGTAGGATTAGGGGTCTCCGAAAAACCGACGTTTCACCCTGAAAACTTATCATAAAATCAATAAACTATAGTTCATTCGATAGCGGACACTTTGATCTATCTAATGCGATAAAAATAAAAAAATCGAAAAATTTGACAAAAATTGACTTTTAGGGTGGGGGGAGGGCCTTAAAGAACACGTTCGTAGCGCAAACGCGTGCTGCGCGAGTGGATAGGAACGTGTTCGGAGCGCGTTCTTGATGCCGTTCGGACCGCGTTCTACATGACGTTTGTTGACATAATTAACGCTAATGCTTATTGGTCAGTTTTGTCAAACCAATGAAATTTTTCTTTTTAATCCAAAAATTACCGTTCGTTACATGTTCTTGATTTTATTATTACAGTGAAAATAAAAATACATTCAAATGAACAGAAGAAAGAAACCATGTCACAAAATTTAAGAGTAACACATAAAACGATATGTTAAGGCAAATAAACAAAGAAAATACTAGAATATTGACATGTTCAGTGTAGAAAAACGAACTAAAAAAGAATCACACTTATTTGTTTCGACAATTTAATAATTACATTTTCTAACTGACAATTAAGTGAGAAAGCGTAGCACACAAAATCTTCGATTAGCGGAGTACTTTATTTAGCATTCTTCTGACAAATGTCTAGAATATATACAAATAGAAGCAATTTACGTATAGATTCACCTAAATGTTTATTCGGTGGTGACAGTAGGAGCCATCCATTTTTCACAATTATTATCGTATAAATATACAGTAGAAAGTTCATTTGTTGTTGACGACCTGTAAAATGAAATGGACATTGAATGTACTTAAATAAAACATCAATGGTGGTTAATTCGAAACTTACGCATTCTAAAAATAAATTTGCCTTTACTTCGTTCAAAGTCATCACCTGTCAACACCACATGTTCTTTCTCTTGAAAAGTGTCATCTTTATGACTATGACTTTGTTGATCATTAGCATGAACATTAATATTATTCTCATTTTCTGTAAGAATGTTTTCATCATAAACAAATGCTTGCATAAGGGTGCCTACGATGACATATATCTCATTCACTACTAAATTAGGTGGAGAACTATTGCAACACCTGAATTCTAGCAAAGGGTGAAGTGGGTTCAAATCATAAAATGAGTACATAACTTAGTAACTACATGCGAATCATATAGGTCGTGAAAGAATAGTATTAGGTAAATAATCAGCTTTACTTAATCACTCGCATTGGGAATTTGTTACACGTGACTCTTGTTTTGAATCAGCTTATAATTTATTGAAACCTTCTTTAATGAAGACTTTTTATCTTCATTATGTTTTGGAAAAAGTACTGACAGTCTTCATCATATGATAATCGCCTTGGTTTTATCACACATTCATTCAATCGTCACTGTTGATAATCCACAACCAATTATTTTAGTTGCACACATGCAAAATGCCTCGCCACATTAGTCTACTGCATCGATGATTCTACCAAGTATGAATATTGTGCCATGCAACTGGCAGCAAAAGCAACAGCATCGTTCCTTTTGATAGATACCAACAATATCATAGAGAAGACTGTTGTTTTGAAAGTTCTTTACTCGGAAGTTATTTTTGTCGCTTTCCTACTTTGATGCATAGCTCATGAAAGAATGATACACTACATTGTCAATTTATATACAGCAATAACAATCAATTCTCTGGAATAATAGCCCGCTTCATCATTCATCTATTTGATAAAACTAACTATTCAGTGAAATGGACTGTTCAGCTCATTACCCGGATACTGATCTATAGAAGTTACTAATGCAGTAATCTCATTTTATTACGGATATTAATTTCAATAATAAGGAACAGGTAACATTTTTATTCAAGCAGCAATATTCGAGCCTATTAAACCATCAACATATTCGGAATTATTACTATCCCTCAACAAGAAATTTATAAAAACATATTCCGACTCCACACCCTACTGACAATGTTGTCAACACGTTTTCATCTATAAATGGTGCATACGTAATTTTTACACTCAAACACATTCCCCGGTTTATTGATCATCAAGTTTTGATGAAACTCAAAACAAATCATCGATAAATCAGCTCAAGAGATTTAAAATCGACTGTTGATGAAAATCCAATTATTGACCTACTAGTTGGTTATAATCGATTCAAATCTATCAATCGGATTGTTTTCTCAATCGATTTAAGGATTATAATCGATTTCAATCTGATTATATGTGAAAAGAACGATTATTTGGGAAATAATCGGATTTTCATATGTATAATCAAAAATAATCAAGATTTTGCAACCAATATTTTTCACTGGGGGGGNCCCCCCCCCCCCCCCCCCCCCCCCCCCCCCCCCCCCCCCCCCCCCCCCCCCCCCCCCCCCCCCCCCCCCGCCGTAACTCATTTTACATGGAGATCGTAAGTATATCATAATACTTATAGAGTGTGCTATCCTATGGAGCATGGAAATACTATATAATTAAAAATCTCCAAGTGGAAATATTATTGGTGAGACGATTAATTCACGAAGGAAGAGCAAGGAAAAAAATCAGTCAGGATGATCGTAACGAACATCTCCTCAGGAAGATCGTAATAGAAATCAAGTGCGAAATGTCTCTTTCCCATAAAAACTTGTTGTACAATAAATCAATGTTATAGATCCGATCTATTATTGTCAATGATTATTGATGAGTAATATATACGTATATATTGCATATATCATAAAAGTAAAGAAAAAGAAAACCTTGTCTATATGTAATAGTAAAAGAAGAGAAAAAACCTTCGCGGTTCGTCATCAACGTGGTGTCTCATGGTCATTTGTCGTTCGTCATAGTCGATAATATTAGAAAGCAATGAGCTACTACGACGATTGTGGTGATGAATATTCATCTGATGATGATGATATCTTTTATCATAATTATAGTGTAGATTATGCCAATCAAATATTAAATGGACATCATGCTGTTTCATCATGTTTACCACGTATGCATCAAAAACAAAGAAGATATTCACCACGATTAGTGCGTATCTCAACATTGGATCAAATTCCTATCGTTAATCGATCAGAAATTCTTCCTTCATTACATAGCCGACCAAAATTGAATTATGACGAAGATATTTCATCAGTACCCATTGCTCCTTCTCGTTTACCATCATTAGAAGCTACCAGTGAAGAATTAGAAAGACGAGCAACACAAAGAACGCAAACGATACCTCAGGTTGATATTATATTGTTTTATTAAAAAGCATTTTTTCTTTCAATTATTTTAATTCAATTGAGTGCTTTTTTAGGAAACATCAGCAACTATTTCTCCAATTACCAATAATACACCTACTGCTACTTACAATGATAATAACAATAATAATCCTCCATCTGAAAATGTGCACCGTCCATTAAATGAAGCTGAATTAAGACAAGTTCAACAGCAACAAGAAGCTTTTCAACAACACTTACTCAATATGCAACGTCATTTACTTGAACAGTCTCAACAAGAACAAGTTCCAACATCAAATTCATCTGGACGAAGAACAAAAGTATCCTATCATGATCTTGAACTTGATGATGACCAAGCTCGCATTGCGGATTTAATTGAGCATGATCCTTATGTTGCAGCAGCTATGGAAGATTTTGCTTATACACATGGATTATTGGATTGCAACAGACAAAGGTAATTTGATTTCTTTTTTCTTTAATTAAATTGACTCATATGATTCATTGTTAGAACTGATTCTAATCATTCATCATCGCAAAATTCTCAACATATATCTAAACGACATCGAAGTCAATATGATGATGACGATCGTTCTCATCGATCTTCTTCATCTTTATCATCATCTGTATCAGTATCGTCGCTAAACAATGTAACATCAAAGATAAAAGATTCTAACGTTGAAATTATTTTATTGCGTGAACTTAAAGAAATTAGACGTTTAATGGAAGAATTTGTTCATAGTACAAATAATGTGAATAATCTCAGAGGAATGAGTGTTCATTATCCAACTGTTGACCCAGTAACTGATTATCGACCATCCATGGTACCACGTAAACAGAATCCACCTCCAGAACCAAATCAAATTTTATATCAAAATGTTGTTGATACTATAAGAGAAGTTATGGATCGACGTTCTCCTTCTCAACGTGAACAACAATTAAAACCGAGTGAAATAAATGCAAAATACAAATATACTTCTAAAAGAAAACCACCAAATCCATTATCAACTCATCAATCCACAGTTATGGAACGATCAATATTACCAACGCAAAATCAAAGACAACGAAACTCATTACAAATGACAACTCCACCAATTGTTCCATCGTCAGCAGCATCATCATCAAATGTTCCGGTAGATTAAAACATCTTTTGTAGACTATTTTTATTTAATTTCTTTTTGCCAAATTTTAGCCTGCTCCTCCATACGAAGCGTTAGTTAATTTTTCTTCATCTCGATCAACAACAATAAAAGATCGTAATTTATCTTATGGAAGTCGTCAAAGACAAGCAAATGTTTATGATAGACTTTTACCAGGAAATTATTTACGCTTATATACCAATAAGTATAATTAGTTAATATGAGAAAGAAATTTAAAAAAAGAAAACACGAAAATCATTATAGAACACGCATTATCGAATGATAAGAAACAATTGGTGAATTTCCTTCTAAATGCACAGCAGTTGCACCAACCTCAATCGATTGTTCATATTCACCACGAGCTTCCATTGATAAACTTAATAAATACCTTTTTTTTTGATTAAAAGAAACAAAAGATAATTCCATTTTTCATAAGAAAAAAAGTTTTATCTTTACCAAGGTTGATAATTTGACGGTTGAATAGAAATCGCATCTCTTGCATATTTTTCAGCTAATGAATAATTTCCAATTTGTATTAAAAGTTTTGTTAATTGAATTAATGTTGGGAAATGATAAGGATTAATAGCTAAAGCATCATTATAATTCTGCTTAGCTAATTTTAATTGACCACGTGCATCATTTATTAGACCACGCATATAAAACATTTGATGACATAATGGACTTAATGAGGAGATTTCTTTTATACAACGTTCACCTTCATCAATTTTATCTAATTTAATATAATATCGAACTTAAATAGAAAACAAAAACGAAAATTATTTTCTTTTTCAAAATTAAAAGAATTAATTTCATCTTTTGTTTTACCAAGATATTCAAATATTTGAATTAAACTAAAATAAATTGGTTGAACAGAAAATAATGACGTTGATGATCGATTATTTTTCATTGAATTCTCATCATTGATTAGTACTGAGAATGGTCGAATACCAAATAAAAATAGATTTTTAATTCCATCTTCTATTTTCAATGTTCCTTGTTGATTATTTAATGTTTGTTCAGCATCAGTTTCGGTATTTATTGAAGGATTTTTCGATCGGCTATCTGGACGATTTCCACCACTAAAAAAAAATTTTGTTTTCAATTGTAAAATATATTTTTAATATAATTCTCACCTTGAATGTGATAGACCATGATCATTATTAGTTAAAAACGGTTCAAATTCATTTTTCCAAAGCAACAAACCTTCTTTACATGTTGCAATGGACTGCTCACATCCATATAATTCTTCTTCTATTGTAGCTTTTGTTAATAATAAACTAAATTTTGATTGAAAAGAATTTAGATGAAATGAAAAAGTAGTTCCTAAAAAATTCTAAAGTAACTTGTTTATTCAGTTTTTATTTTCAATTCTAATAGTATAGAAAGTAGTAAAATCTTATCATTTGAAAATGAAATAATATCGTGTTATCATATTCTGTTTTGCTCAATGAACACTCAGTTTTATCTTTGTTAATCATTGGAAAAGGTTATTTTTCAGAAGACATTTGTTAGATCAATTATTATTAAATAATTAAAAATAGAAAAGTGTCTAACCTAATATCTGGATAATCATTTGTTGCTCGATAGATTTGTGCATAAGCTTCAGCCATTTGCTTTTGAGCTGTAAGTAGTAGTGTATGTAAATGAAGAGCAAATTTATCATCAGGTGATAATAGTAAACATGTTTCAATTGATTTTAATGCTTCATCAGTCTATTCAACGAGAAATTTTCATTTATATTTTGCTTTTGTTTTCAAAAAACAAAAAAGAACGAACTTGATTGTGAAAAGATAAATTATGAGCTAGATGAAAATGTGCGATAGAATCATATGGATCAAGTTGAATTGACCTTTTTGTAGAAGAAAAAAAGAATTAATTAATAAATAAATAAATGGAATAGATCAAATAAAACCTACTCTCGAAGATCATTAACAGCTGATTGAAATAGTGCTTGACGATCATTATGAATTGATGTTTGCCGAGCTTTAAATGACTTTGCAACAGCAAGTAAAACAAGTGAACGTGCAAATGGAGGATTTTCAAGTTCTTTTGCTTGTTGACAATAATCAATGGCTTCATCGATCTAAAAATATTTTATTTATTTCTTTTATTTCTTTTATAAAATTTTCTAATTACAAGATCAATAAATCTAGGTCGTTGTTCATGTTGAGTTAAATTAGTTTGTTGTTGATTTAAGGTTTGCTTTAACAATGGTTGAGCATCTTCACCACTTGATGGGAAAGTTTCAAATAATGATCGAAACTATTTATTGTTTTAAATAAAACAAGAAAAAAATTCAATGAATAAATAAAAACTATGGAAAATTTACATCATAAATATGCTCAAGAATTATTTTTGCAAGCTGTAAATAAACTTGGATATTTTTTGGTTGCATTCGAAGACATTCTTTTAAGATGAGATAAGCCCGAAATGATTGACCGGATGATATCAATGATAAACCATAATTAAACCACGTTTGAAAATGTTCAAATGAAAAGCGAAGAGCTTGCTCATATGACTTAATTTATTTTTCTTATTAATAATTTATTTTTATTTAAAAAAGAAAACTTACATCAGCAATTAAATGAAATGCTTGTTTACGGGAGAGAAATATTGAAAGTAAAGCAAGAATATTATAAGCTGCCTGATGACTACGTTCACGTTGTCCTTCATGTTCTGGTTGCCAATCAAGTACAGCTTCATTTAATGTTGATGTTTGACCCAATAGTAGTAATAATAAAATTTCTTCATTAACATCTCGAGGAATAAATAATGATCTATTGTTAGTATTAGTTTTATTTATTTCTATTTAAAACAAAAACAAAAAACTTATCTTACTGAGAACTACGACGACGATTAAGTAAACTAGAATTTTGAAGGTCATTATCAATATTTGTTAATCGAGGATAATTTCCTTTACAAACACATTTTATTAATAATTCAGCATATTGTTTAATTAACGTCTAAATTAATAATTAAAATAGATTTATTTGAAATTCAATTTTTTTTATGGAAACAAAATACGAACTTGTCTCATTGTTTCTAATGATTTAATATGAACATTTTGAATAAATGAACGAAATATTTCTATTGCTGTTGTTAAGTTACTAAATAGAAAGTAAAATAATTAATACTATCAATTTAGAAAGGATTTTTTTATTTGAATACAATCTTTTTTTTTTATAGATTTTCATGTTAAAAACGAAACTGAAATTATTGTTTAAATACTAATTAGAAAAATCAATCGTAAATAAAATATATAAAAAGAAATCTATTTTAATATATTAGATTTGACCTATTTATCAAGATTCTTAAATGAAAATTTAACTTGTTTTAAATTTTTATGTGTTTTTTTCGATTTAGTATTAAAATATTTTATCTGTTTCGTAGGTTATTAAACAGAAAAATAGTTTTCTATTCTGTTTCAAATTTATTTATGGAAAACTGAATTGTCTTTTTGTTTTTCATAATAATGCCTTTATTTATTGCTTTAGTTATATATCCATTGATTTCAATCAAAAATAAAAATAAAGGCTTAAAAATTTACTTATTTGAAGCATGCAGAAGTGGTAAACGTTGATATGCTAATTCAATTAAAGAATTTTCAATATCTAAATTTTCATTACTTAAATGTTTATCTTTTTCAACAGCAGCATAATAAGTTTGACTTAATTTACAAGAATCATCAAATGATTTAATTATTTCAAATAAATCTTCATTTTTCTTTTCTAATAACAGTCCTTTAAGTGCATAAATTTCTGCAAGTAATAAAGACGATCTATTCGGTTGATCATTAATATCATTTGGTATTGAATTTATTGCTAAATTAACATTTAATAAACATTCATCATAACGTGCTTGAGCATAATATAATTTAGCTAAAAGACACTCAACTTCAAATAAACGTGATGATAAAACAGATTTAAGAAGATTTTCAACACGAATTAATTCTTCTCGTGATTTTTCTATATGACGATTATCAGTTAATGGATATTGTTGTAAATAGTATTCTAATTGTGCTTCTCCGTCTAAGAATTTAACATATTCTATTTAAAAAATACAAAAATAACTATGCGTTTTTTAAAGGGAAAAAAAGAATATATATATATCCAACCTGAAGCTTTTGCAGTTTTTAATTTATCCAAAATTTTAGTCCAATTAAGTTCTAATCGATATTTTTCAATTTCACTATCGGTTCGATGTTTTCCACTAGACAGATTAGTTGATGTTGTTGCCATCGAGTTAATTCATTAAAATAATCAAATAAATTTACTAAAACTAACAATTTTTCAATTTGTTTTTGTTGTGGTTTCTACTTTTTGACATGAATTATAGATTGGAATTGGAAGAACAAACTCATTCAATCCGAGACATTCAACTTTCTTTTTTTTTCCTTTTGTCGATATAGATGTCACTGTAGTTTTGTAGCTAACCTAAGGATAAGTGTGAGGATGAGGATGGGCATACTTGAACCTGAGTGCAAATGAACTGTGATACTAATAGAATGATAATATATCATTTACGAAACTTTTCGTCACTAATAATTTTAAATTATAGCAGCTTTGATTTCTCCTTTTGAACATGAAATATTTTTATCGATAGTCTCCTAAAAATGAGTATTTGTTGAGTAAGTCTTCTCTTTATTTTCTGTCCGATAATCTCAATCAAAATCGTTATCATTGAATAAAAAATGAAAAATTCTAACTAAAGGCAAACAATAAGAGATCTAGCACAGTTCGATAAGAGAATTGTAACTGTAAATACTTGTATGTTCTGTTAATCTTACCAATGTCTTGTTTGACTTTTAGTAGAATGATTAAAAATTAAGTTTTCGTTCAATTGAAAATCCATAATTGAATGAAATAATTTCAGCAATGTCGTTTTTAGAATTAATAAAAAGAAATATTTCATTTAAAACGTATATGAAATAATAATATCGTTGAAATATTTATTGATTATAAATAACTAAGATAAATTCTGCATTTCAGTTAACGTAAAACATAATTTATCAATAATTAAATGAATATTTTAAAAGAAAAAGCTATTTATCAAGGAAAAAAACTAAAGATGAAAACTTGAAAAATTTTTCGATTGAGCAATATTTTCAATATTTATTAATAGATATAGATTTTCTATAGGTCAGATTTTTCAAAGTTTTCGTCTCTAATAAATAAATAAAACACAAGTATTTTATTTTATATTTAAAATCTTGCCTTCTTAAAGCGTAAATAAGTATGATCATTAGAGACACTTCATGAAAATATTGGCTTGTCTATCTTCTATCATCAACAAAAGTAAACTTTTTAAATAACACATTTAGTTCGTTGACTAATATCATATTGGATAAAAAACAAGAAGATACTATTTTTTTTATTTTTATTTATTTATTCATTCAAAGTTTTGTATAAAACCAGTAGTTCTAAATGTTACTGAATTATTCATAGGCAAACTTGCCGATAAATGAATCGATTTATTCTTGTTTGTCAGACAATAGAGAATATTTCAAAAATCAAGAATAGAAAAACCGAATTTGTGTTACCGGATACTATTCAACTGAATTCTTTTGAAAGACATAAAAAAGAACGTTTTCTTTTATTATCGTCGATAATGTTCTCATTTGTAATTTCAACATCATTTGTCTTTTGCTCTGCTTATGAAGAAAAAAATGAATAAGAACTTTTTTTTTTAACTAAATGATTGTTGAGAACAAAAGAATATAGCATGATCGAACTAATCAGTTTTAAGTGCTTCGTCATTTGCTTTTGAATCTTTTGAATCAAAACAAGGAAAACAAGAAATTTTTGCTTTGATTTTGAGTAGTACAGGACATATTTATCATAATCGAGTAGCTATGTTTATTATTAATAATGAAAAGCATTTCATATATAAATAGATCGAATATCTATATTAGGAGTATTATCTGATCATTTCAATCATCATCATTATCATATATTTACATAAAACGGTCAGATTTTATCTTATTTACTTTATAATAATATATTTTGTTTCAAAGACAAAATTCATTAAAATCATTTGTCGTTTAGATCAATATTAAAAAAAATAAGAGAATCCTTTGTCATAATATATCATATAACTTGAATAGATGTTTTGAAAATTGAACTGATAAAGTTAGAAAGTAGACGAAAATCAAAATGATTAAATAATCCTCATTGTCTTGTCATAATTATTTAAAAAGATTTATTACAATATTCTTCTTTTCTTTTTCTATCATCCTGTTAACTATTAGAAGATCGTCTGAATTTCAGACAAAGATAACTCGTATTCTTTTATTTGTTTTTTACAGAAAAATTAAATGGCCATTCTTAGTAATTCGTCGTTTCATACAATATTAATAATAGTGGCTCTATATTCCATGTGTCAACTCATACAAGTAATAGAAAGTCGATTTCTTTGGGATTTAAGTTTATATTGTATTAATTATTGTTCACGTAACAATGATCAAATGCTTCCAATACATGTTTGTTCGTGTCATCGTATTGCATCTTATCATCGTCGAATGACAAACAATAATATTCAATCAGAAATTAAACAAGATTATCAATTTAAAAATTATCAACAACCTATCAATAATCAATTTCCTTAACTTGACACTAAATATTCCTTTTA
Organism: Rotaria socialis; assembly: GCA_905331475.1. Lineage (NCBI taxonomy): Eukaryota > Metazoa > Rotifera > Eurotatoria > Philodinida > Philodinidae > Rotaria > Rotaria socialis. Next base: position 39,284 of record CAJNYU010000020.1, read on the forward strand.
AATTTAAGAGTAATTGAAGAAAAAAGAACAACTATTTTTTTTTCAAAATAAAAGATTTACTCTTCCATGTAGTTACCCGGCTTTGAACCATTACTTGAAGAAAATGTAAGAATTTATAGAAATTTTAAAGCACTATATATATATATAGTATTCTCTGTAACTACATGTATAGGAAACATGGTTCCCGATTACTTTTGGAAGTGAGGGGGGCTAAATTTTGGCAGAAACTATATTTTTTTTGGCAGACAGTATACGCCAAAAAGCAAATCCTTGATTTATAATATCATCATCTAACTTAGATGATCTAAGTTCATTTTAATTAAAACTAAGTAAAAACAACATATGTATAAAAAGTAATATTTAAAAAAGTTTTTCAAAACTCATCATCTTTCTATTTCAATTGATCAGATTCAAGAAATAATGTTACATTTTGTTGCATCTAATGTTACTGTACTTAAATTTGACTGTTCTATATTTCTTTTCAACTCATAATAT
>CAJNYU010000021.1:22485-35712 GCA_905331475.1 Rotaria socialis
ATTGAAACATTGAATGTGTATATTTTGATTGATGAACAGAACTACTTGATATTGACTTGAAATTTTTACAGAAAATGAATATGAAATGAATACCTTGAAAGTAGAGGATAGAGGACGATTATTTAGGTTCTTACTGATAATTTCAAGATATACTCGGTGAAATCTAAAATTAAACGATAGCTTTATTATTCTATGCAATGTTGAGAGGTACTCGTACCACCACCTACCACAAAATTAGAGACCACGATAAATGGTTGTAAATCATTATTTTGCAATAAAAGCCGGAAAAGATAACCAGTGACGGTGATTCGTAACAACTGATGGGACCGGTGACGGTGCACCGTAACAACCGGTGGGAACGGTCACAGTGAAACCGGTGACAAATACCGTCACCGTTGCACACCTAACCAACACCAACTCAAAAAAAAAATTTCGTTATCTATAGACATCTTTTTCATTCTACGTTTTCCTTTTCGGCGTTGTTCTTTTCTGCCTTTTCCGTCAATTCGGTTCTTATGACATGAGTCAAACACAACGAGCAAACAGGATAGGATGGTATGCTATCGTACTGTATCGTTTGTGCTGTTATATTATGAAGTAGAAATCTTTCGTTAGTAGAAAAAATAGTTCAACGGAATAAATATTTTCAATAGCATAAGACTCAAATTATTCGAAGTCACAAAATTTAAAATTATAATTACCTATTTATCTTTTCATTTTGTTTTTAGTTTTTCTACTTAAAACAAGTTCTGTTAAGAAAATGATGATTTGTTGTTTTTCCTTTATAGTTTAACTAAACTAATGATCAACGGAACAGTGTTAACTAAAATGAGCATTTAAGTAATTACAATAATTTTTATAGCTTAATCACTGATTTCAATGTTGTTTTTGGACTCTATATTAAATTATTATTTCATTGTAATTAATGACTCTATTGAGATAATAGATCATTATGAAATGAACTTCAAGAAACTCTTCACAAATTTACATTGTAGACAAAAATATTTGAACATTTCAATCGAATGAATATATTCACCATTACTTACTATCAGAGCCAAGAATGATTGATGACTATGAATCATAGGGACTGATTAGATTTTTATAGTATATTTTAAAATGACATTAGACTATACGATGGTTGTTCAAGACATACGTGTCTAGTTATTTATTAATATCTTACCGAGTCTATTGAAATAAGTCAAAGAAATTTTATATTTTTGATTAAAATAAAAAGAATAATTTCACGTCATCTGCAGGAATCGATTTATGGTAAAAAAAAATGAAAAAAAAGCTTTCTTCTTATTTATTTTGATTTGTAATCAATGAAGCAGAACGATTTATTTGTCCATGATGATATTTATTTTGTTTTTATCTAATAATTAATCGATAAAAACAATTGATGTCGTCCTTACTTTATATTCCTCGTTCGTCATTCAATGAAGAAGATTTGAAAAGTCTCGCTACTTTATGTTTATCACAGGATCAAGTTCGTGTCGATACGCATGGAGGTCGTCGAGCAGCATTTCAATATTTATCGCAATTAAAATCATTCGGTATGGATTTATCACCTTATATTGATTTAAAAACATGGGACAAATTAATAAAAAAAATTGAGAAAATAAAAAAATTTGACTATTATAAACAAAATTTTGATGAAAATAGAGATAATACATTTGAAAAATATTGGGAATTAAATAGTGAATCACGTAGAATTGATTCAAAAGCTAAAAATAATCGAAAATATACAACGGAACATTTTCAACCTGAACAGTTAAAAGTTTATTTTAATAAAAAACAAATTGAAAATATTCCTTATTCAGAAGCTACTTTTGAATCAAGTGGTTTTGTTGACAGTGATGTAAGAGATAACATGAGAAAATATCCAATTAATCAACGAAAAAATAAAGGTCAAATAAAAACAATTCAAGGAAGAATTGAACAAGCTGTTTTTCATGTTCCACCTGGAAAACAAATTATTATTTTAGATTTTGCAGATGATAGAATGCCTGGAGGTAATTTGATGATTTATTTTATACGTAAATTTTATTATTAAATATAAAATAGGCCTTTTTCTTTATGGTGCTTCAACACAAGAAGAAACAATTTGTTATAATTCGAATGCATATCGAGCTTTACTTGATTTTAAATATCAAAGATTCGATGGAGGTTTTATGATTCCAGAATTTGGCTGTTTATATATTAAAAATGTGAAATTTTTTCAACCAGTAGATCCTAATGTTAATAAAAATGTCGATATAATTGCTGCTGCTTGCTATGATTTAACAGAAGTACATGGATTATATATTAAAAATAAAGAAGATAAAAATCTCCACAGTTGTACGAAAAAAAAATTTGAAACAATAATTGCTTCTGCACAAGCGAATAGTGATGGCAATGGAGAAAATACTTATCTGATTTTAGGTCCAATTGGATGTGGAGCTTTTGAAAATGATATTAAAACTATTACTGAATTATGGGAGAACGTTTTATCAAGTCCATTAAATGAAAATTTAAACACTAAACAACATCATGCTTTTGAAGAAGTTTGGTTTCTTAGTGGAAAAGATGATAAATTAGAAATTTTTGAAAAAGTTTTCCAACTTAATCCGAAAGAAAGAATGCAAGCTCGACCTAATTGAAGAAATTATTATATTTTAAATTTATTATTTCCTTTGACTTGATAGAAATTTTCAATATTTTCAAGTTTATATAACGTATTAATAAATTTAAAAAAATAGTCTCATATTTCCAATATTTCTAGAATTTATTTTAAGGGAAAATTTATTCATTTATTTTCTTATTTACAATCTATTCAACTTATATATGTATTATATGAGAAATAGTTAGTTTCGATTGCTATTTTGAATTTAATAAAATAAAAATGAAATGATTCTTCGTCATAACAATATTTGTTCTCTTTTGATTCAATAGTCTCGTACCACTGTAGAGAACAATCTTGAAGACTGATTACATGAACAAAATAGATATCATTAATCAAATGTAACTTTTATTAATTCGAATAATTGTTTTTAGTCTTAGAGATGATTAACAACTTGAGAATTGATACTCAGTCATTATAATAATTCTATTGAAAAAATTATTTATAGATAACATTCGATTAAAAATATTTATCTGTTGATTCAATAAATTTTATACTCGAATTTTAAATAATATAGAAAATCTTCTGATTGATTGATAGATTATTTTCCTTGAATAAAAATTTGTTAGTCTGTTTTCAAGTGCATATTTATCCATTAATTAAAATGCTATTGATGAAGAATATAGAAGACTTTTTTTTTATTGTTCACTGTTATTATTTAATGACAATTTATTAGTAATAAATCTCGAATAAAAAGATTTCCAGCACAGAAACGAGTTTATTAATCGTGAGAAATTTTCTCTGTTGTTTTATACTCGTTTTGTTGATCATCAATCATGTATAAAAAAAATCGATTAGTCATTGTTAATAAGAATTGTCCAACTGATTTCATCGTTAATCGATCACATTTCCTTTCGATTGGTAATTTTAACAATTTTAGAAAAACATCCGGCATTGAAAATTACTTATCAATTGTTATAGAAAAATGGCAAGTTGACATTGTCATTTGCTTTTTGTTACTTTAATGACATTTTTTTTTATATTCTAATTTTAAGAAATAAGTTTCTTTTTTCAGATTGATTTTTAAATAAAATAAAATATTTTTATGCGGAATCAATATATATATATATATATATATATATATATATATTTAATTTCTTTATTAAATTAGTTTAAGCGTTAATGGTTGACAGTCAGTTGAGGGTTTTTTTTATTTTTTACGTAAAAATGACGAACAATAATAACTATATATATATATATATGAATTATTATAATATAATAGGTTTAATAGACAAAACTAAAATACTGATTGACTAGAATAAAATAAAAAATAGACTATTTTTTTGTGGATGCTGTTTGAGCGTCTTGTTTCGCTGCTTGCTCTGTATCTTTGGTTTTTGTTTGTTGATAATCGGGATGCATTGAGCCAGTTTGTTGTAATCTAACATGCCATGAAAGAGCTTGTTGAAGATCATGTGGTGTATGTAAACCAAATGAAACACGTTGAGCTTGTTTATAATAATCCCTCAATTGATCTTTATACATTGGATGAACACATTTTTCAATAATTAATTCAGCTCGTTGTTTTGGAGTTTTAGCACGTAAATCAGCTAAACCTTGTTCACTAACCATTATTTGAACTGAATGTTCATTATGATCACAATGTGATACCATTGGAACAAAAGAAGATATTTTACCACCTTTAGCTATTGATGGAGTCATAAACATTGATACATACTGTAAATTCAAAAACAAAAAGAGTATTTCGAAAAAAAGAAGAATTTTTTTTTACAGCATTTCGAGTAAAATCTCCACTACCACCAATTCCATTCATCATAGCAGAACCTAAAACATGTGTTGAGTTAACATTTCCATAAATATCCGCTTCTAATGCTGTATTCATTGTAATAAGACCTATCCGACGAATAACTTCTGGATTATTTGATATTTCCATAGGACGTAAAATAAATTTTGATTTAAGTTCTGTTAATTGATTAAAAAATCTTTTTTGTCCTTCCAATGAAAATGTTAATGCTGTTGTTGATGCAAAACGAAGTTTATCACTATCAATTAAATCAAATATTGAATCTTGTATTACTTCTGTATACATTTCAATTGATTTAAAACGATTATCTTTCGCTAAACATTTTTTAATTTTTGATGAAAAGAAAATATCTTTTTTTTGTTTTTTTCTTCTAATTACCTATACAAGCTAAAACAGCATTAGCAACATTACCAACACCGGATTGAAATGGAAGTAATTTTTTTGGAATTCCTTGAAAATAAGAAAAATTTAATTAAAAAGAAACAAAAAAAATGTTTTTTTTCTAATAAACTTACTTCCATGTTCAACTTCATTGAGAATAAAATCAAGAATATGATTTGCTATTTTAAAACTTGCATCATCAGGTTTTTTAAAGCCTTATTATTAAATTTTATTAATTATTTATTATTAACTAGTTGATTTAAAAAAATTACCTGGAGATGAATCAAATTTATTTGTTAGAATAATACCTTTTATTCGTTCAGGATTGACTCGAATATAGGGTGTACCTTAATAGAATAAGTTTTATTATAGAAGGACAAAATAATTATTAAAAAAACGATCACTGACTTAAAAACAATTTCTATATATATATATATATGTACGTAGAAAGTAAGAGAATGGATTGAAAATATTTCTTAGGATAGTTTTTTAAATTTCTATTTCAATATAAAATATTAGAATAATGAAAAGAATTGAATGATCTTTATTCTTTAAAATTTTATTCGATTAAATCTATATAGAAATTCGTCTAATAAATACCTATAGATTGAGTTGACAAAAGTTACTTCGAATTATATTCATAAATAAACTTACTATAAGTATTTAGAATTAAATCAAGTCTTATTTTACTTCAAATTAATCAATATCTATTTCATCTGAGTAATAATTCGATTTTTCAGTGAATTTCTAACTAGTAGATGATAGATTTCTATTTAAAAAAATGTTAAACTCACCAATTCTATCATCAACGTAATCAATATTAATAGGTCGCCCTGTATGTAATTCAGGTAAATAAATATCATGAAGACCCTTCATTTCTAGTGGATGTGCTTCATTTAATTCAACATAAATATCTTTAGCTAAAGCTAAATATGTTGAACTCATACCACTTGAATTAGTTAAATAAATTCTTCCATCCGAAGTAACATCACAAGCTTCAACAATGGCAACATTAATTGGTGGAAAAATGCCTTCTCGCATATATCTGCTAACATGACTTAAATGCATATCAATGAAATCTAATTTTCCTTGGTTAATAAATTTTCTTAGATCTGGATGGGATTGATATGGAATTTTTAATTTTAATCTTCCAGTTCTCGCTAAAACACCGTCGAGTTCATCACCGGTTGATGCACCAGTATATAAATTAATTGAAAAATCTTCGGGATTTTTTGAATTTTTAATTCTTTGAGCATAAGCACCGGGTATAACTTTTGGATAACCAGCTGGTGTGAAACCAGATGCACCTAATGTTAATTTTTCAGGCAATTTTTCAGCAATATCTTCAGCTGACATTAATTTAGATTTAATAAATGAATTGATTCGAGATTCACTTGAAAAACATCGATGTGAGATTTTTGTGAAATGTTGGCGACGAAACATGTTTAGTTTTTTTTGTTTTTCTTCTTTTTATTCAATTCGATCTGAAATAACAAAAACAAAGATAACTTTTCGTTAATATTTCAATCAAATAAATGATAAATATTATTTTCTGCGTTTATTTTGTTTTAATTTCTTTTTTATTATATTTTCTAATGACGAATCAATAGTCCAACCTTGATAACCGTTTAATTCGGATAAATTGCAATTTTTATATGGATCTTCAATATCTAATTAGTAAAATTATTTATTAACTTCCATGTGTTGTTTTCAAAAACTTTTTATTAAAAATAAATCTTTTACCGTTATTTAATTGATCAGATTTTTTCTTCTTTTTTGGAAGCATTTCTGATTGATCATAATCAACAATTGATTCTACTACTGAATAATATTATTTTCTTTTATTTTTGAAAATAAAAATAAAAACCTGTTGAATAATTTCTTTTCTTTTTTAAATTCTTTTCCAATTCCGATTCAACTCGTTCATTAATTTCTTCATTCGATGAATTTTGATTAACTAAAATAGAAAATAAGTTCTTTATTAAATCTATTGATTCATTGAATAAAAATATTCATTTCAAATAAAGATTTTAACCTGAATCAATTGTTGGGTCATTAAAAGATTGAGATTGCTCATGTTGAATTTGAGCTTTTTTCTTTGTTTTTTCTTTGAAATAATCTTCAATTGATTGTTCACTTGTTTTATAAAGATTATCTGATATGATTTCACTTTTCTTTAAATGAAAATACAAATAGAAATAAAAATAAAAATAAAAGAACCAACCATATCTAAACTGGAATCTTGTTTAATTTGATCAATTTTCAATTGATTTCCTTTATTCCAACCAAAAATACAATCAAGTTCATCATTTGATCTTGAACTTAAATCTTTTCCACTTGATTGCTTTTTATAACTAAATTAATTTTAATTTTAATAAGAATAGAAACAAGAAAAAACGAGAACTAACGTAAATCTTGTTTTTGTTTGTTGAACAGTTTGATGAAAATTATGAATTGCAGATGACGAAGACGAAGCAGATGGTGAATGTGCTTGTTGAAGTTGTTGTAAAAGTGAATCAAAAGATTGTGAATGTGCAATCCATGTTGAATCATATTTTCCATTGATGAAACCAACTCCTTTTAAATTTGATTTAAATTTTAAGTCAATATGTTCAGTTCTTCCATTTTCATTTTTTCCTAATCCAACGCCAGATTTCCAACCCATTTTTTCCAACATTCTTTTACCAAATTTATTGTCATCTAAATTATGAATTGATTAAAAATTATTCTTTTTGTAAATAATAAAAAAGAAGAAGTGTTCACAGTATATCTTATTGGCTAGAAATGTACCGTAAGTAGTTTTATGGCAATAACCTTACAATACATGGTCGATGTCTAATGCAGTGCCTTGCACTTTCTCCGTACAAGTTAAGGACAAAACGCAAACGAGCGAACGAAACAAAAAAAGCATCGACTGATTTCAATAGACGATACCAATATGTGTAAGCAACTCAAAATCAACTATCTATCAAATTTCTTCTTAGATAACTTGTTTGATTAAAGTTTTATTTATTTCAAAAGAATATTTTCGTTATATTAATTAGAGAAATAAAATTTAAATAAAAAGATTCTTCAAAAAACTAAATAAATTCTCCGTTCATTTCTCTTGACTTGGATCTTAAAAATAGAAGAAATTCTTTTTAATGCATTGAAACAAAAAGAAAAGCCTAATTTCTAGTTCTTATAGGTTAAAGATAAATCTAGTCGAATATTCCATGAGTAATAAAATATATAATACTGTATCACACTAACATTTATATCTTTAGGTAAATAAGCACTTGTTAACCTATTCGAATATACAAAAACGAGTTTCTTTTTCGTTTTCAATAAAAATCATTTGCATATTGAGTCAATGAAAGAAGTTTTAATCAAATTAATTATTTAAACAACAGATTTCAAGACAAAAAATAACGAAGAAGAACAAACGTTGTCTTACCATCAACCCATTCAGTTTTGTTTTGTACAACATATTGAACTTTAGATCTTTTTTCGTTAAGACTTACCATTATTTGAATAAGTTCAAAGACAATCTGAAATGATCATAAAAAGTCTATTATAATATTGTTATTGCTTTTCTCTCTACGACATAACTCAAAAACATGTTTTGTTTTACTCTGGTTACTTTTTTTCTTATTCTTCGAGCACGAATATTTTCCTCCTTGTTAGTAATGATATATTCTCATATGAATCATTACACCAGTGTCAAACTAGAAATCCATCAATGCACTTCAACTAAAAATTATTTAAATAAATCTTTTTCAAACAACAACTTTATGAAATTATATTATTTTGATCAATTCTATTTGTAAAATTTTGTTTTAGTGACATTTCATATATATATATTTATTTAGGTTAGACTAAAATGTCTCAATCATTGCAAGCAATCTCTGTAGTACAGCGCCATCATTTCTAAAACATTTGTCTTTAATAAAAATATCCAAATTGAATATATCATCTTATTTTTTGTATTTTCTCATTAGTATTTTCTAACTATCTTGCCATTCAATTGAAATAACATTGAACTAAGTGCATTATAAATAGACTATTATATTTTATTTCTGTACACTGCACTTTTCTATCATCAAATAACGTACTAATACGATCGAACGATTTATTTTCATATATAATATAAGAACATGTTTATCTGTCCTTGAATAAAAACTAGTATAAAAACAAAAAAATTAGACATATATAATTTATTTCGTATTCAAATAAAATATTGATAGTTTTGCTTTTAAAGCAGATTTTGAAATAAAATTCTAAATTTTATAATATCCAAATTCGGATAGACGACATCTATAATATTATCTATCGAGAATTATTTAATTTAAAAATAAAATGAACAACAGAAAATTTTACTGCGGTTTTTCATAATAATAATAATAATAATAATAATGACGATTGAAATAGAACGCTATTGATTATAGGAGATACTTAAATATTTAAGGCAAAGCTGAAAACAAAAAATATAGGAAAAAAACTGAAGGCAATAGTCAATTCTAACTACCGGAAAATGCTTGAAAAGATAACTTTTGAATTTTGACATGAAAAAATTCGATTATATCGCGCGTAAATTGTTTTGAATTGGTATACTCAGAATCAACGTTTTTAATAGGAATCTGAAACAGAATGTATGTATACACTGTGTTTTTCCGAGCATGATGTATCCGTACACTCCTGCTTCGAAGATCAACGTGTACAAAATGTACACAAGCTAAAAAGTTGATTTTCAGTCATAAAAAAGAAAATTGTTAAAATATCACTTGTATTTAATTTCTCACGTTTATGAATGCTCGGAAAAACACAGTGTATACATACATTCTGTTTCAGATTCCTATTAAAAATGTTGGATGGGATATATAATTTTGATCATATTGAATAGATTGATTTGTTTTCTTTTTATGAAAGCACGAAAGTTTTCGTAAGACACCGTGTAAAACAGTGTTTAAATTCTATTTCATTAGGGTACCGTACATTTTGTTTTGCTGGGTACACTCATTCATTAAAAACATTGCTCAGAATAGTCCAATGAAAATTGAATTTCAAATCTTATAGAACTAATAATAAAACAAAATTACTATCATTTGTTACATTCAGTTGAATGAATTTATATGAAAATTTTATTTTATCAATGTTTTGATTTTTTTTAATTAAAATTAGTTAGCTATTAAATCAAGTTCACCTTGATTGTGTAAAATTTATCACTCAAGAACGTATTTCTACAAATAAATAATTACTTATGATCCTTATAAAAGGGAAATATAAAATGTGATTTTTTCATCAAATCAATCGTACCATTTAATGATAAAAGAGTAGCTCTACAGCTAGAGAAAATAAAGTTTTTTGAATAAACGAAACGAATGAAAATTTCAATGATGAGAATAGAGAATCTCTTCTATAAAGTGAATAACATACGTATAAAACAATTGAGAAATAATTTGAGAATCATTTATTGTTTAATAATCATTGATATCATTCTAAATAAATAAGAATAAATGAAAGAGAATATGTAAAATAAAAGTACCATAAATATTTTAATCACTTTGTACTTTTTATTTGAAAATACATCGAAATATGATCTAAATATTAGAATAGAAACCTTATTTAATAAATATAGGTTTTTTGTTTTTAAATCAGATAACATTTTGTACGACCAATATTTAACAATACGATCGAAATCATTTAGTGTTACAAGATTATTTCTTTTTATGTTTTTTATCAGTTAAAATTTATTTTTTCTAAATGATCACATTTTTTATTAAAGATAATTGTATTCTGCAAGTCATAATTCATAATATTGAAATTAGAGCTGTTTAATGGTTATCAAGTCTATTTAGTCTTTATCGAAGATACAAAAAATTGATATATACAATATAAAAAAAACATTTTTGAGGATCTAAGACAGAAGATGACCATTGGTTCCAATAGCAAGTTATGCAGTATTTTTAAATCATTTAAAATTGAATTAAAAAGATATTTGATAAACATCATTCTAGAATATTGTCTTACTACTGCGTAAAATAAATTCTAATGGTTTTCTCTATAACTTTAATCAAGCGTATTTTCTAATATTTTGTGAAAATCTCATATTGAATTTCACGTGCGTAATTAACATATTCTATAGAAATTATTTATACAAATTTTCTCTGTCGATGAATCAGAATTTTCGAATAATTTTGGAAGATTATCGATAAAAATTGCATTTGGATAGTATATAATATTATCTGAATGTTAATCTTATTTTCTGAAACTCTATGAACACTTTTATTCAATTTCAATAGAAATATACTGACAGTTCCAAGCATATTCTTTCGCATTTAGCTTTTCTAATGAAAAATTTAAGCAAAATATTTATAGTTTTCTTTGCTTTCGGTTAATATCTATTTTGAAAAACAAGTTTCTAGTTCGAACGAAAATTGTGAGAAATTTTTAATAGATTTTTTCGTTGTTTTCATTTTGAATATCATGAAATGGATTAAAATTTGAATTTTGAACAGTTTGCTGAAGAGGTGCAAATAATTTCATTGTTTTTAAATCATTCCATTTCAACCAAATCCAATTTGAACTTTTTTGTGGTTCCATACATTTTAACGACGAATCATCATGAATAATTGTTTTCATGAAAAGTGTAACATAATGTTTTGACCCTCCATCTTCTTCTGAAAATATTGTATTTGTCACATGGACTAATTTAAAAGAAGAACTATCTAAATTTGTTTCTTCTTTTAATTCTCTTTGAGCACATTCTTCGAATGATTCTCCATATTCAAGATGACCACCTGGTAATTGATAACAACCTTTACCGTGACTTGATAAACGTTGAGAGGCAAGTACACAATCAGGATAGCAATCAGGATAAACAACAAGAACAGCAATACCTACCAAAGGACGAAGTGACAACGACATTTTTCGCTTTCGTTTCTTTTCTCGTTGTCACATATACTATTTAAATTCAATATGGAAACGAAAGAATTAGCTATTGGGCAATAAATAAAAACGAATTATATATAACTAACGCTGACGTAGATGCCTCTCTCTCTATAAATTTCAAAATTAAATAAATTTTTTCAAACTCTAATTTTTGTTTTATGCACAAAAAAGAAAATTTGATCTCATGAAAAAATATAAATCTATTTTTGACAAAATAAAAAAATCCTGCTACATAGCAATTAAACTTCTCTCGAAGTTTTTTTTTTCGAATTGAAATTTTATATCAATTATTATTTTCATAACATGAAATGATAGATTAACTGTTCAATTCAGATTTTATGAATACTTTTGACATATTTCTTATTTCTACTGAAAGATAAAAGATTCTTATGATTTATCTAATTTTCTTTAACGAAATATCGTAATCTTACCGCTTTTAATCCTGACATTTTCTTGTATTTTCCTACAGTACTGGGCTCATTAATAATGACTCATTATTGATGGCTAGCCAGGCATAAAATGTTCAGAAGTATTTTATATGATAAATTAACAGCAAAATAAAAAAGATAGTTTCTAATCTATGACACATCAACATTTTAAAACAATAGAATAGCAGTAGTAATTTTTAAGCTATTCTATACTAGACCATTTGCAGTTATCAGCAAGAGTTTTTCGTTCTTTCGAAACTATTTTTCTCAATGCTCGTAAACGTGTACGTTTAGTGAAGATGAATGACTAAGGAATGAAATATTTAAGGAATCAACTGCTCGATGGAACATTCTAGATTTTATTGCTGAGATCTAATTTAGCCAAAAAATATTTAATTCACACATCTTCATCATTATGAATAAGAATGAGAAGGTCCCTGTCATACAAGAGAGATCAGTGCAAATAGAAGATATACGTCTAATAATAGGGAAAATAAGAGTGCCACAAAAATATTCGATATTGTCGTAAACTTGTAAGTTCTTTAAAATATAAATTTATGAAAAAGAAAAGAATGTATATAATAGACGATAATGGTTGATAATTCTCATACAAATGAACATTTATGAGAGAATTTAATCGATTAGATCATCCCAAAGAAGAAAATCAAATACGTAAATTATACGTTTATTAAAAAATGAATAAAGTAAAAATACTACTAAATGAGATAATGCTTTCAAATCGTGATTTTTATCGATACGTTTACAGATAGTCAACTGCAATAAATAAAAGTTCTCAGAAGATTTGTTTTGTTCGAATTTCTCAATTATTGCAATTATTGGAAATTTAACTGGTAATGAATTAGACAGAACAAAATAATAAAGTATTTAGAAAATAAAAACTGAAAATTAAGATTTAACAATCATTGAATATTCTCATCTTGATCTTCTAAAAGGCCACAAAATTTATCATGAACAATGTTTAGCGATTTTGTTTTTCTTTTTGTTGTTGTTGAAAGCATTGATTTAGTTTCAATAATATTCATTGACGAACATCTGGCACATAT
>CAJNYU010000022.1:3298-38071 GCA_905331475.1 Rotaria socialis
AAGCTGGTTTACTTCTTAGTGATACAACTACACTTCCTTGGTCAAAATCTCGAATACAAGTAATGAACGTATCGTCTAATGATACAGTATACGCTTATCCTAATAATCGACAAACATTAGAGCAATGGCCAAGTACGCCCCCAACATTTCTTCGATTAACAAAAACATATGATTATCAATTGGTGGTACTTACAACTGACGGTGTTGTGGTACTAATCCCTTCAGCTAACGCAGGTTACTATATGACAACAGATGATATTAATGTGCCAGTAAAACGGTAAATCTTATGTTCATGTAAAACTTATAAATGTGTACAAGGTTCAATGCCATGTATGATACGTCTTACAATGGCAAAGAGTTCTCCTATTGGCAAGAAATATTTAGTTCTTTTGAAAATAGGACTCTCTATTGTGCCTGTAGATTGTATTGCTTGTTTGCCAAGTTCTTTTTGCCCTCTCGCTTCTGTAAGTGACGTAAATAAATCAACATTTGAATCAAACAGTCAAGCTTATGCTTATCCTACTTTATCTTTGATGGCATCACTCGATGATATTCTCATGCAAAATATATTTAATTTACAAACAAAAACTATGCGATGTCTCATTATTTCACCATTTTTCTGGGCTCTAATCACATTATTTGCTGCTTTTATTATTTTACTTATCATGAGTACCTTATATTATTCTCTAACAAGAATGGAACATTTTTTCGCCATTCCGATCTTATTGGTAATGGAGAATTCTGGTTTGATGGACTCATATCCTTTTCTAATATTGTTCTTATCGTGTATAGTGTTTGGTTTGGTACAATTTTTGTTATAAAATGCCCAATAGAAACATTGAATGGTGCTTATTTTACATATGATACATCATTGAGAAATACGAAATTTAATTCAGCTCTACAATTACTAGCTACAATTAAATTGAATGAAGAAACACCAATAGTTGATATGCTTGATATGCAAAAATTTGCTATGACTGTCAACTTTTTGACGACAGGATACACTTGTAACGATGTAATTGCACAGGTAAATCAATGTAATATTCTTTGGCAACCATCACTACAAGAGTAGTCAATCGAAGTTTACTATCAGATAAGTTTTTCTCTATGTTCTGCTGTCCGTGCTCTTTCAAATATGAATTTCAAAAAGTGAATTCGAATTATATTTTCTCATTGCAGACTTATAACTTAATATCGAATTTTACTGGCATGATTGCTGGATAAACGACTATATTTTTCAAAACTTGTGTCTTTTTTTAACAAAAGTATTGGTACATATTCAGTAGCATTAGACCATCTCAATTGCGCTCTTCAACCAGATAATGCCACACTAACTGTAGTCTATCGCGTAGCTTATCATCAAATGACTACAAATAAATTTGACAGGTAAGTTCTATCTTAAACAGAATCAATCTGAGTATTTGTATATAGGATTATATTATGTTGGTGGTATTTTTATGTATCTCACAAGTCGCTCTTCCACTGATATTTATATTGAATATATCTTAAACTTCGAACTCAACCAAATCATGTAGTTTGAATGCCATGATGAATTTTACTGACACTCGATGATATTTATCATGTTAAATGTCGAACTATTTGCTTTGAGTCTTTCTAATTGATTATAAAGACTTTAATATTGGCACAAGCATCGATCAACATCTTTCTTGGCAGGCAGCATTCAATAGTTCCTTGACAAATATTGATGCCGAATTTGAAAAAAAAGAGGCTTATTTTAAATCGATTCTAATTCTGTACTATTATGACTATATCATATTAAAATTGAAATCTGCCTTTTGAATTGTACGAATACATTATTTAGCAAAGTTTACCATAAATAATCAAATTATTTCTCGTATGAAAATATGTATTCATTTGATGAAAACATAGACTGTTATTTATTTATTTATCTATCTATTCGTCCCAATCTTTTTTTGACTTTTTCTTTGTTTTTATTTTTTCCGGTCTAACATATGTTTCACCTAATTCAAATGTCAATTCATTTCGATTGATTTTTTGATCAAGTTGCTCGTGTGTGGGTCGAGGCCTACTTATAATATCGCCATAGATTTGTGCAAGTTGACCGAATTCTTCAGTAGCTAAGGTTAAACACATTGTATCTGATTTTAGATGAGCACGATGAAGTAATTCTCGTGTATCATCATCACGAGTCTCTTCTTGAAATAGAGCTCTTAATAGATAAATAAAAGTAATTAGTTAATTTAAATTAAATTAAAGAATCAAAGCAAAACTTACGCGATAGTGGTTCCCATTTTTTTATTTCGTGTATGAAATGCAACTCGAGTTACTTTATCTAAAAGATCATAACTAACCTCTACTAGAGGTCGTTTTAATGGAATCAATTGAATAACAGCAACATTCACATTAGCTGCTGGAACAAAAGCTCGACCAGAAAATACATGTTTAACACGACAATCAAACCAATTTTGAAAGATAATTGATAGACGACCACGTTGATCCATCAATGCATCTGATACTATTCGACCAGCAACGGCTTCTTGCATGCAAATTGTTATGGGTATTCGATAGCCGAATGAGAATGGGCCTGATCGAGTTGATACTTGTTTTAACCAACGAATCAAAAGTGGAATAGCTATGTTAAATGGTAGATTTCCAAGTAAATGAATTGGTGAACATGATGAAGATTCATCTGATTCCCATGAGCCATGTTGAGTAGTAATATCATCAGGTAAAACAGATTCAATATTAAAATCAAGTATATCACCAAGATAAAGTCGAAGCCGAGAATCAACAGCATTAGATAGTGTCTAAAGCAACATACAGTTGTCATTTTACATATCGGATACGTCTCAGTTATTAGTTTTTACCTGTAATGCAGGAAATAAACGGATATCTTTTTCAATAGCTGCTACTCGTGCTGCTCCATGTTCAAATAACTGTCTTGTTATACCACCAGGACCAGGTCCTACTTCAACCACCAATTCTAAAATAGCAATAGATGCAATTTAACATTGATTATTAATAACATAGAGATAAATACTAATATCTTTAAATATATATATATATATATATATATATTACCTCTCAATCTACATACTATTTTCAATATTGCCTGCACATGCAACAAATTTACTTGTTGCACGAGGATCAAGTAAAAAATTTTGTGCAAATCGACGTAAAGCTGGTAATTTATATGTGCGAAGTAAATCAGCTGCACTTGGTGTTGGTGGTAATACCACCTTTGGTATATAACTCATTATGATTGTTAATATCTAAAATTCATACGTTCATTCATGTTTCATGCATTCAATAATTTCTTATTAGGTCCTTGATATTTTTAAGAAATAAATATAAGTGATTTTCAATAAAGTAACACAAGACAAGCAAAACAAAAATTAGTCAATCTATGAAATAATTTGATTAAGTGATGATGATGATGATGAAGTTGATGAAAGTTTGATCATACGTTGATAACGAGCAGCCCGAAATGATGCTATAGCACCTACAATGCTTAACAGAATCATGCAAGTGAACATAGCTGACCAGCCATATTGAGCAACAATCCAACCAATCACTGGACCTTCAAGAAAAGTACCGATGGAGCCAAGTCCTGCAATAATGAAATGAAAATAAACTTTCAAGTCCTCTTTTTTTATTAATTTCTAATTACATATTAATTCAGTAATCGTATAGATATCTCTTTATCGTTCGCCCTTTTAAATTCTAGTATCTATAAGAAAAATCAATGTAATGAGATACATGTTCGTCATCTAACATATCTTTAACATTTATCGATTATTTGAAAAGAAGAAAAATCTAAAAAAAAAAAGACGCTGATAAAAACCATATCACATAAGTTATATCGCCTTTATTCATGTCGAATAAATTTTACTGTATTAAATACCATTGCCAATGATCCAGACTCAAGTACCATCATTTTCTAATGCTTGTATTATTACTCTAGATCTATACGTCTATTCGATTTAATTCAATATTTTTCATTATTAAATCGATTACAAAATATTTATTAATATCAATCAAGTATTATACATCAATAGTATAACTTTCACGTTCATTAAGTATATCAGCAAGGTCGATACTAATTATATTCAATCATCATAAAAAAATGATTGAAATAATCCTGACATGTATTTATCATCTATCGATCATAGAATGAATATTCAGGACTAAAATTCTATATCGTTCTACTGATTTCATTAATCAATCACCAATTAAATATTATAAAATACCGTAGTACAAGAATATACTGATCTATAAACTCGATTGAATAATTATTATATTATAAATTTGAATAAAAATAACTAAAGTATTAATTATTTCTTTACAATACACTATAGTGTGTGTTGAATTTTGCTTCGTGATTGAATTATGAAGAGTATTATGGAAGAAAAAAAATCATAGAGATTTGACACGTTGTTTTTTGCTTCTCAGAGTATCAATAATGAAGTATGTCTTATATATTTTCTTTTTCTCCTTTCAGTTTTACCCGCTTTCTTTTCACTTTGATTCAAATCTTTCCAAAAAACAGTAACAGTTATGTGTATTGAATTCAACCGTTTCTTTCTGTTTAAATACTGTTAATAAAGAAGTATTTGTGATGATGTTTCACATAAAAAATTCACGAATTTGTATACATATATATATATATATATTGGTTATCTTGACTTTTCTCATGTTGTCTTCATTTTCTTGCAACTTTTTTTTGTCAAACTTTGCATACCATTGTAAACATCGTCCATAATTAAGTGATCTCTCTCTCTCTCTCTCGTTTTTCCGTGTGTTGTATGAAAGATGATGGTGTCGCAATAAAAAAAAAATGAGCGAGAGGCGAGTCAAATATTAGCCGACAGAGAAAGAGAAAACTGTTTTATGCTTTGTTAGCATTATCATCTTTTTTACGTCTTTTTCTCCGACTAGATGTATGGCTTCAGGGCATCTTTCTTTCCTTTTTATTGAACATATCTACCGTCTGTTCGTAGGATTATATATCGAGTCGAACGTTTATATATCCGTGTTCATTCATTTTTCATGATCACCACCATCTGCTCACACCTGCGTCAAAAAGTAGTCTTTTTATCTTTCTCTCTTCGGTTTTTTGCTCGCTCGCTTGCTCATTTAATTGCCGATACGTTTTTTCAGAAACAACATTGCCTAGAAGGCAAATCCCGGAATATCGACTGTGTGTGTGTTGTAAGCGATTGACAACATAAAGAGAGAAATTCTTTCTTTGCATGCACTGCACTTCTTCTTTTGTTTAAACTAGTGTTGGTAGCTGGATGATGTATAATGTAAAAAAGCCGAGAGTGCTGCTCCTTGCTGGTCGGATAAAAGTGATGAAAAAGTGTCGATAGAGAAAGAAACGAACAAAAAAAAATCTTTCAATATCCATATTCTTATTGCTCCTACATCGTTCTCTTGTTGATAGTATTGGCAGTTGCAGAATAGAGTAACGGAGTTGCAATTGTTTGCTATAGCGACTGACTGCAGATGCAGACAGAAGGAGGAAAGAGTTTCGTTTCACTATTGCACTCTCGATACTTTTTTACAAGCCAATGTGTGCGATGCATATGCAAGCAGTCAATGTACCACTATTATTGGGAGAGGTACTGTGCACATATACAATTAATTAGAGCACGAAAAGGAAGGTGAGTCGAGCGATCAACGACGATTTCGGACATAGGTAGAAAGAAGAATACTGCTCTATATATCTTTTTCTTTCTCTCTTCCTGTTCTTCTGTGGCACTAAGCTAATGAACGTTGTCGCTCGATATTTGCGTCTATGACAATGTCGTATATCTCAAAGCAAGGAAGCAAAAAAAATGAGAAACAGAGAAGGAGAGAGAATGATCTATTTGACAGAAAAAGCAGACAGGCAGCAGCAATTTATCGTTGACATACAGTTGACCTATAATCATCGTAAAAAGCGCGCGCGAGAGAGAGAAAGAGAGAGAGAGAGAGAAACAGAGTAACGTCCATCATTATCAGCAACTGGGGATCTCCTCTGCTATTTTTTTTATGTTTTTCTTTTTCTATACCAAAAAGAAGAAAGAACAAAAAAAGAAATTACTCGTCGTCCCGTTATCATTCAACAGATCGAATTTCACACACTGCATCAGAAGGTAGTGTATCCTCTTCGTTACATTTCATGTTTACATTCGTTTCGTAACACACATACGCAAATGTGTGCGAGAAAGCTATTGCTACTCGATCAAAGAAGAGAGGGATATCTTTATATTTGACATTTGGTCAAAATCGAAGGTTGCTGTTACTCTCTACTTTCCATTGATTTACTTTGTTATCATTATCAATCGAATGCCTACGAACGAGAGAAAGGTATTCATTCACATATGCACAAACACTCGCCTATCTACTACCTTCTTGCTTGATCTCTTTCTCTCTCTCCCTCTCCCTCTCTCTCTCTCTCTCTCTCTCCTTGCCTTTTTTAATCCCGATACTACTGCTGCCATTCTCGAATCGGGTATATATCCTTTCTTCTTCTTTTTTTTGTATGCTTGTGAACACACACATTCTTCATCTCAATTTTTTGTTCGTTCTCATGATATACGACGGGAGACGATGGAAAAAATGTGTGTGTGTGCTCACTACTCCAAGATATGAGAAGAAGACAGACATAAGGAAAGAAATGGGTAGTCTCTCTCTCTCTCTGTTTTTTATGTTTTTCCTGAACTCTCTATATCGGGCACACAAAAAAAAGATAGACGATGACGACCGACGAGGAAATATGAGGCACCATCGACTGAGAATAGAAGTGAACGACAACGATGGAAGATGGATATATAGATATGTGCGAGACGAGAAGTGTTCATCTCTTTCTTTTGCTTCTTCTTTTGTCAACTGGGCGACATATATAAAAAAACAAACGACATAAACGAGGAATAAGACAGAGAGAGAGAGAGAAGACGCAAAAAGAAGAGAGCGATATATCCTCATTTAAGTATGCTACTGGTGAACTCTAGTTGACATCCACATTCGTATATAGCTAGACATAAAAAGCGGGAACTAGGTAAGTAGCACAATATGAGGATAATCATCATCATTATTGTTATCGTCAAATTGGTAGTATCTGCTAAGAAAAAAAAGACGCAATCAATATTTATGAGGTCGATAATTAGTAAATCGTCTGTTCGACATGATAGTAGTCTTGCATTTCATGTTCATTATCATCATTCAACAAACGCTTCACGTTAAGATATACTATGTATTCATGTGTGTGCCATCGAAACAGATGAAGGAGAGGAAGAATTTTAAAAAATACCGCGCAAGAGTTAGATATCTAACAGCTTTCGTTTAATATGCAGCACCAGCCGCGTATGCTCGACAAAGTAAGCAGATGGTACGAAAAGAATATAAAAAAATTTGGTGTTTGTATGTTTCAATGGTGTATGTAGAGAGAGAGAAAAAAGAGCGGTATGTGAGAGACTAGTAAATGAGAAGAACAAAAATATTAACTATTAAACAACTGTGTAAATGAATATTCGAACAATAGAAATCAATTTAAAAGGTCAGCAATAACATCTTAGATATGAAGAAAAAAGAGAAATGAAATATTTCATTGTATATTAAAGATGTTCGCTTTTTTTCTTCTGTCTTATCTATGTCTTTTTTGTATATTGACGTAGGATAGGGACAAAAGATGAGCTTTATTCGCATGTCTATATCACGCAATTTACCGTCTTAGGTCTCCTCTTGCCTTTCGTTTTTTCTCTATCGTGTATTCGTGCGCACATCCGTCGCTCGTTTAGTAAATACCAGGATGCATATAACGATACTCATATTTGTATGCTCAGGATATCGTGTGCTTTACTTACGTCTCTTCTCGACCTCCGTTTATTGTTCATTGTTTGTTCATCGTATTTACTACTATTTCTTTTTCTAGATCTCTTCTCTTTTTTATTCGTACTAATAGACAATACTCGTTTAAGTGTGTGTATGTGTGTGTGTACATATATATAAAATATGGCTACAGCCGCAACATCTCTTGCCGATTTTCATCAAATGATAAAATTATTTGGTGCTGATGCAGACGAAATGACTGGTACAACAACTACTACAAGTACAACAACAACAGCAACAGCAGCAACATTTGTATCAACAGATGAACTTGATGATGATGATGATGATGAAGATGAAAATGAAAATGAATTACAACTTGATGAAGAATCACCAAATTCAAGTGGTGGAGAGGAAACAATATCACGTTCATCAATAGCAACATCATCAGTTCAAATGAATAAAGATGATCAATCATCAACAAAACCTATATCATCAGCAGCTGCCGCTGCGCGTTTATCACGTTTAGCAAATCAACGTATCGATTCGAATCGTTTTCTAATATGTTCAGGGACAAATTCTTATAATACAATACGTAAAACAAAACATGAAGTAAGACGTTTTGCATTATACTTGGAAGATACATTCGGTGAAAATTGTCCCATTGACGAATTAGAACCAGAACAATTGTGTACTTATTTAAAGCATTATTTTGGTAATGTTCGTAAAGCTGATAATACTGAATATGAACCTGATACATTAAGAAGTTTTATGTTATCAATTGAACGTTATTTGAAATCTCGAAAATATCCATGTAATATACTTGAATCACCTGTCTTTGCGCCATGTAGAGAAGTTATACAAGAAAAACGTGATACATGGGCAAAACCAAATAAAAGTGTTTGCAATTCAAAAGTTGAAGCATTTACATCCCAACATGAAGCATTATTAAGAAAAATGAACATAATAACACGTGATACACCAGATGGCTTATTACTGGAATTATTAATAAATAATTCGAAATATTTTGATCAACGTGGTTATGAATCGACAATAAATCGTTCATTACTATGGGGTGATCTTGAAATTAAAACAGATTCAACAACATCCATTGAATATATTGAATATAAGCGAACACCACAAATATCATCAAATAAAGATTCAACAGCCAATGAGATAACAACGAATTTACGTGCTTATGCAATATCGTCACATTCTAATGAATGTCCAGTTGTTGCCTTACGTCTTTTGTCATATCATCGTCCACCACAATGTTCAAATGCTGATGCACCATTTTATATTGTACCACGTACATCAGCTGATCAACGAGTATGGTACAAAACCATACGTGCTGGTCGTCATCGACTAGATTTACTTCTTCAACAAGCTATGCAAAAAGCTGGTATCAGTGGAAAATTTTCTTGCATGAGTTTAAGAAAAGGAAAAATAAAAGGTTTACTTATTCCAACAACGTCTTCAAATGTTACTTCCAACACACATTTGGATAATTCATCAACGTCAACATCACCATCAACGTCACCAACAATGGATGATAAATCAAAAATCAATGTAGTTTCACCATTATCAATAACAGAACAACAATTATCGTCAACAAAAAATGTTCATAAAAGAAGCACAAGTTCAACGTCAAATTCTAATTGTTCAGAATTACTTGATTTATCAGCTCATAGTAATCATAATAATAATAATAATAATAATAATAATGGTGTAATTAATTTAGCAAAAAAAATTAAACGAGAACCAACTCCACCATCACTTTTATTACCGATGACATCGTCTGTATTGGTAAGAGAATTGATTCTTTTTAACCAAAAAAAAAGAAAACTCAGAATAACTTTACTTTCTTTTATATATTCTATTTATTTAGAATAATGGTACGATTTCTAATCATCAACATTTAACATCAATGCTTCCACTTCAACAACAATCACAAAATCATCCACAACGTTCACTCGTTACTGTTGATGATTTACCGACATTAGTTGCTCAAACACCTACATCAGTATCGATATCATCCAACAATACCAATAATAATAATAATAATAATAATAACAACAACAACAACAATAATAATAATAATAATAATAATAATAAACGTAAATTAACATCACATGATACATTTACAGCACTTTATTCAGCGGCACATTCAAAATCATCACGACAATCAAAAATGAATGTTTTACGTAAATATCTCGAAGAAACACTGGGTCTTGTAGAATTTCTTACTTTATATGAATATTTACGGCGTAATTCACATATTAAATTACAAGGTACACCTATTGAGCATTACGAGCATGTTTTGCCTGTTTTACTCACGTTACTTATGCTCGAAAATACAGCATAAAAGATTCTCCTTCCTAATCGAGTTCTTATCTGTTTTCCGTCTTTATATATTTCAATTCTAACCAACAAATCCATTCCATTCAGTCAATTATTCTCAAGTGAAATGATCATGCATGTATGTGTTCTTCTAGTCGTTCTGTAATTCATTTTTGTCTCGTTTTTATCTTTTTGATTTTTATTAAAAATCTGATCTCAATGTTTTATTTCATTCCGATGTTGTCTTGTGTTCCAATTTGTTGTATCATTCCAATGTTTTTTTTTTGTTTTAAAATATGTTTGTGTATCTTTCTTTTTGAATTTTCCGTCGTTTTTTTCCAGTCTGGTGAGAGTGAGGGGGAGAGAGAGAGAGAGAGAGATAATGAATGATGTGATTTGTATAGAAGAAAATACTTTTCTTGGAATGTATGAAGAATGAAATTTAATAATATACATACCGTTGACAAAACCAATAACTGCACTACCAGCATTACGACCATCCATTTCACCAATTTCAATAGGTACTGAACTACCTGAGAAAAAAAAATAAACAAACAAACATGTAACTATTTCATATGGCAATAGTTTCAATAAAACATTTTTGAGCTTTTAGATCAGGCTTTTTTAATATCTTTTTTTTGTGCTAATGGAATAGTTCTTCTTCAATTGCATCATAGAGTAATAACTAAATAAATCAGTTAGGCACAAAAAGTCTTGACATTTCATTTTTTTTCCGATTACGATAAAGAGTTGATCTTTTAACTGTAAGTCATTGATGAGTAGAAAGTTGTATGAAAAATTATGAAAAAAAGAACGATTACTCAACAAAGAACACATCTTGCTTATAATATGATTAAAGTTTTCTAATTTTCAACAGTAAAAAAAAATAGTCATCCATAAAAACAACATTGATCTAGTTGAAAACGTTTTTGGTTCATTAAAAAATGATTTAACTTACAAAGAATAATATCAGCTCCACAATTTAATAGTCCAGTAAGCAACATTAAAATTGAATTCATAGCAATGCCTGATTTAGCAAATGCTAAGAACAAGAGAAGAGTACCAGCACTAAGTAATGTTTCAACGGCTGCACCAAGACATCCTTCATTATTAAAGAATCTTCAATGAGCAGATATTATAAATGTAAATATAAAATAATAAAATGAAATTACCGTTTAAGAATAAATCCAATCGTGGCACTTCCTACAACTCCACCAATATCGAACATGGTTGAAAAGAGACCAGCATCAGTGGTTGAATAATTTAGCTAAATGAAAAAGCATCAATACAACGGCTTTTGTTTTTCTTTGTAATAAAAAAGAAAATAAACAAGCACAATTTACCTCTTGTTTCAAATATAATGGAAGCCATAAATAAATAGCGTATCGAACAACTTTTAAACAAAATACTGTTGTAGCGATCTCCTTAACCATTCTATTAAAACAAATGATTAATTTTATTTTTCAAACAGAAACGTTTGTACGAGAACTTACGGTAAACGATATACTTCCATAATTGTTATTCTTGGACGTATATCAGAAGCTTTTGATGATTCTGTTTAAATGTATTTAGTTTTTTTTTTAAGTACATTATTAACAAAAACTTATTCAATACCTTTTCCTGCGACAGCTATTTTTACTTCAGATGGTTCTCGAAAAAGAAAAAGAACCAAAAATCCAGCAATGATCTATGTAAAAATTTGCTTTTTAATAATTATAAAAATATAGCAAGATTCAAATACGCAATAAACTGATGGTTGAAAATGAACAAATCGCCAACCATCTTTTCCTTGAATATAAACCTGTCAAAAGGCGAAATCAGAAAAATTCAACAGACTTGGGTTCAATAAAAAAAGAAGTTCCTCACAGCAAGTGCAGTACCAAGAATACCACCAGCAAAAGGACATGTTCCAAAGAGACCAAATATAAAATTACGCTGAGCATCAGTGACCCATGCTCCAAGACCTTTATTAGCAGCCGCCCAGCATAATGACTAAAATAATTTTAATGAAGAAAAAGCACTAGGCTTTTTTTAATTATATTTATTTCTTTTCTTTCTTACTTGAAATGCACCATTTAGAAAAAGTAAGAAAAGAAAAAGTCGATAATCACTCCACCATCCAAAAGTAACCTAAATTATAATTTGCAAATGGACTATCCTATTCTATATCAAAATAATACCATAGCGATACCAGAACCAATGAGACCATAACCAAATGTACGTCGTGCACCATATAGATCACCGAATGAACCAAAGAATGTCTAATAATCAACAATGTATTTTATTTATATAAAGATAATAATCATTTTATTTTTTACTTGAATAAGAGCATAAGGTAATAAAAGTGCTGTATCGAACAGTCCCAATTGAAATTTTGAAAAACTAAGATCATGCTCTAGATCTGTTTTTATCTAAGATAGGAAATCAAGGTAAAAACAAATCAAGAATAAATCGATTACTTACTACTCCTAATGGTTTTCGTAAGAAATATGTTAATGCATAGGATGTCCATGCAACAAAAAATGAAATTAAAAGACGATTTTGAACAGTCGGCATGTTTTCTTTTTAATCCTTATCACACTGATGATAATAAAATTAAAACTATTCGGTCTAAAAATAAACGTCAAGAAAAACATAATAGTACGAATTCTTTACTCGAGACATAGATATGTTATTTATGTGAGTTAAAAGCAAAACAATGAATTCTTCAATAAATATTTTAATTACAAGTTTTTTTATCCGTCCCAATTGTTTAGTCATTCAAATTAATCTTCTTGTCTTGCAGTTACGATTATTAATACGAGCGTACTATCAAACAATGTCAAACAATCCCGTTAGAGAGAATCATAGTTGTTGATAAATGCAAATGCAATAATTTGGATTCGTTCATGTTATTCTTGTTCGATAAAATTTATTCGTTGATTGTCACTACTAAAAAGAGATAAAACTCACAATCCGAAAAAGTTATCCTTTTTCTGTTGAATCGATAAAAAAAATTAGTTGACGAAACCCCACAGTATTTTCACGGCCATTTGCAATGCATCAATTCAAAATTTTCTATTCATAAGCAGATTGATTACAATTTATTCTTATGTTACTTGACACTTTTTTCATTCCTTTATCAAATACTATTTCTCATTTTTTTGTCATATTTTTTGCTTAGGCAAGGCTGTTTTAAAGCTGACAATAATATCGAAGCTGATGCATGATACAGACAAATAACGGGTGCGCCAGGTTGAATAAATCGGTCAGTATTTTGATGATATCTTTTTCAATTTTCATTCTTTGGAGTTTAACTTATGCCCACAAGATATTCCTATTCAATTCTCTACAAAATATACACCACTAGATTTTCTATTATGGCTTAAGTGAAATCTTTTTAAGTAGACGCTTCGACACGTTCACAAGGACCAACTTTCATGGCAATTTAAAAACAACAGAATTTATCATTTTCATTCAATTCTACCTACAAAGAAAGCGAAACAAAAATATTTTGGATTACTTTGAAGAATAGGTGGTTAAAGGTCGACAGGGAAAATATTGAAAGACAAAATGGCGAAAGACAAAAGGTCGAAAGCAGATTGTCGAAAATTCAAATCCTATTTAGTCACAAATTTCGCCCTCACCCTCAGTGTTGTGCTTTATGCATGCATATCGGATTACATCCCATTGATCAAATCTTAGAAAAAACTTTTCACCAAGGAGTTCCAGGAATTTCCAGAGGTTCATAATTTTCGACATTTTTTTTTGGCCTTTTAGCATTTTACCATTTTGGCTTAACTATGCCTTTTGTTTTCTAAGAATATCGCAACTGCAGCTTGGACGAGCTAAATGTTTGAAAATCTGTAAAAGAAAATATGTTGAGTATCTCGCAAGGGTCAACATGAAAATTTTTCAATTATGATTGATCGATAGAGCTTCTCAAGGTCTACAAGATACCTATTTTTAAAAAAATTTGCCTTCACTAGTCAATGAAAAACCCTGAAGAAGCAAGTCTTAAGCGTTGAAAGTTGATCCTTTTGAATGTATCGAAGCTTCTGCTTAAAAACGTTTTACTTGACTTTCAATAGAAAATCTAGTGGTGTAGGTTTCGTAGAGAATTGAATAGCTAATCTTTTGGAGAAAAGTTAAACCCCAAAGAAACAAAATTGAAGAAGGTATCACCAAAATACTGGGGGGGCATTGCACCTGGCGCATCCGTTACATTGGAATCGAGCTGAACAATAGTACGTTTTTGTTTTCATACTTATGCAGAAAAAGCAACATTCGATGCGTCACATGTTCTTGTTTTCAAATAAACATTGTTTAGACAAGTCTGATATTCATTAACAGATCATAAATGGAACGCTGTTTTAAACTTTATCAAAAACATAAAATTGTGAAACTTATCTCAACTTATTACGATTCAGTTTTTTGTCAATTTTAATTACTTTCTAATAACGTCATTTGTATATTTTTATGGAGCAATTTCAGAAATATATGAGCGTCCTTTATATAATAGTATGATGGGAGCATCTTGGTAATAACAATTATCGAAATCTCTAGGATGTTAAAACGAGCAAAGATAGTAAAACAAATGATGTATTGAAACAAACCATTATGTAATAAGAAAAGTTTATGCATGGAAGTCATTGTAAATAGGAAATGTTTTTTGATGAAGAAGCATTCACAATGAAAACTATTGAATTTTGAGAATAAAAAATTGTTTTTTTCTTCAATTTTTAAAAATACCTAAGAAATCAATCTTTTATTATGATCAATTAAGAGTCTATAATGAAATATTCTCCTTTTGATTTCTAATGCAATTGAAGAATTCAATATTCAGTTACTATTTTCTAATAAAGAGAAAAAATAGAAAGAAATTAATTAATTAATTAATCCATTCATTCTTTTTGTTATTGTTGCTTCTAAATTTTTAGTGATTTCTTTTATTCCTTGCGTCAATATCGTTCTATTCAATTAAATGCTAACTAGAATACCAAAATTAAAATGCATATTTATACAATTAAAAGCAAAAGTGTACCAGAATGCATAACTTCGCTTTGTTGTTTCTGAGCGAAAACATAGAATCGATCAAGCATAGCACAACGAGCGTTTTCTTTCAACATTGTTCAAAATAAAACGATTTACCATTTGTTCATAGAATGACTTCAATATCACATAGGTCGAAGATAAACACTGGAAACTATCTGACATAGGATAATTGAGTGGCTCTTGTAAATATGAGATCAATAAAATGATTCAGTTATTTCGAAGTATTACTATAATCATTTTGCTTTCGTCAAACTTGAATTTCATATCTCATGAGTAATGCTCAATTATTAGATCAAAATCTTCCTTTCAACATTCACACGATGACTAATCATCTTGTATTGTATCATTTAAGGAATTCATTAAACATGGAAAATTTGAAATCTAATTCTTTGATTACTGTGATTTTACATATTACACTAGCTCTAAGTACTTTAATAACGCGTTCTCTTTTTGTTTTCTCTAAGTGAATCTTCAAATAATGAAACGCAACTAAGTTAAACTCCTATTGAAAAGCCATTCGAAATCTGAAGCTTTTAATAATTTCCTAATATACATACGAAACTTTAATCAAAGTCATTCACTATTCAAAATTCACTAAATAAATATTTGTTCAGTGATTGTTTATAATGAATATGATTTAAAGAAGAATTTTTCCACATGTTTTTGTTAGTTATGAAGTATTTTCTATACTTACATACTTATGATTCTATTGTGTATGTTTAGATCACATAACGTTATTGCAAAAACTAAATCCGATGTTCGTGAGATTCTAGTTTTTAAATTTCAATTACATCTGATGGCATTGTACATATGCAAACGTATGCTCATTGCGAAGTTGAATAACACTATCGAAAGAATTCGTCATCTAAAAGTATAAAAAAAGCAAGAAGTTAATTATTTTAATGACACGATATTTCTATGTTTTACCATTGGATAGATCTCTTTTCGAATCTGTTTACTTCATTAAGCCATGAATAATGAATTCTTAGTTTGCTGTTGTGTTTAACATATCACTTCCTTATTGAATCGAATCAAAATGTGATACTTAATAATAGAATTACTAGTTTCTATTGAGTATGGTTGATAAATACATTCATATTCTTCGAGCGGTCAATAATATTTGATGATGGTTTATATTTTATTTCGACTTTAAATATTGACTAAGCCGCAATAACTCGATATAGATTTGTATGTGTATTTGCTCAAACTTTACAAAGTTGCTGTAACGATGATAGTATTAGCATATAATAATGATTACTAGTCTCGTATATGTTCAAATGTAATAAATCTCGGTTTGGCTCTCATTAGAATATATCTCTCAACATATTTTAAAGTAATTGATCGTTTAAGAATTCGTTTTGTTGGTCGGATGAAATTTCTTCCGAAGAAAATATAGTGATTATAATGATGTACCAGACCATGAGTGTTATCTTACTTGGTCATTTCCTTTTCGATTAAATACATGGATGCCAGTTAATATTGAAACTTTGATAGAGAGATCAGTTGTGAACTGAAGACTGTTAGTGAAAATTTGAGCCAGAATTCCAAATAAGATTTAAGTGAATACATGTTTTCGTCATAAACGAAACAAGTTAATGTGGTATTCTTTAAATTACCGAAGAGGGGCAGATACCATGCAACAGTTTTACTCAACAGAAGTACTGCTACTAAAAACTTCCAGGTAGATTATTGGTTAACAAATCACATAGATACTATCGTTTTGAAGAAGATGGCGCTAGAAAGTGAACGCTGCTTTTTATTGATCAATGGTTCAGTCTTGGAAAAAACGAGCATTTATGATCAACACAAGTCATTGATCAGGATCAGAATAGTTTAACGCTGATTTAATCAATACATTTTTAACCAGAACTATAAAGATTTGTTTACTCAAATATTTATCAAGTTTCACATAAATCTTAAGGCTTAACATGTTCTTGAAGACAAACTCCTGTCTGATTTCTTCTTCATTTTTAGAAAACAGATTTTCGATATCTAAAGATTTGGAATTCAAATTTCTACCAGATGATTTCTACTAAAAGTGAATGTTACTGTTGGATTTACGCGATTGGCGAAAGTTGAGCACGAGGAAAGATGAGCACGGAAAAATAACTACGAAAGAAAAAGAAACTAAAAAAAATACAATCAATAAACATATAAACATAAACCAATTTATGTTAATTAGACCATATATATAACATAACAACATCAACATAATAAGTACAAATTCTGCACAATAGTCTAATTATTCACACTAAATGAATACAGAGAACGTAATTAATTGTGCGTTTGGCTGCGTGGATGCTACTCTTATTTTACCTTTTAGTGACACCCACACTCTGTCATAGAATGTAAATAATTTTATTGGGTCAGTCGATACACTGTATCTGTATAAGTTTTATTTATTTGTGCTTAGCTTTCCTGTGCTCATTTTATGGGCGCTTATTATTCCAGTGCTTAACTTTCCGTGCTCATCACTCCTCGTGCTCAACTTTCCGGTTCCCATTTCTGTTTCTCCTTGTCGATTCCCTTTAGTTGAGCAATCCAAACTAAGCAGTCCATTAGAGAATTGCATTTTAATTCAATATTGAACACTTATACTCTAAACCTTTATCATAGATAATTGAATAGAGATAGTATCAAGAATCTACACAAAAAAAAACATTCAAAGTAGCTAATATCAGATTTACGCAATTTTAATCGAAGAAAACACGACAAACACGAATGTTTTTGAGCATAGTGAATATTCTTATTGAATCAAAAGCAAGTATATCTTCGTAATCAATTTTGAAGATTAGGCAAAAGTAATGTCAAAACGTATAATAGAAAGAAAATTTTGTTTATGTTATCATTTTTTCTATTACTAGTAGAAAAAGATGAAGTCGAGAATAGTTTCTTTAGATCATTGTATATAATAAATAGTTATGTGTTATTGATGGAATTAATATATAAAATTACTTTCAAGATTCTATTGGATATTATAGTTTTTTTTTATGTAGCTCAACGAAGAGAGCATCGGCGATTCAGGAGTATTTCTCTGCTGAGAATCAATCATCTTCTTTCATTTTATCAATTAAATCGAGCCCATTTGATCAGATCTGTTATTCATATCAAAGAAAAATATAGTATTGAAAAATATGAATGTAAAAATTGTCAAAAGTCTCTATGCCATCTTTCGAAAACCAGACTCTTTCAAATCAATCAATGGTACTAAAATAGACGCGGTATTGTTTGACAAGAATTAGTTTGACATTTATTTAGCCTGTTGTTTCTTGAAAAACAGCGAGTAGCACATAAAAACTCCATTGTTTGTATTATTAAATGTATATCAGTAAAACTAGCTACTGTCTGATTTCCTTCTTTCTATAAACGAGAAACAAGAAATAAGAATATTATCTTCGTTCTTGAAAACAGATTTTTAGACAACCTTTAATTACATTTATATTCAATGATTCTTAGTTCAACTATACTGTAAAAGAAAGTATGAAGAAACTTTTGAAATCAACAAATGATAAATAATTTTTTTCTTGAAAGTCTTTTTTTTTTGAACATTTGAAATTTTTAAGAGAAGCACAAATCATAAAAGAATAATTTTGAAAGAAAAGCAGCGATCAACAGTCAATACATACATTTTCAATTAAAGAACTGAATTAAAACACCTTCTTTGTGCATTTTTGAGAAATCTTAATCAATTAGGACGTTTTATTTGTAATATTATCTTCAAGGAATTATTTATTTAATTTTTGCTTATCAGTTTCAGCAGATAAAAATACGTTTTTTTTAATGTATTAATCGAAACAGATACATTTGCATGGTATCCAAGTGTCTCAAGATGTCAGTATGATGCTTACGTCATTTTGATTGGTTGCTTAACTGAGTCTTTTCATTTCTCCCCCTGATCATTGTTTTGTTACTGACAAAATACGAGAAAGGATGGCGACAACAGAACTCGTCTATCCACTTGCTTTTCCAAAATCTGTCGTACACAAATGTGAAATATGTGGAAAAGCTGCATCACGCATGTGTTCAAAATGTCGTGTAACGTATTATTGTTCTGAAGAGCATCAAGCAGCTGATAATATTGGTATCCATGATAAAATCTGCTCAACATTAGCATCACTTCGATTAAAACAACCATTTCTTCCTTCCGAAGAAGAACGTCGTGAACGTGATCGTGAAATACGTGATAGAAAAATTCATTTAGTTGGAGTAACTCGCATGATTGGAGAACGACATGTAATTTTTGAAAAATAAAAATAAAAATTTATGAAATTCTATCATTCAGGTTTTTCAAGATCGTTTTGAAGCAGCTGTCCCAGCAGCACTTGCTTCACTTAAATTAGCTATTGAAGTTCATGGGCCACGAAGTGTCGAACTCATTCCATCGTATTTAATCCTAGCTGAAGCTAGTTTAGGTTTAAAACAATTAAATCAATGTTGGGAATATCTATCTCAAGCACAATATACAGTTTTACAACAACACGAACAAGCACCTTTAGCAATAACATCACAATTAGCACGAAATATGGCTCAATTAAGTATTGCTAGAAAAGAATATGATGACGCAGCTAGACATTTAGCAAATGATGTTTGTATTCGATCGATACTCTTACTTTTTTTCGGTTTTCATTCAATAATTTTACTTTAGATCTATGATGCTTCCCTTTGCTATGGTACAGAACATCATAAAGTAGCTGGAGGTTATTTTCTTTTGGGCAAAGTATTTAAATTAATGAATCGCAACGAAGTAACAGAATCATTATATACACAAGTAACACAAATGTGGTATAATTTTCTACGTCGTCTTCTTCAGTCACGTGTCGTATTTTCTGATATGGATGCGATTTTAGGAAAAAAAGATGAAGACGATGAAGATGAACTGACAAGCTCATCAAAACTTGGTAAAATTAAAGAATTTTATCATATTGAGTTACTTATTGCAAAAACAAATTCTATTTTCTTTTAGATTTATCAACTGAAGCTGAAGCATTTAATACACTTCAGACATTATTAAATTATCGTCTTGAAACTCAGCAAACCAATCCAATGACACAAGAACTGAATAAAATCCATCATTGCTTAACAATTTTATATTTTCTAGCACGAGACTATATACAAGTGCATGATTCAATGAATAAAATAAAAGATTGTACCATACAAGATATTGAAGATGATCAGCAGCGAATACTAAAATTTCTTGAACAACTTGGTCAAATGAAAGCATTAATGAAACGTCAACAACAACAGAATTGATTATTTTCTTTCTTATAATTTCTTTGCTTTTCTTGTTTCGAATGAATACAGTGAATGAATCTCTGTTTGATCAATCTTTTTTTCCAAATTATTTTTCTTTTTATTGTAGATTTAATATACAACATAAGATTAAATCATGTGGCAAGAAATGAGAAAACATGAGAAGAAATTACGTGGAATGATTGTTGATTATAAAAAACGATCAGAAAGGAGAAAAGAATATTATGAAAGAATTGTTTGTATATTTATTCATTTTTTTAAAGACCCAATGAATGTTGTACTATTTATAGAAACGTGATCCAGCAGAATTCTTACAGATTTGGGGTCGTCCAGCTAAAATTCATCTAGATCCATCAATAGCAATCGCTGCAGAAGCAACATTGTAAGTATAAAGATTGAAACTAATTGCATGATATTAAGTATACTGATTTCAGTAGACTGAAATGTCGTAGTACTTTTTTCAATTTATAAAATTTATTCATTTTCATGATTGTAGAACCCCATGGCGTGATGATGAAACAACAATGATTGATCGATTTGATGTTCGTTCACATTTGGATGTAATTGATGAATATGCTTTAAAAAGTCAACAGAATCAACAAGGCTTCGAGTCGGTACTTTTTCAATTTCTTTTTCGCGTACAATCTTGAATCGATTATTCAGTGAATAAAGAATATCTTCTTTTGTACATAATAGATCACTATCTGAAATAGAACAAAATGAAGAACGCGTATGCAATTATGAACGTTATCGAGTTTTAATTCATAATGAATCAAATAGTGGTAGGAATGACAATTTGCCAATGAGCAAATGATTTTAAGACGAATTATGTGAAATGATTCCTTTTTAGTTAGCGAAGAACAGTGTTTACGTGATATTGAATTTGATGAAAAATTTGGTGCACTTCGAGACGATCATCATCCAGCATCGAAAGAGGCCAAAAAGAAAAAGTAGGCTTTGTCCAATAGAGAATAGAAAAAAAACAAGGAAAGCGAGCATATGAAAAGTAGAATTTTTCTCAAAGAATTGAATCGATTCATCTTGTTTTTTTTTGTTTCTACTTCAGATCAACGACAAAAAAAGCAGAAATCGGTTTTGTATACGATGATGCACCTGCCCCAACATCAACAAAAAAATCAACAGCAGTCGATAATAGTGATGAAAGTGATGAAGATGACAATGATGAAGATTTAGATTTGGACATTGAAATCGATATAACACAATTGACTAGTGAAAATAAAGCATCATTAAACAAAGTTGCTACACATTATGGAATGGCATTTGGAGATTTTGCACGAATGTTAATATTGGATCGAGAAGAAATGCAAGCTATTAAAGACAATAAATTAGAACGAGAACAAGATATACCTGTGAAAGTAAGATCATTTTTTTCCTACTTATCATTATCGGATCGTATTGTTTAAATAGGGTCGTCGAGCTCGTCGTGAACGTCGTTTGGCAAAAGAAAGACGCATTAAAGAGCGTGATTTTTGTCCGCCGAGGTATTCTATTCAATATTGTTTCTGTTCTTGTCTTCATATAAAATTTTCAAATTTCTCTCTTCATTAAAGTTATCTAAGTCGTGAAATCCCGAAATTACCTGTTGTGAAAGCAAAATCTAAATCTCGATCACCATCACCTGTTGATACAACACCATTAAAAGAAAAGATTGAATTTATTACAGCATTTGGTGATGATGAAACATCAAAAAATAATGAACTAAAACGAAAAAGGCCTTTCGAAAAATCACTACTGGATGAATGCCGTGAAGCGAAAAAGAAAGCTGAACCAACTACTATTCCAATAAAAGTTCGTCGATTGGTTACGCCACCACGATTGCCTGCACCAACGTAATTATTGGTGTTCTTTTTATTTTCATTTACTAATATGAATTTTGTTAGAACATCAATTGTTCCATGTCGATCAGTTCAACGAAAAAGTCAAGTTTTTTTATCTACATTACAAAAATTAAAAGAAGATTCATCACCGTATGTTCTATATGCTTTTCTTTTATAATTAAAATTTTTTGTTTTAATATGAAGGGAACGACGAGTATTATCAGATGATGAAATATCAGCAGTAAAAGTAGTTCGAACGGAAAAGAAAGAAGAAAATAAGGATAACGATGAAGAAGACAATGAAGATGAAGATGATGATGATCTTCAACAATATCTTAAACGAAAAGAAGCTCGACAGTAAGAGAAAATAAAAATTTGCTTTTCATATGTCACAATTTATTTGCTTTTTGTAAGACGTAATCTAAACTTATCAATAACACCAATAAATCATAAAGAACAAAATAGTTCTAATGAGTCAACAACACTAGCAACTAAAGTAAAACAATAATAAGATTTTCTAATGTGATATTATATTCAATCATTTTTTTTTGCCTCCATAGGTTTCAATGATTAAAACTCCTCAAGAAAAACTTCGACGTCGAATGCAAAGTTTATTGAAAAAACAATGTAAATCATCTAATTTATGTTTGTTTTTGTTTATAGCAATGTGACATTTTTTTTTGTAGTTCAAAAAGATAAAGATCTACAACGTGAACGTCAACAGAGAGAAGAAAAAGAACGTGAAGTTCGTGAATCTGAGTTACGTCAATCATCAAGTAAACTGCGCCATCGTCGTTCACGATATCATTCGGGTAGTCGATCAAGATCAAGAACAAGAAGGTAAATGTTTTTCTTTATTAAATATATTTTTTCTTAACTTATTTTTGGATTTTAGTCATTCCCCATCTTCCCGTCGTCGACGGCAGCGATCATCGTCACCCTCGTCGTCATCATCATCGTCGTCGTCGTCTTCTTCATCGTCATCGCGTCATTCATCAGACAATCGAAAGAAAAAACGAGTATCGCCAGTAAAACCTCGCTCACCAACACCGGAGTTTTTGAGACAGCGTTTTCGTCGCAATTATCGTCGTCGTGCATCATCATCATCTTCTTCGGCATCTTCATCAAGGTCCGACAGAAGTTCATCGAAGAGGAAACGAACAGATTACAAATAAGCGTAGTCTTTCTTCTGTAATTTCTCTACTATGATGATAGATGTTAATACAGTTTTTTGTTTGTTTTTGTCGATGAGAAATATTGATCATATTTTGTATTTTTGCGAACTTGTTCAATGTTTAGTATCAAAATAAATATTACTATGATTTGTCTCTCTATCTGAAAAGTATCTAAGTATATTCACATACAAATAAACATGATACATGATGGTTCTTTGCTAGACGAAGTAGCCAATTTGATTTAAACGGCCATCGTTAAAACTGATTATCCATAAACAATCGATTAATAGCAATATTATAATTATACTAATTTATCTTATTCGATGATTCTCTGAGTGAAAAACATTTTTTTTGATATTTGTAGAATAAACGTGTTACTCTCAGAAGATATACAGTAAGCTTAGCTACTCTTTCTTTTGTCTCTAAAAAGACGAGTTTACTTTTCAAATCTTGAAAAATATCTTTGTTTTTATTATTATAATATTATGCATTTGTGCCTGGTTATGTTGTGATCGCTTTTTGAGAAATATTTTCTATATTCAAAAGTTTTACATGATCAATTATTTTAATTTCTAAATTGTGATAAGTCAAGTTTTTGAAAAATGTTAGATATCATTGATTTTTCAATTCGAATCGATGCATGAATATTTATTGCATGAATTTCTTCATACCTGAGCTGTTTTGCCAAATAAAGTCATGATTACGAAAATATTAAAACAGATTTTCATTAAATATTCCTAATTATGCGTTGAAGTTGAAGATAATTTTACTATGCTTATGATCACGCTGTATATCTGGCTTTTCATTGAAGATATTTCGAAACCTATCAATATGTAGAACTAACACCTAAGAAGTTTACTCTGCTGTTAAATCTTCGATTCATATATTTTTTCAAAAATTTTCAATCCGATTACTCATATATCTATTGAAAATTTTTCGACATCAAATTAAACAAGTTGACCATAGCATTCTTGATCATGGCATTCTTTTACTGGATACGTATTTGGTAAAATAAGAGTTTCAGTTGTCAAAATCAATGTTGTGCCTTCACGTCCAGGAAATGTTGCTTGTAGAAAGGCAGCAACCCAATATCCATCTCTAGGAATAGAAACTGAAAGGGAATATGAAATAGTTGCACCAATTTGTCCCTAAAGAATAATGACAAACTGTGGAACATCTAATAATACAGACTATATCTTATACAACCTCAAATTGAACAGCAGTATTTGTCCAAATAATAGGATTAACAACAATGCTACCAATGCCTGGATCAAGTTTTGCTTGCCGAAAATCACGTCTGTCAAATAAAACAATACTTTGATCGTTTCATATTATTTCCCTCGAACTTTACCTTAAAGTATCAGTGGTACGAGCTTGATAGGCTGTGACAGCTGTCGGTTGAGGTTTTCCACCACTGATATCAATGACAACATGAATAATGCCAAGTGTACCATTTATAGTACGCGTCCATTTCATTGATGGTAGAGGTCTTCTCTATATTAATTAGTAATTAAATGAAAGACAGAACTTGATATCTACATACATCTGCTATGCTAAGATAAAAACTAGACAGACTTTCTTCATGTCCTTTTATATTATGACCAGTATTAGGTATTCGTCTACGTATAAAAACTATGATTTGATGTTATCAAATACCATCTTACTGAGTTTCCGTACCTTAAATAGGATCCACCTGTAGCAACTTGTAAATCATTCCAGAAGAAGTCCTAACAACGGTTAAGATCATAGTTTTCATATAGTTTATGGACAATCAATATAAGTCTACTTCACTATCAGGCAGAAAAAATTCATCACCGGCACCTTGTAGCTGAAAAATTTTCATTTTGTTATATCTATCAAGATATGCTAATGATACAACAACCGTTTTCGTATAGTCTAAGAAATTATTCGATATCTTACAATATGGATCCACCATTGCCGCTAATTTATCAAAAGCTGAACTGTTCATATAGCGAGTAATATTCATTTCGTGATAATCATTAAATGCAAATGTCCATCCAGCAAGGGACTATTAGAAAACAAAATAATCATTTCCATAGACTAAATTGATACGTACGCGATAATGCGACATCATACTCTGAAAAGAAGAGTAAAAAACAAACAAATTAATGCGTTCATATAATTCAGTTTTATATTACTGGTCGAAGATTCAGTAGATCCATGACTATAGGGACTGCAGCGACAACTCGTGTATTATCTGTAGCTGCAGTAGTCCATGCTAGAATTCAATATAGAAATAGCAGAAAACGCTGATATAAATATTTATATACAAACTTGTCCATCCACGCTATAGATTAAAAAATTAAAGTTAAAACTTAATAAACATCCGAAATGAAAGCGTAATATTTACTTTTGAAGCACCACCAATAACAAATTCTTCCGGTACAACTATGTTTTGTTGTTGTAAAAATTGTTGAATAGCATCCATAGCTCGTACAACTGCCTAGTTTTTAAATAAAATTGATAAACAGTTGCAAAGACCAGTAAATATCTATGCTGTTCTCCTGGTTTGTTTTTGTTACTTTAGTCATTGGAAAACGAAGAAGCACTTGTGGATCACTACCATTGGCATCAAAATATTTTTTCCATGTCCAAGCAATGAGTGCATCTTCTTCTCGAGACTTTCTTAATGGATCATCCTTTAAAAAAGTTCAAACATCATAGTAATAACAATTAGATTATAAAATAACATACCCAAAAACGAAATGGTTGATTCGGAATCTGGTTAATCGTAGCTGTGATACTGTCTGTGCTAAGTGCAAGATTTGTCATTGGATTCGTAGCAGGCACTCTAAAATCAATCGAATTAGAGTGCACGAAAACAACATATACTTTCATCAGCTAATTTAGAGAACATATTGTTTTAATCAATGTATGAAATTTCTTATTGAATTATCTACTACTAGAAGATCTAATCTATTTAAACAATCGACGTAATCGATTTTGTATGAATAAAACATTTGATAAATTCATATGCCTACTTTTCTTCTTTATACTAATATTGTACTAAAGTATAGCGTAGACTTACGGATCAGTATTGTCTCCATGACTAATTAATAAGAAAGAAGTTTTAGGACGACGAATCATTCTTGGAACTGTAATAGTCAAATAATGCCACCAAATGGGTTGCGAGGAAAATGACTCTACATAAGAGACGATTTAATTCAGACTCTATAAAAGAAAACTTTTTTACCATCAAACCACCGTTGGGATGTCATATTCAATACATACAACGTATAAGTTGGTAGTGGATACGTTTGAAGGCGTGTCCAACTGAATATTGGGTCAGGAGTATGGACATAGTCGTCGAGTGGTGTTCCAAGACATTTATTTGAGGCAATCACAAAAATAACGATGAAAACGGCGTCAACGAGATGCATCGAGAGGATGCGATAAATAATGTTTTATTTTTATTTTCATCACGTCTTACTTTTATATACCGATTTCGTATTTAAACGAATACTTATGCTTTGTCAGCTCTTGCTTTAAAAAATCGTACTATTTGCATTTACTTAGTACCGCTATATATTGATATTTGATACTTCTGTTGAGTTTATCTCTACTGGATACACTAGATGAATGAAAAGCAAAGCAATTATATGACTCAATCTATTCGATTCACTAGTATATGAATATTCAACCTAATGTTTTATAACTTATTGTAATGCGTGCATTTTTTTTATACAGTGTACAATTTATTAAGTAATTCAAAGCTTTATTTCACAGTTAACTGTAATAGATTCTATTAAAGATGTGTAAAAAAACAAGATCGACTCTTTGACTTTAACAATATTTTAGAAATGAAATATCCGAGGTGTTTTACAAGTCAGATGTGCAAAAATATAGAGTCCTCTGGGGTAATTCGAATCAAACTTTTGAAAATTCATTTTGTTTTTGTTCTTTCTCAGTCATCTTACATTCTACAATGATGATTTTTTTATCACTGCTAGTTCAAAGTGTCCTCTATCGACTCATGAAAGAGTCATCGAAGAATATTCTACTGGTAAAAAGTATCAGTGAAAATGGCAAAAAAAGTAGTGTGGAGCTGATCTGAATTGCTCCATGTGGGGTAATTCAGATCACTCTATGAATCTAGGTGGGGTAATTCGGAGCACTACAGCAAAAACTGCTTGACTCATTTTCCCCATCTCCTAACTCTTTTTTTTTATTCGTACTTGTTAAAAGCAAAAACACCATTCGATAGCCCTAAGTGTCCTCTATGGGGCCTGAAAATATCTCGACGATCGAACAGAGAGTTGTAATACAATACTCACAACAAGAACACCTCCATCAATCAATTGAAAATCCATCTGGGGTAATTCGAATCACTCCAGCTATTTTTGCTGGTGATCATTTCTGAAACCTCTACCGTCTCTACAGTGCAAAATCGATCACTAAGCCTTACAGAGAAGTTGTTCATCTCTATTTTCTGTATCTCCTCCTACAAAAAATCACAGCTGATCCGATCAATTCAATACAATATATCAACTGAAATAATACGAAAAATTGTTCCAACTTATGACACACCCTAACGATATTTCACTAAATATTTCTAGCCTAAAATACATCCTGGAAAAAAAAACTTTGCACCTTTAGATTTAGAAATGTTCGAGCTACAAAATGATATAGTGGAAAAAAAAATCTGGAAGATCATGATTGTTGAATTTTAGTGCTTTTATGGTGTTGTAGAGATTGATAATCATGTTTGATTTCTCTTGACAAGCGTGTTTCATGTTGAAAACGTAATTTTAGCATTAATCGTTATTATAAAAATCTAACTTCTGACTTATTTTGTTGGTCAAAATATCATATGATTAGTACACCGCATGTTCCTAATTCGAACAGATTATACAAAATACATAGAAAAAAAAGACTTTTTTAGTAAATGAAACTTTTTTATGTTTCAAATCGAAAATTTCTTGTTGCTTCCGCTAGAAAAGATGCTTGTTGACCCATTCCGAATTATTATCCAGCGGTTCAACTTAATCTGAAATCGAACACCAGATATAGGTAATACTGGTGAATTTAGCATTTTTTCAAGACTATATCTCAGCGTCAGAGCATAGGACGATAGAGGACACTTTGAACTAGCAGTGATAAAAAAATCATCATTGCCACTAGTCGACGATCTTGACTTCGATCTGTCTAGATTCTTGTTTTTCTTGAATATCAGACAAGATTCTTTTGCCATTCCTTCTGTACAAGATTCTTGCCTGAAAAAACAGATCTTGTCTTTCTGGCAGGATTCGTGTAGATACAATCTTGGCTGGCGAGGCAAGAAATGTCTCGCCAGGCAAGATTCTTGTGTTCCTGTATTCTTATCTGATTCTTGTTTT
This sequence comes from Rotaria socialis, assembly GCA_905331475.1. Classification (NCBI taxonomy): domain Eukaryota; kingdom Metazoa; phylum Rotifera; class Eurotatoria; order Philodinida; family Philodinidae; genus Rotaria; species Rotaria socialis. The sequence goes on from CAJNYU010000022.1 coordinate 32,087, forward strand.
CTTGGAATTCTTACAAGAATCTTGTTTCTTGCCTTCCTGGTATGATTCTTTTTTCTTGCCATTCAGACAAGATTCTTGTAAAATAAATGAATCCGATTTATGCAGCAATACAGTTGCCTCTTTCGTTACTGTTATATTCTTATTTCGAATTTCAAAAACGATACACAAAAAAGTAAAAGACAATTGCAACAAAATTTACAATTAATTCATATCACAAACACAAAAAGAATGTTTAACAAGAAATAAAGACGAGGAACAAAAAGTGAAAACAATTTTTTCGATTTAAAAAATGTTTATTAAAATGTGTCGTCGTCGTCGTCGTCGTCGTCGTCGTTGTCATCATCATCGTCGTCATGCAAAATGGATGATGTTTCAATAGTGGTTCATTCTAAAAGACAAATGAACAATACAGAGATTTTACATTAGAGTAGCTCATTTATAACAAATTATTTACAATAGGTTCAACAGGTGGAATCAGCGAAGATAATTGAGTTGGATTAGGTCTACTTTTTCGATTATCACGCCACCGTCGTTGTCTCAGTGTACGAGATGCTGGTTCTGAAAAAAATAATATGCAGGTCGAAAATAAAGAATATTGCATAAACGTATAGATACTACCTAAATTACTAGCAACATTGGCGTATACCGACTGAAAAAAATTGTCCGAATTTTCTTGATCCATCATTCATAGGAAAAATCTANTTTTTCTGATGAATCAGACTAGATTCATATCATCTTAAACTTCAGACAAGATTCTTTGGGAGAGGAAAGAAACAAGATTCTTGTCTGAATTTTAAAAAATCTTGAATATCTTGTCATTCTTTCCTGATTCTTATTTTTCAGATGAATCCGACAAGTTTCTGTTTTTCTTGAATAAAAGGCAAGAATCTTATTTCTTTCCTTTCGCGAAGAATCTTGTCTGAATATGATGATTGTAAAGAATCTTGCCTGATATTCAAGAAAAACAAGAATCTGGACAGATAGAAGTCAAGATCGTCGACTAGTGGTAGAATGTAAGATGACTGAGAAAGAACAAAAACAAAATGAATTTTCAAAATTTTGATTCGAATTACCCCATAGGACTATATTTAATGTTGATTTATCAGTTTCATTTAATAATTTAATTAATCAGGCGAGCTTGTTCTTGTCTTTATTCTTCATAAACATATTTCACACATAATAATCATCGGCGCCTAGGTCTATATCAACTCCAGATGTTGTCGATGGGAAATGTTTGACATAGTTATTTGTTGAATTAAATTTTGGTATTGCTGAAGCTGATTCAATTGCTTTAATGAACTGTTGAAAATAATCCAAATCCCATTTATTGTCAGCGGCTGATTGCCAATAATCAATTTGACCGAAAAAAAAGCCATTTCACATAGTCTTCCGAATTTGGGTCTTTCATTTACTGTACCACATGTTTGTTGACTATAAAAATCCGGTGTTGATGTATTTGGATTATTTGTAACCTAAAGAGAATACAAAGCTACAATTAAATGTGGATTCTTCACCATTTTTTTCGTTCTCAAACCCAAAAATTACAATAAAATGTTAAGATTTTCAGTTTTAAATTAAACTCCAAGCATAATTACTTGTCTAAGTTTTGCATGACCAAATTCATGAATCGTTATTGTACAGATATCCATTCCAGAAACTGATTTTCCGATGGGTGAGTCAGGATGATATTCTGTTGAATATATCGACATTTGACCACGAATATAGGCTGGATTAATATAAATTTTATTAATTCCACAAAATCCTCTTGAACCAGCGAGTGTACAATTAATTATTTCCACTTGAATGGATGGAAGAACATTTGGTAAACGTAGACATGCACCACTATCAACTAAACAATTGACAACTCCTATCACCTACAAGAAAAAGGCAGATTCACATAAGAAAATTCAAACTACACAGCAGTATTATCTTTAAAAGCTTAGATTGTGTACAAAATAATGAGAAAGAAACAAAACATTCTTCAGAAGTGAAGACTTGTTCTGAATCTCGAACAATCTTTACAGATGAAGGTAAAGCATTAGATTACGTAGACAACGCATGCATATAAAATATGCGATTAAAATACGACAACATAGAAAAAGGGTAATCTTATGAGTTGGGCACTAATACAATTCGTCGCGTGACAATTCGTTGCAATCAGTTCGTCGCATGTATACGAGAGGATACATTAATCGAATAAGATATTTAGTGTAGAATGTGATTGAATAAATCACTCCGGTAAATGTTTTTCTTCAGAGAATAATGGCTCCTTCTTGATAATTCTTTTTTTAACAATAGAGATCTGATTTTACAGGTTTCTTTACAATTAAATTAACTAGAATTTAAATTACAAAAGCTCAATGGAATTGAATTAAAAATGAATTAAAATTTTTCTAGCATCAAAATTAAAACTATATAGAAATAATGTTTTTTTATTGAATGATTCGTAATGAAGCAAATTAGTTATCGTTATTTGGAAAAAAGATGACTTAAGCAGTAACGCATAAGAAAAATAAGAAATCTAGTATTTGAGTTACACATGTGTTGACAAAAATAAAAATTCTTCAACAAATCATACATGATTCCTGAAGTTCAATCTTCCGTATTCCAGAGATAATTGACAACATATATTTCTTAACACCATTTGTAGACGAAATACAACTTCTATTTGTAGAAAATTGAAAAAAAATTTGAAATACTCAATAAAGTCTAAACCAATCTTGATCATTTTTTTCTTAAAATTCTTTCTAATTTAAATTTCAATAATTTTAACTTTCATTTTCAATTTTCCATTTTAATTCTTATAAGGGTTTAAAAATTTATTTCTCCATCTAATAATTATTTTAAATTTCAATCTTCGGAGCATAAGCGGGAAGCCTATTTTGAAAATGTTTGAACCACTTTATCCACGAACTGAGCATATTTATGTATCACAGAAAACTGTCCCAGACAGTACTGAGCGAATTATATACTTAAAAAAAAAAAACGTGAAATTTGCTTTCATTGGTTTCTTTTTTTAGGTGAGGATTTCATCAGAATTTATCCCCTTAAAGGACTAGAATCCTATTTATCATCAGACTCTTTGTATTTTAAGAGAAAATTCTTTAAGAAATCTTTTCAAAAGTAAATTATTTCTTTTTTTCGAAGCTCATCTTCTATTCCTCATGTATATCTAACAGTTCAATAACAGCGTGTACAATTTACATGATTAATTAAATAACATACTAAACTACATATCTTAATTCAATTAATGTATCCTCTCATATATGCGTAACATTTGCAATCTCCACTTACAACTGGATGATTTAATTTTAACGAGGCGAGCATTTTCCATCGATCAAGACGATCATGTGTATCATCGATTATCATATTTTTCATTCATTTCACTTTCAAAAACCAAGAACATAATCTTTCACTTGGTAATTTTAGTTTCGTACCATGTAGTAATAACATCAATTTAGATTTTGTAAGAGGCTCGGCTGTATCATTTGTTCCAATTAACTCTAGTAATAACTTTAATGACGAAACATTAAATATATCACATTCATCATGATAATTTAATAAGTTTTGAAGTATAACAACTGACATTTTACTAAAAATAAAACAAAAGAAATTATTAAAAGAGTAATTTTGAGATTATTGTTCAAACTTTAGTTTACCCAAAATTTTCTGAAGAATCATCGTTACTTATAGTTAAAGGTGTAATAAATTTTGCTTTTTCTCGAATAACACAGAGACTTGTTGTTGTAACATTTGCTGGAAGGCTACAGATGAACGTTTGAAATGCATCAAATAATTCCATCATTTTCCATACAAAGAGTAAGAATATTGTCTCGAAATGTTCTAATGGCAACCGAATCAAAAATTTCGCAACAGCGATAAAAATCTGAAGTGAGAAATTTAACAAAAATCATAAAATATTTGTGTCAGTATTAAACTTAAGCCGCATGCTTTGATATTGTTTTGCATTAGAATTAATCAACACACAATAATGTACGGGAAACAACAGAATGCATGGTAAGCAGAGATGGGCAACTCCGCACAACTCCACTCCGATTTTTTTAAATCCCACTCCAACTCCGTTTCAACTCCGATTTTAAAACGTCGTTGAATTTTCTCGAACAAAATTTGCAAGCATAAGAATTTCTTAACAGAAATCTAGAATAACTAATGATGAATAGTAATTTTATTTATTTCTTTTAAAGTTTTTCACATAGAATCTTTAAGTATTTATTTTAAGAAATCAAGGTTGCATTACATTTAACAAATGTTAATTTAGATAATGTGTCCGTTGATAAGCGACTTCGATGTGGTGTCATAAGTAGCCCACTTTTTGAGAATTTTCTTTCAGCTGGAGTTGATGTGGCTGGAACACATAATACTCTTAATGCTGCATAAAATGCACGTAGCAGATGTTTTACCTTTGCTATCACCAGCAATATATTATTTGAAGTTTTCAAAATATTTTTCCAAACCTTTATCGCCAATTTTTTTTTAAATCAAAGATGATGCTTTACCATCATCACTAAAACTCATTTCTAGATCAGTTGTTGAAAGTGTAAGATCAATTGTTGATTCATTAAAGGATGAGTTCATTTCAAAATCGATCACGAACAAAAAAGACAATCGAGAAAATATAGACGTTCGATGAAATGATACTTTTAAAAAATGTCTCCTAGTAAATAGAATCGTTAATCGATTTAAAATTTTGCTGTTTATATCTATATTTTTCTCTCTTCCCTCATTCTCTTCCACACATTTTTACACTAAGACTATTCGTCCATGTGCCTACTAGTTGTGCCATCAATACCATGCGCAGACATATCTGTTTACACTATCGTCTTTCTTTCGTTCTCTTCTCTAACGAAATTCACGAAACTAACCGGAGTTGGAAATCGGAGTTCAAAATCGGAGTTGAAAAACACCAACTCCAACTCCATATGAAAAAAGATCAACTCCACTCGAACTCCACTCCAGGCATATATCAACTCCACTCCAACTCCATACAACTCCACTCCGATTTGGAAAAATACCACTCCAGCTTCAACTCAAACTCCGCCGAAAAAAGCACCAGCTCCGGAGTTAACTCCAACTCCGAGTTGGAGCTGCCCATCTCTGAAACGTGCTGTATAATTTTTCTTTTAGCACTCTTTCTTTCCTTGAAAAATCAGTTTTTTCTTAGATCAGTCATCGAAAAATGTCTGTTTTTTTTACTTTCAATGTAAATATCTCCATAGATTCACAAGCTAGAGACTTTAAATTTCTATGGTAGTATAGGCATGAATTAAGCAACAAAACAGAAAAAAAAACATTTGAAAATCGGTTCTGTAGAACCAGAGTTGTGATTAAAACACTTTAATATTCCAATCGTACAATAAAGTTGCAACTGACTGACTCATATATATTGCTCATTCTATATATTTATCGCCTAAATTTGATTATTGCTCATTCTATATTTTTTATTGCTCAATTAAATATAAGTCTGATATATATAGCAACTATCTCATTACAGCATGTGAACTTCTTGAAAGTTTGTCTTTAATTGTGGTAAAAAAGAAGTTTTAATCAAGCAGATACAACATTGTTTAAAGATGGATTAGCAATCATTCCCAAAAAAGTTTTAGACTGTCTGTTAGTCTTCTTTTAATAATAAACGTTGTGTTTTAATTAAGTCTACTGGTTGATTCATCTTCAAGATGATCACGAGCGCATGCATGAAAAAATACTACTTGCCTATTGAAAATGACACGGCTCATTGATTCACGTAGACAAAAATAAGTTGGAAAAAACCAAGTAATTTCGTCAGCGATAAATATGGCGTACTCGTCAATGCAAACATACTAAAACGAATTCGCATTCTTCAATACATCTTACCAAGTATGTATATTTTATTCAGTTTAAATTGTTTATAGATAATATAGAAAAAGCATAGTGAAGTATACTTAAGCTGAAGATATTGGTTTTCAATAAAAGATTAAGTGTTCT
>CAJNYU010000023.1:2633-142563 GCA_905331475.1 Rotaria socialis
TTTATATACGCCTATTTGTTGGCATGAGCATCTCATGTTTCTATTTTCTATATATTTCTCTGTTGTTATGTCGATTTTATGTGGTCTGTTGTTTACAATGAGAAGATAATATACGAAGTATAAGTAAGATTTTCACGTACCATCCGTGATTGATCTATCGAATTTTTAATAAAAGCTTTTCGTTTATTCTAATTTATTTTGATAGATAAAACAATTAAATATCACCCTTGAAAAATATCATTAATATCTAGTTCATTGTATTGTACATTGACGTTTCGAAGTACATCGATTCGTTGCTTTGACCTCAGCATTCAGCGTTGTGTAAGTAGCTGTTACTTAATGGAAACCAAAATATTTATTGATGATATTAAAGCTTTATGATTGATAATCCTACATTTCTGTAACTACACACTAACTCAATATTAAAAATAAGCCAAGATACCGTTGGACTCGGCTGTGTTGTGCTCAACGATGTTTTAAAGAAGAAGAAAAGAAACAAGGGCAATAAGATTTTCACAATGCTGATAAAAAGTACGAAGTCGTAGGATTATCTACTTGCTCTTTGCTCTGAGCCATATCTGCCACAGAAAGGAAAAAATGATTAAAAATATCAAATTACAAGAGACCTCGCGAAAATTTACTTTTCAATCATGTCAATCCTTAAATAGTGAAATTTGTCATATAACGTTCGCTATAATCATGGGTAACAACACTTTTCGAATGGATCGAATTTATTTTGATGACAGTGAAATAATTCAGGAAATTGTTTTTCTCGTCATTCTAAAATTCATATACAATAACTTGCAACAACGAACTTATTTTATTCATAATAAAGAACCTGCAATGATAGCTCATCATTATTTTCATCAGATAGGTCTTGCTGGATTTTCGAACACTTGCGACTTAAACTTTAACTATTGACTTTTTTACACGGTGGGTGCTGCTGAGGATATAACTTTCACACACATTCACTAACACCATCAAGGCTTTTATTTTCTTGTATATAAATGTTTTGCAAGGTAACAATTAATGTAGTATAAATTATACACAAAGATAGATGCATTCTGTTATATGTTTTATTTTCCTGCTAGGATTATTTTAGAAAGCGAGAGACAGATGTTTCTCCATTTACCTTTGATGTTTCTGAAATTAGTAGTTAATGCATTGGAAAGAAGAGATTTATTCTTTTTCATACATGTTCTTTTTCCGAGTATAAATGGTTGATAAGAATATAGATAAATAATGCTTCTCTAGCATAGAATGTTTTTACCTCAAGGGGGAAAAAGCGCGACTTCATCTACTTCAAAAAAAATTTGAAGTACGATGGAAGTACATGGAATTACGATAGAAGTACACGGAAGTACATGGAAGTACGATAGAAGTACATGGAAGTACAAGAGAAGTACAAGGAAGTACAAGGAAGTACGAGTGAAGTACAAGGAAGTACGAGTGAAGTACAAGAGAAATACAATGAACTATCTTGAACTATGAACAACTTCTCATGTAAGTATCATGGTTTTCATTTTAAGTATGCTATTATTCAGAACTATGATATATAATACATTCTATAAGAGTTTTCGATAGATATTCTTCTATCAACAGAAAAATATTTGTATTTTTCATTGCGCTAATCGAATTGATCATTTCATCTTATCAGCTGCCAGCAGATGATAAGAATGTCACACAGGGTTGTCACCTGATGAGGTCTACAAATGGGAAAGCTGACCTTAAAAAGCGGAAAATAGCGAAAAGAAAAACAGAAAAAGCGGGAAAATAGCGTAAGCTTATATTGCTGCAGATTTGTAATACTTCTGAGAATATTAGGCAAAGAGGAGGGCGGATTAGGCCGTTTTGTGCCCCACCCCTCAGAATTGAATTACTTCTATCAGCTATTAATCAAGGATCGTTCTTGATCACTTTTTCAACTTCGTTTCCCGAAAATCGACACTGACGATTTTTGCCTGGGGTACCCCACAGGTATCATCGAAAACAAAATTTGTTTTATCACGAGCCAAAGCCTGATGTAATTGTAGATTTAATGGTACTGATTACGAATGTACAAATAAGAAGTCTCAAAACTGCTTTGTTTCCAAAGTCGTCGTCACTACTCGTTTGACCCTATTTTTCATTGTTGGGGCCGTTATACAATAGCATTTGTTTGTAAATTAAGTAGAAAATATATTTGCTAACCAAAAATTTTGAGCTCTTCACGAATCTGAACCTTTGATACCGAAAAATGAACCCTTTAGCAAACGACATGGCGATTCAGCGGCAAACATTGACTGTCTTTTAAATGTATAGTTTTCTCATTAGTAGTTTGCTATGAAGCGAGTCTTGCCGCAACGCCAAATTTTGATCGTAAGGGTAGTTTTTTAACCTCTATCGACTGGAGATTTCGAAAATAATAGAAAAATTGTGTAACAGTGTCAAAAGTTAAGAATACTAATAATTTCTATAAAATTGATGTAGGGGACCACAGCCACGATTATATATGAGATCTTGAAATCAACTGATATGTAGCCCAAATCGCAGAGCTTAATCAACTGTACATACAGTAAAAAGTTATGGATCTCAGTTCTTTCTTTCGGTTCAAAAATTGATGTGAAATTTTACCTGCTTGAAACGACTCATACATCTTTTGAAGCAAATATGTGAGTCAAAAGAAAGAACGGAGATCCATAACTTTTTAAGTGCGTGCACAGTTCATTACGCTGCACAAGATCGATTATATATCTGTTGATTTCCCGATCTTATACTTTTAGTAGCAGTGGGTCACTGCATCAATTTGATAGAAATTAATTGTGTTCTTACCTTTTCACCCTGTTGCACAACTTTTCTATTATTTTCGAGATCTCCAGCCGATAGAGCTTGAAAAACTACGCGTACGATCAAAATTTGACGTTGGGGCAAGACTTGCTTCATTCTCAAGATAGACAAGTATAGCGAGAAGGGGTCAAATTTTACCCCCGAAATCCCTACTTTTTTCTATAAGTTACATTTTTTCGATGTAAAAACTTAAGATTCGCAGAGAACTCAAAATTACCAGTTAGAGGAAATCATTTTGCACTAAAGTTTATCGTTTCGTTATTCTATGAGGGTCCAAACAATGAAAAATAGGGTCAAGCGTGTGGTTCAGGTTTTATAAGGAATAAAGGAATTTTCGGAGCTTTTATTGTGATATTCGTAATCAGCCCCATTAAATCTACAATTACATCAAAATTTGGCTCGTGATAAAACAAATTTTGTTTTCGATGATACCTGTGGGGTACCCCAGGCAAAAAGATCGTCAATGTCGATTTTCCAGAAACAAAGTTGAAAAAAGTAATTAAGAATGATCCCTGATTAATATCTGATAGAAATAATTCAAATCTGAAGGGGGTAGTTGCAAAACGGTCTTATACGCCCTTCTCCTCTTATCGAAAAGAATTTATTTCTCAAAAACATATTTTCTACCAAAAAACAAATTGTGTAAAAAATTCTTAAAAACCGACGTCAGATTCGAGTTCCCCGATCTCGAGAACCTTCGGTCAAACGTTACCGAAATTAATACTTTCTCAAAAAAAATATATTTTAATCAAAAAAGCATCTGGTAAAAACTATCTAAAAATTGATGCCGGATTCAAGTTATCCAACCTCGACAACCAACAGACAAGCTGATTCCAGCAGCTATACTAAACATTTCGTGAAGCTGTTGCATCTAGTTTTCTATTGGATGGAAGTACATGGAAGTACGTGGAAGTACACGGAAGTACAATGGAAGTACAAGGAAGTACAAGGGGAGTACAAGGAAGTACAAGGGGAGTACAATGAAGTACGAGGGAGTACGAAGGAGTACGAGGGAGTACGAAGGAAGTACATGGAAGTACAAGAGAAGTACAGGGGAGTACAAAGGAAGTGCGGAAGTTCGGAAGTCGCGCTTTTTCCCCCTTGGAAAAAAAGGTGAAAAAAACAACCTTTAAGTACGTTTAATATTAATAAAGTAAAATAAATTAACTTTTTTCACTAGCTTCACTTTTTATAGTACCTATTTCGATTTTTTCAACTTTTCAAAGTACTTAATAGTGCCTTTTGTCCTACAAAGTTTATTTTATTAATTTTTACACTTTTGGAAGTACTTCATGATACTTTTTACTTTTCAAGAAGCAAGTTTAAGTACTTTTTGGCCTCTAAAGTTTATTTTATTACTTTCTATACTTTTCGAAGTACTTTATATTATTTCTAGCGTTTCAAGAAGTATTTAATATTAACTTCTGTGGGTGTGGGGGTAAGTGTGAAGACTAAATCCACACCCTGACAAGCATATGCATAATGTACATGAATATTAACAAGAAATAATTAGAATAACATAAACTATTTATAATGCTTCTATAAAAGTCAATGATTATTTCATTAATGTGTAAAATTTATCGAATTCTCATTCAGTTCCCTTTATTTTCCTAAAATGCTATTTATGAGTTTGCCATAAACAATTTTTTCTTTTTCTTTTTCTGTTGATATCAAACAATTTATGTAACAAAAAAAAGAAAAGGAAAAAGGAATTTTTATCATCATGTAAGACAAAAAAGGATATATGTCAAACATGAAAAAAAAACGAATTGACGAATAAAGAAAAGGATTTAATAGATATTTCCTGCATTGATCAGTTTTTCATTTCACTGAGATAATAGTCCAATGAACTAAAATCTTGAAGCATTTGTTATCGTAACTCTTCCATTTGTATGAATAGCTGAAAAGATGAATTCTACAAATATAAAAATTCAAAAAATTAATACTCGAAAATAAACATGTATATATGTATCTTTTACTTCTTTTCAGACATTATTTTATTCTTGTAAACAACCTTAAGAACTACTCAATAATAATAATATGAACGATAAAAAGACTGAGAACACACACACACACACACACACACATATATATATATATATAGTACTTTATCATCATTATACTTATCATTTATAACTTTCGGATATTGTAATGATTTTGATACGATAAGTTTATCTGGATCATTTGGTATCGATTTCAATATGTTAATAGAATAATCTGAATTCATATTTTCAAGTGTTATATCATCGACAGTTGCCAAACTATCACCAGGAATAATTCTCCCATCTAATTGTGCAGCATCACCAGGTACTAACGCACGTATTACAATAACAGGTGAATTACTTGGATTAGATGGATCTTGACAATCATGCACAGAAAATCCTTAATCTTGATCACCTTTATTTAATTCAATAATTAATGTAGAATTTGACCATAGAGCTAAATTTGAAAAGACTTCTAATGTGTGTGCTGTAGTTGTTCGAGATAAAGTATTATTTGTTAAATGTAATGTTTCCATACTTTTAGCTTTATGAACAATTTCAGTTGATTTATCAAATGATGTTGGACGAGTACTTTTTCGATTGACTTCCCCATTTATTTCATTAAATTGTTGAACTTTACGACGAGCACGGACAAATTTTATTTGATGTTTAAATAATTTAAGAATTTCAATAACATACATATGATTTTTTCCATATAACACTTGATTGTTAATCTTAAAAGAAGAAAAAACAGATTTAAAAAATCGAACAAATATTTTTTACTTCAAGAAGTTCATCGCCAGGTTTTAATGTTACTTCTATGTCAATAACTCCACCAGACAATAAAGTTCTTATATAATGATGTGCATCAGTTTCTTTATCATTTTCAGTGTCAATTGTGCCTTCTAGTGCTAAACCAAGAGTATCATTATCAGGTTTATGAATATCACTAATATAAATTTCGCAATTATTTCCTAAAATTTGAATCCATTTTTGATTTAGGGGTTATCTGGTAGCGTCCGTCGGGTCCAAAAATTTTTGAACCCGGGTCCGGTCAATCAGAATTTTCAAACCCGAACCTGAACTCGAACCCACCCGATTAAAAATTTCATACCCGAACCCGGACCAGATACATCAAAAGCTGTTGAACCTATACTAGTGGTAATACTATAACTCTGAAGCTGCTCTGATGAAATTATTCAATTTAAAGTAATGCACCTCACCTTTTATCTTTGAATTTAATTTAAAGATAAAACAAGCATACTTTGAACTTTAACTTTCTAAAAAGTCAAAATTGAAAGTATATTTTTCAGAAAAAAAATTCCAGTAAATCGTTCTTGTGCGAAAATTTGTTTTCAATGAAAAAAAATAGTTCTAAACAAAAAAGAACACTTTTGATGAAAAACTCTATTTGAATTTTAACTCTTTGAACCGCAAATTTTAAACATGCTTTTTTTTATTTGAAAGTAAGTTGAAGCTGGCATCCTTAACAAATGCCTGGTTTATTAATCAAAAATAGATCTGAAATGAAAGGTGCTCTTAAACGTGTAACCAGATTTTGTCGTGCTCACATATATTTTTGAAGAAAAATTATGCATGTAATTTTAAAAGCGAAATTTTTACGGCTCCTCACCCTCAACCCTCCCCATTACAGAATCCACCTGCCATTACAGGTACCCACGATGCATTACAAACATTAGCAACCATGCAACAACTAAATAAGACATTTTTTCTGCCGATCGGTTCTCTTGCAGTATATTTCCCACTTTACGTATTGTGTATTAGTAGAATTAGACGAAAAATCATATGAGTTCCACATTTTAGCCCCGAAGGGGTTGCGCTAACAAATTTTTCTAATCGAATCTGGTGATCACTCCGAAGATACAACATACTGCTTTCCTTTTGTGCTAGACAAGTAGTGCATTTTACATGTTCTTTCAACTATCCGATAAAGATTTTTAAACAATTAATTTATGATGGTCTCTGATTTCTAGCGACTCGCTAGTAGTGTGCAGCTTCGAATGGAATAAGAAATGAATGGATTAAAGTGTTTATATTGTTTCCTTTGTTAGATAACTTGACCATTAACAATATCTTTTTCCTTTTCACTGAATTGTATGCACAAAAATTTTCTTGTAATCTGAAACAATGAGTAAAAACTATTTCATCTGGATCCGAAGCCTGTCAAAAATAAGTTCCAGACCCGGAACTGGATCCGGACCAGACGGATATCTGTCCATTTGTATTCGATTGATTTTGACATTCAAATTTTCCTTCAATTTAATATGAAGATTCCATTCTAAAAATGAAAAAACGTATTAAAAAATCATTTCTTCAATTTTTTCATGTTTAGCACTGTTAGAACGTATCGAGGCTTATTTTCATATAATGAATAGCGATAACATAAACTAAGGAAACAATAACAATAGCAATGGAGATACACTAAAAGAACGGAAAAAAAACGTATATTCTGTCCAAACTTTGAGATAAATGTATCTTCCGTGTATATTTTTTTCATTTAAAAATGATATCAAAGTTAGAATTTTTTGATTGGTTTTCTAGAACGCATTCGGTCGTAGGAGGTGAACCAAAATGTTTTTTGTGATCACAGTGAAGCTAGTCGAACAGAACGATTTATTTACGAAATTTTCACGGGATCTGTCTTTTATTATTAGAGATATTACTGCTTAGCAACCAATCTTGGAATTATTTTCAACTCAAATTTTACTTGTAATCTATGAATAGATTTTCATGATTTCATACGAATACATAAAAAATTCGAATCGAGATACATTGATATATTATATATGTTAAATTTGTATAGATGTCGCTTTGTGTATTACATATCGCCATTGTTTCCTGTTTGTTGGCCTTCACTTATTCATTCATCTTCCCGTGTCCCTATCGGAGTAGTAAAAGACGAAGAACAAAACAAAAATTTGCTTGAATATTTTGAAATCTGCTCTTATGAAATTTATTTCTCCGTTCTTTATAAAGCATGTTTATTATTGTTTAAATTACGTAAGACAATATCTTTTTTCTTCGTAGGTTTTTTAGATTTCTCTCTGTCCTTATTGTCGCTCGACAGACGAATTCATATTAAACAAACTTTTTTCGATCTTGCTATTTATTAATTATTTATCACTTAGTCGTCTCGTTGTACGATTATTCACATTATTTGAAACATTTTTTTTTCGCATGATCACTACATCACCATCAATCGTTAGTTCATCATCATGTCTGTTCCGAGTAAATCTATTGATAAAAATAAACGCTATGCTGGTGTCAAAGCAAATGATTTTGTAAACAAAGCAAGGACAAACGAAACGAGTCGAGCAGCTGGTAAGTTAAATAATAAAAATTCTTTGAAACAGAAATAGGAACTGTTTTCTTTTTTTTTAAGCTCGCACTCAAGGATGGACCAATCTCGGAAAAATCAGTAGTCGACGTATTCCACCACCGGCTAATTTACCAAGTTTAAAAAGTGAAACAGGTACAACTACAGTATCATTCGATCCAACAGTCTCAACTGGCACTAGCCATGGATGGACAGCTAGTGGAAATCAAACGCCAACAAATCTCGCTGCTAATCAAACACGTCCATTAACACCATCAAAACAGCCAACACAACAACAACTTGATTCATTATCTGCTCACGTTTCAACATCACCACCGCCTCTACCACCATCATCATCATCGACACTTGCATCTGATATTGAGAAACCTCGTGGATCAGCAACATGGAGTACAGTAATAGTTGGCAATACTTCGGGAAATTCCAATGATCATCCGCCAAATTTACTCGGCTTAAATGATTTTCCACGTTTAGCTACACAAGATAATAAAACTGCAAAATCACAACATGATTCATTGCTTAATTCTATATCAGCAACGTCACAAGGACCTATTTTTCGACCAGCAAATCTAGCATCATGGAAAGAAGGTGGTGGTCGTGCTCAACCAGTATCAAATGATATAACTAAAGAGTCCAACGATAATAATAATAATAATAATTTATCAGCTTTATCTATGCAATCACAGATGCTACCGACTAATGCAAGTCCTAGTTTACTTCAATCACAAATACAGAATTCTAATAATTCACAATACAACCGAATGTATCAACCTCAACAACAACAACAACAACAACAACAGCAACAACAACAAATGGTAATTTTCCATAGAATCACAAAAAACATATAAAATTAATAACTGAACAATGGAGATTTTTCTTTAGTCATACTTGATTAGAGCGAATCACGTCACCTGAATATAAATCATTTTTGCCAGATTCGCACCTAACCTAAATGTAGAAAAACACATATGAGAAAAATCGATGATTCTTTGCAAATCATCTCAATAATTCTTTTAAAAATTAATCATCTATAAGAAAAACAAATTGAGTTTATATTGTATTAAACCACATTCATTCGAATCATTTTTTTCTGCTCAGTAAAAAGTATTTAATTCAACATTTTTTGTTTTTTAGTGGTCCTATAATGTCGGTAATTCCTATGGTTCATATGGAGCAAATCAAGCTCCTTCATCCATGTCTATGCATCAGTTACATCATCATCAGCAACGCGCATCACCGTACGGTAATAACGCTCAATCACAATCTCAACAGCAACGTATGAATGCGTCAGCAGATTATAAGACTCCAACTATTCTACGAAATAAAGATATTGATGATTTATCAAAATTAACCGATAATGTAACATGGGCGAGTGCACCTCAGGAAGTGAATTATGAAGAAAAAATACGTTTCAGTGATGATGAAGACAATGACATAACGGACAATAATACTAAATCTCGTCGGTATAATAATAATAATAATTCTCAGAAACAATCATATCCTCAAGTATTACAAAATAATAATAATAATAATAATCGTTCAATGCATACAAATTATTCTCAACAGCAAACAACACGTTCGCGTTTATTACAAGACGATGAACATGTTAAACAAATGCAAGACGATAAAAATTCCGAACTAATCAATACATTAACTGTCGCTAAACAACGACGTGATGAACAAGAACGTAATCTTCGCGATTCATCACAACGACCGTCTACGACTGTACAAAAATCATTCGACGATCAAAAACAAATACCTGGTTATCAAACGCGTCCATTGATAACTTCAACTGGTAAAGACAATTTAAGTTCATCACAAATCGATTCATCGTCATTATGGGGACAATCGAATAGTGGAACAACATCTCGTACTCGTCACGATACAACCGATAGTCAAACATTTGCAATGAAAAGTTGGTCTGATCAAATGGATTCTTTTAATTATGCTTCATTACATGAAAAGTAAGTCCTTTTTCTTTGTCGATGCAAATGCATAACGATACTCTTAAGGGCGAGATCTTCGTACACAAGCGAAAGAATATCTTTATGTTGAGGTTACATTATTTTGCGTTGTTTAAAATAAGTAGAGAATTGATTAATTAATATCATATGGTCGGGCAAATCCAATCATAATTCTTATTTTCTTTTTATTATCCACCCTGGAAAGAAAATACCCATCAGCTCTCTCCGTGTTATGTTTTTTTTACAAAAGATAGAAACTATATTACAATAATAATGTAATATGACAGTTGCTGTAAATATAAATCAAACAATTATGTAACCGCAGGGTCAACATCTTGAGTGCAGATATATTTCGTTTTCGAATTTATACAGCTGTAAGATATTTCCGAGATGTGAGTTGGTGAGAAATTCAAAGAGGACACACAATCTTGTCATTGATAATCGCTCCTTAAAAATTATCTCTCTACAAGCACACCCGTCAGACACGAGTTTTGTTCGGTTCGTGTTCACTCTCTGGTACGCCTAGACTCTATGAGTGTAGTCTTATCTCTATTTTACCGCAAATTCATAAGAAAAATAATTTTCCTATATTTTTCTTTTAAAGATCCGGTGGACAAGTTGATACTGATGATCATCATGATGATACTACAGCTGCAGTTACCATTACTAGTGTTCCATCTGTAACACACAAGTATAGTCGATCACAAAGTGAATCCAGTTGTCAATCTCAAACTGATAATAATGGAACGACAATAAATCGATCCAAAAATTATCCAATATCCAATCGTAGACAACCAAAATCAAATTTAATTCTTTCGAAACCAACACGTCCGAAAGCTAAACCTGCGGATGTTATCGATTATTTTGAAAATAATGAACATCAACATCATATGAAATCTAATGATCAATGGGGTGATGTTGATGAAACAAATTATAATGCAAATAATCGCTATCAACAATCTTACTTCAACGATCGCCGTTCGACTAGTCATCATCAACAACAACAAAATCTCTCGGAAGATTTATCACAAAAATCAAATCGTCATAACGAACAAACCAATGATTTCAATCGAACTAAACAACCCGCTAAAACACGTTCAAATGGTAAAACAAGAGACTGTCTTTCTCTATTTTATATTTATCTCTATATTTTAGTAGCATCTCGTCAATCAGACATGCCATCATCATCATCGTCGAAAGTTGAGACTAAAACAGTGACTAGCAAAGCTCAGCCAGCATGGCGCCCACTATCTCCAGCACGTCCATTGGATCCAAACGAACCAACGCTACAAGAAGCCATAACCTATAAATCACAAATAAAAACGAACGATTCTAATGATCGTCGGCAATCAGCGCCCGTTGAACGTAAACAACGTTATACAACAAGTACAACACCAATTAATACCGCATCGATTCCGCCATTAATGAGTGTACGATCTGATGTACCCCCGGCACCTATTCAAACGTCAAACACGGCATCGAAACATTTCAAGACATCAAATCAATCGCAAAGACAAGATTATAATAGTTCATCACATTATTCTCAACGAAATGATTTTTACAATGAAACAAATGATTCGGCTTGGGGCAATGACGAGGATTATTATGATGATGAAACAGGCTATTACGATCCGAATATTCAAAATCATCAACGCCATCATCAGTCAATGGGTTATCATTCGAATGTACATCATAGAGGATACATTGCATTAGGCTCCTATGGACGATATCGTCGGGGTGGAACACTTCGTCAACAACAACAATATAATGCCTATAATGTCAACACTACATCCTCACAACTTAACACAAGTACAGGAGCGAGAACAAAAAAAGTCATAACAAACCGCACGACAACGACGAAAAAACCCAATGAACCACCTGAACAAACAGAACCAACAAAACTCGTTACTGATGAAATAGTAAAAAAGCCAACACCATGGGGTTTGGATACGAAACCATCGATTATAGAAGAAGTACCAAAAGTGAAGCCAATCGAAACACCTGTAGTATCAATTGAAATTGAAAAACCAAAAGAAACAATAACAATAACGTCAGAACCAAAACCTGAAAATGAACCAATTGTTGCTGGACAAACAGAAATTGATTCAACGGTAACAAATAAAAAACCAATAGCAACGACAAATTCACAGAGAAAACCAAATAAAGATCAACAGAATTATCATTATCAAAATCAAAATCAGCCAGTATCTCATCATAGAAATACCTATGGACGTTCAGCACAAGGTAAATATTCGAAATTTATTTAACTCGAAAACAACTATATAACTATTTAGATTATGATACGACACAAATTTCTAGCCATAATTATTACGGTACTGGACATCGTGCTACACGAGGGGGTCGTACGGCACGTATGCATGATTTATCCGGTGGTTATTATTATGAACATCCTCAGCAGTATGTATCCCAAGTCGCTTACAGTTTTCTTTAGCGTTCTTATTTTTTCGTAGGCGTTATAATAATCGATATAATTATTCAAATGAACATTATTCACAACAACATCAAGTACATATCCCGAATAAAACTATCAAACGTGCTGGTTTGTCGACTGCAACAAACGATCGTCAACAGACCAAACAGCAAACAACGAAAGGTAACGCTATTATTAACCCTCGTCTTCAATCAGCCAGTGATAATGAACAAAAAGAAGGCGAAGAATGGGAAACAGCATCGGAATCAAGTGCGAATATGCGTTCTGGTCATCCCGAGACTAATCCACAAGTAGCGAAGTCTATTACAAGTGAAACAAAATCGACACATCGTGATCGAACACCACCAAAGAAAAGTTTTTCAAGTCAAAGGTAATTATGAAAACTAGATTTAAACTCGTACATTTGTTTCGCTGTTAGACCATTGAATTCTCGTCACGCTGAAACTGGTATTCATCGTCGTTCACATAATCTACATGATCGTGGTAGTAAAACAGCTCGAATTACGACTCATCGTCCGAGTCGTTCAGTAACCAATCAAAAACCGAGTTCAACACAAAGACTCGATGAAGAAAAGTTAGTTTGAAATTTTTACCCGGATTGAAAAATTATTCGAAAATTTTGTTTTAGTTCAACTGGAAAACAAGTGAAAAAAGATCAACATCGCCATTCTCTTGAAGGCTATGATTTAAATAATGTTGCTGGTAAGGATGAAACTTGTTTTTTTCTTCGAACCTAATTCTATATTTTATATTCTAATCAAAAAGGTGTTGTTAAAATTGAGACACTACCAGCGAGTGCATTAGAAGAAGAAAATGAAGCTTTTGATGATGGCGGCGAAGAATTTTGTGTTGTTATGTCTAAGCGTGGTCGTAAAGAACAAAAAGCTGCTCAGCTATCGAAACAAATTGCGATTGAATCAACTGTTACTACTAGCATACCAACTGACCAACCAATAAAACCAGCATTGATTGTCAATGATGAACAACAAACAATTGAGGTAAAAACTTATTTTAGCAAAACATATTCTATAATTTTTATTCGTTCTTTTAGAAAATTTCGAACGATACTAATCAAACGAGTGCTACACGTGCTCGCAGTGGTAAATCAGTTCCACCACGTTTCAATAGTAAAACATCGAGTTCAACGACGCGTCAACATAATACGAAAACTGATCATCAGAGCGCTTCGATGAACTATTATTATGATCAGAATTATTATTATTATGATCAAAGTCAATATTACGATGACGGATCTTATTATAGCTATGGGAATTATAATCAATCTCATCGACAACCATCAACACGTCGTAAACAGCGCAGTCAACAAAGTCATGATGCAAATGTAGTAGATGATATCGGTAGTGAACGAAAACCTGAAGTTAATATTGCTGAAAAAGTTCACTCAACAGCGTCAAATGTTATGTCAAATATTCAAATGTGGGATCCACATACAGAGAGTACGATTTCGAATTCAAGTAAATTAATCGAAAAACGTAAGTTTCTTATATGTAAATTCCATATGAAGTCCGATAGAGCCCTCATTTCTTGTTAACCCAAAATAATTTTTGTTTCTAGCGACTCACGATCGAAAATTTGGAAATGAAGTAGTTCCTTCTTCATCGTCAAATGATCCATCATTACCACTTCATCAACGCACAGCAACAGATGTAAGTATTTCTATCTTGTGATTTGCATTTTATTATATCTCGTTTTTTCTTATAGTTAACTACGCATTCAACAGTATCGAAAACTAATGAAACAATTGCGCGAACGATTAAACCGCCTGTAACAGATAATAAAGTTAACCGAGACAATAAGGTAATGTCTACTGAAATTTATATCTTAGAAAACAAAACAAATTCTTTCTTTTCATTTAGACAAAATCTACTAGTTATGAAAAGAATGATACTATTGCATCATTAGGTTCGAATCAATTATTTGAAAAGGTAAGTCGATATTGTTTTCGACTCCTATTTTCTTACGATCTTTATTTATTTCAGAGTACATTTTTGGATTATGACGATAAACAGTCTATCGGCACAGTTGGTGATGATTACAATCAAAAGATAAATTCACTTAAAACAATATGGGATGCATCCGATCATCCAAGGTATAGAGAACGAACTTTTTATGATTTCCCGCAACAACAATTTTCGATTTAATTTAGTATGCAACTTGAACAAACAATTAATACAATGGTTGCGATGAAACAAAAAAAACAACATCAAGATAATACTGTTCCAAGTAACAATTCAACAAAAGCCGATACCTACGTTAAAGAATCAATACCAACATCGTCAACAAATATATCAGTCACAAATACAAATGTTTCATCCGCAATTGCTGATGATACAAATAATAAAAATACGGTAGCTACTGGTAATCTACAATCGACAGGATCTTCATCGACTATCAATCAACCGCCAACATATTCAACAAGTACTGTTTCAAGTAAAAATGAACAAAAGAATATTTGCACAGTAAGTATTTCACGGCCGGATCAACACGAACGAAGACATTACGCCGCAGTGTTTTAGAGCTCATCGGGGCTGAAAATTTTGATCCATTGAACGATATTTTTTTGAATTTTTCCGCTTTATTCAAAAATTTTAAGGCTTCTGATGAAAAGTGAATGATTTTGTTGTCCGATTAGAAAATTTTCTTGACATTTTTAAAGGCAACTTTAAAATTCTGCAAACCCGGAAAAGTGAGCATTAAGATCCGGGTTCCAGAAGCTTTATCGATCGGGTCCGGATCCATAAATTCTTGGGCTCGATGAACTATATCAGCGATTAGATTTAAACACACTGAATTTATAATCTGTCTTTAGGTAAAACCAACTCAGCAAGTTGCACCGAATATTCAAGACCAAGTTGATGTAACAAGTTATCAAACATTTGCAGTTCCTCCACTACCGCCACCGATGTCTCAAGCGTCGCTACAACAGCAACAACAACAACATATTCTTCCTCAATCTCAAGTTAATACACTACATCAACAACATACCTATCCATTCTATGAAAATCTTTTACCAGCTCCTCCACCACCACTACCGCAGCAACAAGCACAACAACAACAACAACAACAGCAACAACAACAATTTAATCGAGTAATATATATTGAATTTTTTGCCAGAGTCCTTAGTTTTATTCGTTGAGTTGAGAGTTTGAATAAAAAACAAACGAATATTAAATCCGATCCTATCCATCTGATATTTATATATAAATATAGATTTATTCATCGACTTCAAATACTACCAGTACGGATCCGATAAATTCAGATTTTTCGAGTATTCAATCTTCACAAATCGTAAGTTTGTGCCTTGCTTAATCGTTGTAAACTCATGTATATATATATATATATATGTATATCTATCAAATGTAAAGTTCAAAATGCTTCAAAAAAGATCGAAATGAATTTCCTTATGTATATGCCATATCTTTGCTTATAATTCCCTTCTATTTATACAATTATATAGAAATGAATACACTATTCTCGCATTTACTTGTTTAACTAACACAGATGTAGATGTTAAGTAATTCGATAGTATGATATAAATTCATCTTCTTGTTTAGTATGCACCACAAAACTTTCAATATCGAAATACAAATGTTTTCATACAACCACCAAACGTACCAAATACAAACTCAATGTTTCATCATACATCTCAAGGTTCGATTTCGGGTATATTCTATTGAGCGTTAAGTTCTTTCGAATTTTATGTAGTTTATCCGTTTTCAGCTCCACCACAAAACAATGCCATGCCACCAATGGCTAGTTATCCATCGCCATTTTTGGTGGATCATGGCGGTCATATGATTAGTCAACCACAACCACCACCTCCACCACAAGCATATATGAGTATGTGTTCATTTTTTAGGAAAGAATTTGTTAAAATCATATTCGCGCATTTTTCTAGATAATCAAATGATGTCTGGTCGGCCACAAGGGGGTCCATACTATCGAACTACACCACAGCAGCAAATGCAAACACCACCAGGACCACCCTATGGTACTCAAGATCCATTAGCACACGGAGGATTTTATCCACCATTCTTTCAACCACCAAATTCAAATGCTCCACCTGTTGGGCATCCGTCGCCTCATAATGTAAATAACGTTTTCTCTTATTTTATTCCCTTGAAGAGTGAGAGAAGCTAGTCTAATCCGCAACCGCGAGTTCAAAATTTAAGCCTAAAATTCCATTTTAGTTATATGGACAAAACGAAGGTTTTCATCCACCACATCCACAAATGTTCGCTCGTGCTGGTTCAATCGATCGTGGTGATCATGCGTTAATGTCTCAACCTCCACCACAATCGTTATCTCGTCCAACCAATTATCCATCGACATCATCAAATCAACAACAACAACAACAACAACAACAACAAGGTCAACCGCCGTCATTACTATCACAAAACTTAAAGTCATTTCATACCAATCAACAACAAACATCTTCATCAAATCAAGCTCAATTTTATCCACCACCAAATCAATACGCTCGTCAACTGATGCCCAGTGGTGCTATGAATACAACAAATAATCGTCCGCAAACTCAACAAGTACCGAGTCTAATGAGTGGTTTAAATAAGAATTTTTCAAACAATGGAAATAATATGAATAATACACAATCGTTATTTCAACATCGACAGCCATTACTACCTCCACAATCGAACAACAGTCGTCCGTTATATCAACATAATGCACAATATTCAAATTATTCTAAATCAACTGGTCCGAATGATGATAATGTTAAACCAAAACATATGTAGACAGAAATCCTGACACTTTTTTTTGGCTTTTTTCATTTCACTCTTCTCATTTAAACATTTATTCGTTCTTTATTCTTCTTTTTCTTCGGTTTTCTAACTTTATGTTGTGTGTGTGTGTGTGCGTGTGCGTTTGTGTGTTGATTAAAAAGAGAAAAACTAAATCCTTTTTTTTTCTTTTGGCCCACATTATATTATTCGATATTGTATATGTGTCACTATTTCCCTTACTTACTGTTGTTGTGCTCGAGAGTAACGAAAAATTATTTAAAAACAAAACAAAAAGAAGACACTCGTATTCTCAAGAAAAATCAGCACACGCTCTTCCTTATCCTTGTTCTGCTGCATTCGTTTATTTCATTTTTTTTTGTATAGCAATCCATGTTTCTCTTTTTTTTTTACTATATTTACAGACAATACACTTTAACGTTCGTTTGTCTTTAAGAAACAAACACAACCAAAAGTTCGTCTTCTATTTCTCATCGATCATATGTTTCAGATAAGAATGTCTACTGTAAAAAATATTGAGGAAGAAAAACAATTACTATCCGAACGGTTGAATGCACTAAGTACAAAAGATCTTCATGCATTTGACTTGCAACTAACATTATTACGAACAGCATCTGAATCGTATAAACGTGAAACTGTATTTAAACCATGTCCGCCTTTTCTTGCCGGACTCAGTGATGATGAATTGGTGAGTAATATGACATCCGTGAGACACGTTTTGATCCTCTACACATTCATAAATCTCCGCGTCGTAGCGAAAGAGTCAAACTCAATAATATTTTGATTGTGTGAAAAATTGATTTTTTAAAATTGATGTGTAAAACAACAGGCGTTACCATGATTGCTGTGACTAACCATTATCACGGCGACCACAAGCCATGACTAGAACTAATGTGCCGAAATTTTTCGAATCATTAGCGAATAGTCTCGTGTGATGTTTCGCTTTTTATTCGAACTTTAATGGTTCTTACAGGTTGAGCGAGCGATTGGATGTTTTTTTCTTCTTCTGAGCTTGACTTTAGTAAAAACTAGCCGGTGCCGGATAGTTTCGTCCACATGGACTGTTCGAGTAGTTTACTTGATCTATGCATCATTCTCATGGTTTTCGACTTAGCACAAAACATATTTTCTTTCCGGCATATGAGTAAAAGCAGATTCGAGATATTCTTATGTCGCAATTAAGGCACTTGTTATTTATCAGCCCAGACGGATCGGTATGTTGTAGAAAGAACTGCCTGATCCATCAATAAAGATTCCCGAATTTAAAAGTCAAACCGAAACATATGTTTTTAGCGTACTGCTTTTCGTTTGCCGCCCGTCGTTGTATTTATGTCAGTGCTCGAAGAATTAAGTGAACTACAAATTTTTTTACTTAATTGGCTATTAACCCGTGATACATTCAAATTAAATATGGTACCCGTAGAACATGTATGTATTGAAATTGACAAGAAATTCTTTTTATATTTGAAAAATAAAATTTTCTAAGGTCCTGTCTCTTGTAAAACATCATTTATCTGTTCCAACGCCGAATTTTGCCTTCGAAATTAATTACAACCAAATTCGTAATGAGCGTTTTAATGATTTAACACAAAACGATCATTATCAGAAATTGTTTGCATATCATGGCACACGCTTGGATAACCTTCATTCAATCCTTCATATTGGTTTTCTTGGGCATATGAATAAACTTTCATTGTTTGGCTCGGGCACGTATTTTTCCGTCGAGCCATCTGTTTCACTTCACTATTCACCGTTTGCAACTGTTTGGCCTAATAGTCTATTAGGCAAAAGGCTAAGTTGTCTTTTATTATGTGAAATTATCGATCAACCTGACCATGTGAAACGTGCAACTGAAAGTAAGAATTCGTCAATAGATAGAAATCACAATTGCAGTCTTCGATTTAGATGAAACATCGAACGATCAAGAGCGTAGAACTGTTCGCGATAGTCAAGCTGGTGCTGTGCCCGATAAATATGTGGTTGTTACATCCAACGAACTCGTACGAGTCAAATATATTCTAATCTATGCCGAATCAAATGAATTAATGCAGTAAGCTTAATTTTTTCTTGCTTTGTTAATTCCTATGCTGCCTTTTGTTTGTTTGTTTGTTTTGTTTAGAAACGATCAAGGAACAAGATCTCGTTTACGAACATTTTTATCGGCTAATCGTTATCATCTCTATTTATTTTTCTATTTTCTTCTTCTTTTATTAATTGGATTTTTTAATTCGAATTTGTTTAAATTTTATTGGCGTTTATTTAAAAAACGTTCGAATCATCTTCTTTTTGGTTCATGGCATGTGACTCAATAAATAGTTTGTTTTTCTGTGCTATCTTTTTTTTTCTCGACCATGATAAATAGAAAGAAAAATTCGAGATGATTCTTTTCGTTTTTCTGTTTTTTTTTTAATTTTGAAGAATGTAAAACAAGCTTTTTATGCAATAAAATTGAGTATATATCCGAGATATTTTGTATACTCTCAATTTTCGAAGTGGATAATTTACATGTACTGGCAGCATTATATTGGATTCAATTAGGCGACATTGTTTCTTTGGTTTTCGACGCGTTGTTGATCACTGACTATCGGCTTTTTCTTTCTTAACAATTTTTCAATAGTGATTGGTTCTAATGATTTCGGAATACAAGAAAAAAACGTCAACAATCATGATGATCTACGCTGTTGCAGTAGGAGCGACAGCTGTACAATTGAAAAAGTTGGCGATGATTGCTCGATTTTGATTCGGATCATGATTATAGAATTTCATCAAAAATGGATTTTCAAAGAAATTTGCTGGTAATGGCCGTTCAGCAGAATTTTTCGAGAGACATTGCTGAATGAATGCAGCGAAGTCTGATGAATAACCACGATTCGCTGGTAGTATAGGCGGTGTTTCATAAACAATGCATTGAACTAATTCAATTGGTCGTACAGCTAATGGTGGATCACAAGTTTCAGCTTGAAATGGATATTTACCTAAACCTATTTCCAGAATCGTCATGCCAAGGCCCCAAATCTCCGATGGTATACTATATTCATCTGAAATAACTCGTTCCGGTGCCATATATTTATGTGTTCCGATAAATGTTGCAACTTTTTGGCCGATAGTTTCTAAAACTCGGCTCACACCAAAATCACACAATTTTATCGAACCTAAACTGTTCACCAAAACATTCGACGGTTTAACATCGCGATGCATAATTTTTTGACTCCACATATACATAAGACCTTGAATCATGAACAGTGTTATGTGAATGAGAACATTTTCCGGTACATGTATACCAACATATAGTTCAAGTGAACCGCGATCCATAAATTCAGTACAGATATGTACAGAATTCTCGTGTAGATAAGCGCCATGCAATTGAACAATATAATCGGAATGTAATCGATTTAATGCGTTTAGTTCCATGACGATTTCTTGTTTTTTTTCATTCTTATGAAAATCAAGTGAAATAATTTTAACGGCAAGAATTTGTTGAGTTCGCCGATTACGACATCGCCGCACAATACCACTATTACCGGTACCAATTATGTCGAGTATATCGAGTGATAACATATTCCCGGACGATAGAATATGTTCGACGTTCGCTTCAAGATAGGATGCGTTCTTTCTGTCTTGATGCTGTTGATCGGGACATGCCGATGTATCTATTGTTAAATTAGCATGATTACGGTTAACCATCGGCTTGAGCTTCAGAATAAATTTCGAGCGCATTTGTTGTTGGCACGTACGAAAATAAAAGTTTCTCAATGGACCCATTTCAAGTTCACTTGATACTGTCACTTCGTCTCGATCGTCATCAACATACATAAATGCCGTAAATGGATGTTTACATGATGGAAACGTATGTTCAGCTAAACGAATTAACGAATCAAAAGTTAAAAAATCTTCGGATTGTAGTAGTGCTGATCTACATTCGCGGCCGAATTGAAATTCTACTTCTATAGTATTCATGTGATTTTTATTTCTGTGCTTTACGAATTTCTTTTTTGTCCTCGAAAAAAATTTTGCACCGTCGTCGAAGCTTCTAGTTTTTTTTTTCTTCTTCAGCTATAACAAAAAACATCTGTCACCACCAATGCATTGTAGTTCTGCGTAGATCTATTAGACAATAATCTAGTAAATAAACATTATAATAAAACGAGAAAATGTCCGCAAAAAGCAAAAGACATTATGTATACACTTACATATACTTGTATACATAAAATAACATCGGTGAAAATGTGCTTGTCTACTTTCGTTTTTTTTTTCTCCTCTCACATACATTTATACTTACTCAAATAATCATGTTGTCATCGAATTGTCGCTTGCAGAACAATTCAGCTGATACACACATGCAGAGAAGCATGACTTTTTTTCGTTTTCTTCTTGTTCTCATATATTTCTTTCAATCAGATTGTGCATTGACTCAATGCGTGTGTCAATATTTTGATCGAATCAATCGGTCTCTTCATACTTTGAGTTTATACGCGTTTGAGAATAGAGCAGTAAATTCTTTCAAGTAATAAATGGTAGCTATTGAGATTCATACATAAAGTTGGCTTTTTTTTCTTATTAATATTCAACACGATAAGCACGTATGCTTTTCAAATGAAGCGATAGAAGA
Organism: Rotaria socialis; assembly: GCA_905331475.1. Lineage (NCBI taxonomy): Eukaryota > Metazoa > Rotifera > Eurotatoria > Philodinida > Philodinidae > Rotaria > Rotaria socialis. Next base: position 24,600 of record CAJNYU010000023.1, read on the forward strand.
AGAAGAAGAAAAACAGATAAGCGACGACGAGGAAGTTTATCTGAGTGCATAAATAGCACACGTATGTATGATTTATCCACTGCCGATTAGTATTAGACACAACATACAGACAGATGGACAATGTTGAACGTGTTTATTTGCACATCTACTCAGGAAAAAAGCAGATCACACGAGTAGCATCTTTTTTTTGTATTGTATTTGAACAAGATGATCAATTCATTCATGATCGGATTGTAGAATAAGTTCATCACGATAAACAACATATGTATAGACATGCACATATATATATATATATATATATATATGCTTTGTTCTCTCCGACATAACTATCGTCATATCGGTTTGCTCCATTTATGCGAAACTTTATGATATTTAGTTAGTTCAATGTGTCATGTCCATAAAGTATTTTACACTTGTTATTTTTCATATATATTTATATATACGAGAGAGAGAGAGCATTATCATCACTTGATTGTTTACAACCTTTTCACCTGTATGCTTTTTTTTGTACTCGTCTATGTGCAAGTATATATATGTATGTGCGTCATTCAATGCTCTAGAGTGAAATTCTATCGCCTAGTTGTCGTTTCTTTCATGGGTTGAAATTATGTGCCAATAACGACCGCACCAACGTTCTTGTTCTCTTGTCCTCGCGTCGTGCTGTGCATACTCGTCCGACGGATGGCATGAGTAGCGCATACTCTCTTTCTCTCTCTCTCTCTCTCTCTCTCTCTGCCGCTCGCGTTATAGCAACTCCTAAGCGTAGCCCTACCCCCTATATCAACTAGAGGATTCATCAGGGAGAATGGCGAAAAGGAAGAAAAAAAAAGGCGGACGATGTTCGTGAAGAGAAAATGTCATTTCCATTTCTTCTTCTTTTCCGTCGGTTGTGTTCCACCAACAGTGCAATAGAGAGTAGTGGTGGCGGTGGACGACGGTCGGGCAAGTTCACCATTGACGAAACATCGCTCTTTCTTTTCTCTTTACCTGTGCGAGTGAAGCCGAAGAAGAAGAAGAAGAAAAATCGAGCGAAGCAGTTGATTACTATCGCCATGTACATGTTCGCTATGTATACTTTTTTTTCACTCTATTCATTTTTCTACTCTTCTAGACAAGCCGTCAATGCTGTCCAGTTTATCGTTCCTCTACGATTGATTAATAATTTTTAAAAGACAAAAAAATTAAAACCGACAATAATCCACACACACACACACACACATATATAAATGTGGTATCCGCCTCAACAGCATTGCCAGCCGCCGCCGAGCTGGCATGGATATGTCAACAATTTTTCGTCGCAACAACAGCAGCTGCAGCAACGAACTTATGCGAGGACTACATATTATTGTAATACTGATGAGTCACCGATTACAAATCGAGCAAATACTCAAGTAATGTCAAGAAACGATAAGAATGAGTCATTCGTTCAGTTTAATCCAATACACACCGATGATTTTAACGGTAAAAATAAATTTTTATTACAAAAATTTCATTTACACTTGAGTCTAAGGCTAATCATTTTTATAAGTGCAATAATTTATTACATTTTTTAAGGTTTCATTAATTTATAAGTAGGCAAATAGAACGAAAGAGAGAGAATCAAGGCAGCTACTTATTTATGTGTATATATATAAGAGCGTGTATGTACTATGTACGGACACGTCTATAAAATGTTTTGATCAATAGTAAATAGTACCTATATGCAAGAAAACTAATTGTTACATTCTCCATCTGTAACTACTGCAGGCTTTCTCCTTGGTCTTACGTAATGAATGATAATAATAATATTCGACATCATGAATAGATGCAACGGCGACAACATTAGTCGTACCCGTTGTCGTATAAGTTATTCAATTCAACCGCTCGTTTTTTTTTTCTAAGCAAGCTGATCGTTCGATCAATCAGATGAGTGATTACTTGTAGATATTCATGCGTGCTATTTCTATCTAACACTATTGTCTTCTATGAACGCAAGCCAACGATGATAGACTCTAAATCAAATTATGACGATTTTCTCTAAAGAAAAAAAGAAGAGAAACGACATCATTCTAGATTGGAGACAGTATGCATATGAGTATTGAGGAAATCAAAATGCCAATAGCAATACGAACTATCAAAAATATACTAGTGAAACATTTTTTTACGCTGTATTGCTGATGATTTATGCCGATAGCGTACAAGGAACTTCGCTTTTTTTTCCTCATTCGACCCTGTTTTTTTTTTCTTTTTTGAAAATCATCATTACTAACAGTACCCTTGTATGACACACCTATCTGATAATAAATATACATATACTATAAAAAGAAAAAGAAAATTCGAAGCAATAAAATTATTCTGTCTATAGGGGATGATATTCCTTTGATTCAATGGCCATGATCTGTCATGTTTTTGTTCAGTTTGCACCAACTGAAAAGAAACGATTGAAATAATTTATTTAATCGAGAAAAAAAATCTCTACTATTAGTAGTTTAGAAAGGTCAGCAGTCATCATTCTTTTGTTTCTCTGAATTGAAACGCTATCGGACTGACAATGAAAAACAGATTGTTGAAGTGTCAGAAAGAAGCAGAATGGAAAACGTTCTTCCCCGGCGTCTCTTTCTCGTTTTATAATTAGAATGAATACTACTCCGTTTGTTTGGCCGTCGACATGCACACATAACTATATTATGTGAAGAACTAAAAAGGAGGAACAGTCAATTATCTTCGTTCGTTGATATTTGTCATAGCGTAAAATAATTACTGTGCGGATCTTAAGGCTATACAAAGAGAAGAAAGTGCCTTTTATATGTAAACATCATCTGTTCATATGACAGTATGCAGTTGCTCAATCGACTGATGATCTTTATATGTATACATAGAGAGAATAGTTCATGTTTCTTTGGAAAATATGATAAGTGTCTTCTTCTTCTTCTTCTTCTTCTTATGAGTATTTCCATCATCAGTCATATTTTATTGATGAATTCATCTAGATGCGTGTTGTCAGTTTTCCCCTTAGCCGCTTTTTATTCTCGAGTTTTTCTCGAGTCATTTTTTTGTTTCTTCTCGGGTACGTGAAGAAGTGTGTTTTTCTTGTCTCTTTATTTTTTGATCATTCCATTCTTTTGCTTGCTTTTATATGTGCGTTGACGTGTTCATTGTCATTGTATGTCTCACTTCTCATTTTGTCTTTGTTCTAGTGGCTGGTATCGACTATCACAATACTCATTCTACCGGTTCGTATAGTGATGAAATGTCGTCACCATCGTACCAAACACCGAATAATAATCCACATTGGAGTCCAGTTATAACTCCATCGACAAAAACATTGATTACTCCACAGGAAAATCCTTCGCCTCCGATTCCTATTACTAGTTCACCTTCATCGCCTTCTACATCAGGTTGTTGGGATTGGCTCCTTTATTCGCCGGAATTCTACTCTCATTTATATATACCATCATCGTCTTTCGTTCAACAACAAAAACAAGATGATGATCTCGATTTATTAGCGAGATTACCAACGTGGTTGCTCGCTTTACTCTATCCATCGATGCAACAATACCATGCAAGGGACGATGAGAATGATAGTGATCAAGAGATAAGTTCTCTTAATAATTATCACGACGAGGCACCATTATCGATGAATATCGATAAGTCAATTAATAAAGTCTCGTCAAATTTATCCTTATCGTCCGAAAATACTCCTACGAATAGTCAGAAAGTGCCACAAAATCGCTCATCAACACCTGATACCGACGATGGATATCAATCAGCTAGTGACGCTAGTCGTAGTGATTGTTCACAGCAATCATCTTTGCAATATGATCATCATAATAGTAAAGATGATATTACAATGAACACATCTTCATCGCTTGTGCCAAAACGCATTTCATATGCAGCTGCTGTCAAACCTATGGCAGCATCAATTAACAACAATAATAAAACAAGTCCATTATCAGCACATATTATTAAAACAAAAAATAATTCACCATTATTAGCCATCAATGATGTGTTAAATAATAATAATGGGCAAAAATTAAAATTTGTTGCTCCACGTTTTGAACGAATGCATCATGCTAAGCAATATTCATCTTCGACAACGACAAATAAAGACCCACCGTCGTCTTCATTGACAAATCGGCCGCAAATTCGTTCGAATATTAATAATAATAATCAACGTAATCATATTAATAATTCAGCAAAACGTCGTTAAGAAACTTGTTCCTCTTTTCTTTAACTAAACTTATTAAGTCGTTCAACAAAATTTTCTTTTCATGTGTGTATTTCTTTGTTGTTCGTCTGTCTTTTTCTTTTTGTTTCTATGTTGTATTAGAATCAAGTCAGTTAAGCAAAAAACAAAAAAGATGATGATATGATTTCATGTAGGAGAAATCAACAAACCTACATGCACATATATGTCTCAATATCATTTTTATTACGTATAGAAACGCTCTTTAATCACTATTGCAAACTATTTCGATTTGGCCGGTCACAAAGTTTTAGTTCGCTGATTTATTTGATGGATCATATTGCTAAGTGTTGAAAGTGAACGCCCACCATAGCTTTTTCAAAGAAGCGCCGATTGTGATAGAAGCGATTCTAATCATCTGGTTCAGTTGACATGAAATGACAGATTTTCTGGTGATAATCTGCATTAACCCTTTTTCTTCTTCTCATTCATTGTTCAGTTTTTTCTTTTGTCTATGAGCTTAATTAAATTTTCCATCGGCGTTTCTCTGACTTAAGGGTTAAATAATGCAAATGATCGGCAAGGATATGCATACGGCAAAAAAAGAACCTTGATGATAATTACTGAGTACAGCGAAACAGTTTTGATTTAAAATCGTGGGTTTTTGTCTTTAAGAATTATTCAATTTTACGAAACGCCATCTAGAGGTCGCGTGAACTCATGAGGCTTTATGGATTGTATAAAGTGTGAATGGTATTTTGATTTAAAAGCAAAATATGTTTGAGAAAAAACGACAGGTTCTTCATTGGATTACTTGTTTTCCAAATTAAGTAATCTACAAATGAGACACTATTTACAAGAAAAAGTTTGTTTTCTGTAGGAATCTTTGCATTTTTATGTTGAAGGTCAAATCAAATTTTCGCTATTAAATTTCGAATGAGTTCTTTTGATCTAACAGGTTATTGGCTCGTAGAAAAATTTTCCTTCTTGCGACTATTTTCATAAAAATGAATAGTATAAATTTAACCTTTTTTCATGATCCTCGGGAGCTTTTTTTAATTAGAAATGAGAAGAAAAATCCTTTAACGGGTTGATTCCTTTTGCGCATGACATAGACATTAAAGGTTTATGATTAACCTCAAACGATTTAATGTCCTTAAATTAGCACAACCATAATGGCGTACTAAAAATGTCAAGATACCCAAGAAAAGAAAACTTATTCCCGAATCGCAACTTGAGATTCTTTTTTCTGATGAAGACATGACTTAGTGAGATGGGAGTATCATTTCTGTTCGTTTACTTCTCTGTTCTAACAGATGAACATGAAATCTGACTTTATGCATAATCAAAATTATTCTCATAATGCAAAGACAGTCGCCCTAATCATTGGCAAAGCTTTTTGCGAAAATGAGCTGCGTAGAGCCTATTCCTGTCTGCATTATATCAATACGCATGAGCAGTTCTCTCGAACGAAGATAATTACATGTTATTTTTGGCTCTCATCTATTTTAACCAATACAATTGGAGCGGAAATATTTGTTTTAAATCATTATGACTAAGACTCTTGCGAGTTAGTACCGTAGCTAAAAACAAGTCCGAATCGAATTTGCAACAGAACAAGATCGATCTCGCGTAGACAATGTCGATAAGAAAAAAAAGAAACATCATTCATGATAAGACATATTTTTGACACTAAGCAACTTGATAATTTTTATTTAATTAAAGCCTGAAATAGGATTTTTTTGTTTATTAGAAATGTTCTTCTGCGGCTATATATTATAATTATTTTTACCCCTTCTGTCAGTATGTGTTTATCACAAGTTATCGGTTGTCACTGTCTGCTGTTGTTTGTAATATTTCATCCACCATTCTGGTATTTCGATTTCGTTTACTGTTGCGTTACAATCGTTCCAATGTTTACTCATCATAAACAGGATTTTTTCTTCTGTTGTTGCTAATAATTTCTGCATATTAAATGATCCAATACGTATTCGACTACGTTTCACAACGACAGGTTCTTGTGATTTACGATCGATGCTTTCTAAATCGTATAATTCCTTTTTTAAAAATGTACCATAAATAATATTTTTTGGTGCCTCATGTAACATATCCCAATTTTTTTCTGTTCGAAGCATAGCTCGCAATTCATGTGGACTCTTCCCTAGAATAGCATGTTGAGAATAATAACTTAATGCATAGGTTAATGTTGCATTTTTTAATGTATCATATCGATGACGCCAATAAACCGATGCCATAGCAGCAAATTGATCTGGCACTGAAAAAGCACGACCATCGAAATAAGCGGAATGTGACGCGAGACGTTCTCGGATATGTTCATTATCTATATCCGACCAATCTTCTTCATTAATATATTTATTAAATTTAGCTGATGTGTACGATGCAAGTACCGATACAAGTTTTTGTATACGACCAGAATACATATGTTCCCGGGGATGTTTTTCCGGTTCATAAACAATTGGACAAGCATCGAAAACGAGAGAGATTTCATCGGATTCATAGTAGATTGTCAATGGATTGAAACGTTGTAGTAAATCGGCTGATGTACGAATAAATGCTCGTGTCATACGTTGATCATATGGTTTCGTAAAACCACGAGTATAATTTCGAAATGAAACTCCATCAATACGAACAACAAACGGGTAGGATGAATCAAGTCGTTGATCACTTATTGCTTCAAATTCTTTAACTTGAGTGGCGAGTAATTTCTCATCGTCGAGTAATTGATCATTGTTACTGTCAAAAAGTTCTCTTTCAAATGTTATATCTGTCATTCGAGCTGTAAATTAGTTTTCGTATTTTTTTACTAAGAATAGAACTATGCAAAATAGTTTATATAGAGATTGACGCACTATGTACAATATATTGCATCACAATTTGTCGTGCAAGTGAACGAAATATCCTAATGAGTCATCACAAAAAATAACCATAATCATAGTTGGGCGGCGAAACGGGCTTTCTTTTTTTCTATCCAGATGTCAGTGATGTAAAGCAAATTGTTGACTGATGTAATACATTGATTATATCTTGATGTTAATTATGAAATTTTACAGCTATGGGAAGAATTTTGAAAGATCGACGTTGTAAGCCTTGCGATATTTTTCTGCGAATCAAATTTCAATGAATTATAGAAGAGGAATTTCTTTTTAATGCTTTGCTCTATTTATAGTCCAAGGCAATAGCAGTATTCATCAGGGTGGAGAGATTTCGATAGCATAAAAAATAGATTATCGTCTAGAGTAAAAAGAAACTACAATAATTGAGTCGTTTTTTAGAGTTCTAAACCAACGTAGAAAGTAGAAAATTCGAGAATAATTGAACACACAATGTAAATCTGGTAAGCAGCATCGATGTTCGGGTACAAATGAAAGTTTAAAATAAATTATGCAGGAGAGCCTAATTATGAATTAGAATTTACAGAGAATTGTAGTAATTAGAATTTTCACCAATCTTTGCTTAGGTATCAATGGATAATAATATTAAGAGAAAAAAATCGATTTCTTCTATTTGCTTACGCACTCAATATTTACGATTAAAATTATATGGTTTATTAATTTCGGAAAAGAATTTCAGTTATTTTATATCTTGAAAAGAAACTAATTGACATCGAATGTGTGACACTCTCTGTGACATTATAGAACTATTAAATAGCAGTTGTTGATTGCATAATATTTCTTCGTAAATATATGGATATACACCAACAAAAGAGGCAGGGCCATACATGGATTACAACTTATGTTCTATAGTTATTTATAGTTCGATAATTTCTGTCTTTTGTTACACCCATCTAAAGCGTGTTATATTGAATAGGGAAAAAAGGAGATATAGTGTCCTAAGCAAATAATCTTAAATCATTGTCGTCATCATGACGGCTAAAAAAAACTAGGAACGTCGAGAGAAGTAATCATCATAATCACGATGATGATTATGAGTGCCGGTACATAAAAACAAGTCTTAGTTTACGCAGGAACTCTTTTCTTTGCTCCTATTTTCTTTCCTCTTTTTTTTTTGTAATACGAGAGAGAAAGCTATTGACTCAACAATCGTTTATATAATAAAAAAAATAAGAAGAAGGAGAAGCGAGAACTACTAGTTGATTGATTTCTTAATACATATCTACGCTCATGTTCTAGTCTATTCGCAGTCTGCTACACGCACACACACACATATATATATATATATATATATATGTAAGTAGTGCCCAACAGATAGATATTCAGTGACAAGTATGAAGCAGATAACAGAAAAAAACGATAGAAAGATACTATTGTCCAAACTTCATTGAATATTTATACTGTTGAAGTCTTTTATGCTTATCATTGTCTCTACCATCGCTTTATGCATATTCCTTAGTCATACTTTCATATATGTAGTGTCATGATGCATAGATAATTATTTTTTTGTTCTTCTCTGTTATCTATAGTGATGCGACTATAATGGCAACTACATCATCAAGTGAATTTTTAAAAGACAAATCGTCGTCGTCGATGGACGTGCGTCATTGTTATCATCAGACTGCTGAACACTTTATTGATGAACACTATCCAAAAACCTGCCTTGAAACAATACCATCTATCATTCTTGAACATCCCCGAAGGAAAGTCAATTGTCAACTATCGCGTTCTCGCCATAATCTTCGTTTTCGCACTCAACCTGTTACATTAGCAGAGATCTATGAAACCGACGAAGAAAACAAAATTGAAAATGATAATCAGCAAGACTCAAAAGCCAAAGTTATCAATGATTATGACCGATGGGGATATTTGAGTTTAGCGGAAAATCTAAGACAACAAACAACAAGAAAAAAAGTGCCATTAAAGAATTTCCTTAAACAACAACGGCTAAAAACGACACAAGAAGAACTTTTTGAAACAGATGGTAGTTGACGTTTTTAATGTAAATAATATATTCTCTCTATTCTATTTTAAAATTTAATCAATTATATAAAAACAGAAAAAAGAGCGAAAAATTCAATGATTTCGACTGATAAACAAAGTTCGAGAATTTTCATATAAACGATTGGAAAAATATTTTTGTTTCTTTCGTATTGTTGATGGTGTATCAATTAATCGATTGTCTTCGTTCGATAGAGATTTTATTAATGATGATTGTAATTCAAATTGCTCACTTGAAGAATTATTTAGGTCACGTTTTATAGATGTTTGATTTTGAAATATTTCACTCTTATTCATATTCAATGCACCATTTGTGTCAGTAGAAGATGCTGCGGCCGGTTGAATGATTCCAGATGTCGCATAATTTTCAACAGTTGTTTGTTGTTGTGTTGATTGTAATTGTACGAAAGAATAATTCAATAAAGCAAATACCAATGGGAGAAGTACGGAAAAGTAGACTAAATAAAATCGCATCACAACTGGGTAAATACAAGCTAACAAACAAACTGATATTACAAGTAATGACCGAATAAACGATTTTGATAACCAATGTCCACAAGATTGTACTACGAAATCTGAGGTTGTTATATTTATTTCATTATCCGGCGGCGACGGTGCTGTTGTTGTTTCCATGACTGGTGCTAAATTGATACCATGTTGCATATTATTTCTTGCAACAATACTAAGTGATGATAAAAACGACATTGCATTAGGTATATTTGATTGAGATTGCTGCATGGAAGAAGATTTCTTTCGACATAGTGAACATTTTGACATTCTACAACGTGCGCATAGATAAACAAGACAATCGTACAATAATTTCAACACAGCAATTAATGATAAAAATAAATTTAGTATTAAAGGAATTAAATTAAATATAATAGTTTGCGTAAAACGATTGCGATTAAACAGTTCTTCACGATAACTCACTTGTGTGGTACCAGGACAATAAACTGGCTTAGGCAATTTTTCATTTGAATCGATAGAATAAAGTAACGGGATTGTTGCTATGAATGCAAATGACCATAAACATATAACAAAAAAATAACAAAATCGGCGAAAAATTCGTCGTAAACAAACACCAAATGACTGTAAACAAGTACGAGCTGAATGATGATGGGCTGATGATGATGGAAATAAACATAGAATAAAATTTGCATGCATCGCGACTATTGTATAAGCTAAAAATAGGAAAATGCAATTATCTAATAAAGTCTGAAAAGAGAATTTTTCTCTTTGGTCTTTCGTGTTGAGAAACAATCGCTTAAATTTATCAGTAATGATGAAAAGAGCATAACAATGAGTAACAACTGCGATTTCTTGTTGTAATTTTGAAAAAACACGAAATATACGAAAGCCTATTTAAAATGTTTTAACTAAACACGATTAGTTATACTGTACAGAAGAATTTCGCTACTCAATTTCCCGGCGAAATCGATATATCGCGTAAAATTCAATTTCATTCTTCATTTTTAATTATACCTAAGCAGGGAATTTCTTCTATGAATTATGTACAGAAGCAAACTTCTATTTACTCGTATAGTATTTTATTTATCTGACTGACCTCCGATTGCACTTTTTTAAAAATGTTGGAATCCTTAGAGGATCAAGGTTGCCAAAAATATCGGATTTTCGATAAAAATGGCAGAAAGAGAGGACGTTTTACTGTAGCTGTTATAAACAGTTCAATCGTAGCCAAGATCCTTGACTAATTTTTTCTACTGAAATCAGTCGCTAATTCGAGGATCATTATAAAAAAATTTCAAAAATCGATTAATAACAATAAAGTAGATCAGAAGCCTTGAGGGTGTGTGTGGGTGCGGGTGTGAGCGCGGAAATGATAAACATTGAGACCGATATCCATACACATACCCAGGCACGGCGCGAAGCAATAAAAATACAGGGGGGTTACTTGAAAACGGGAGGTTTTTTTTCAAAAATCGGAGTAAATTAATAAAATCTCTTCTATTTTCTTCAAATCGGAGTAAAATTGAAACAAAAGTTTCCAAAGTTGGGACGGGGAACCCCCCCCCCCCCCTCATTTGCGCCGTCCCTGCCCATACCGACACTCATATCCTCAGAGTTTGTCCAAAACAATGATTACACAAATTAAAAGTTTTTTTTTTGTCTAAAGACAATAGCAAAATTAAGAGGTTTTCCGAAATTTTCTATTACTTTTTCCGATAAAATATAGGAAAAAAATGGGAATTTTTAGGAAAATATAGGACAAAAATAGAACCTTTTTGAAAATATAGGAACTATAGGAAATATAGGTCGAACCGCAGCCCAGATCTGAATGAAATCCATACGACTTGTGTACTCCGATTCGATACTCTGTCATTATCTCTAATTGCAACGAACAGAACAAATGATTAGGCTTGTGTTTTGCGTATTACTATTCAATTACCTCGCATCAGTTCGTAATAAATAGTATATGTTTAAGATTATATCTTGCGTTGTTCTATCAAACATGATGGTTAGTCTTTGAATTACGAGAAAATAAACTTTACGAATTGTGACAGACATTTTTTGATTGTTCCAATGTGTAATAGAAGAAGAAATTCGAGGGACTTCCCCTTCTGATTTGAATTAATCAATTACCTTAAGCTACTACTACGTTGTATTCTTATCACAACTCGAAAAGGATTAGAGTTACTATTGCGATTTAAAACTTATCGTGCATAGAAAGCTCATATTCTATTTTCTACACACGATCTTCTTTACCAGAACATAAGGTTTACTATCTGGAAAAAAAGTCATCAGGAGACGCATGAAGAGATGTTCTCATGACAAACTATCCTTTCCACCTAACCGAATACCATGTTTTTAGATTAGCCTACGCATTAGAAGACATGCTACTAAAACCGAATTTGCAACCTTTTAAAACATACCGAGTATAAGTATACACGATGTTTGTAGATAATATATTGCTCGGCAATTATTTTCCGAAAGAACTCTTGAACGAAGAGTTTGAATAAGATAAATTAGATATAAAAAATTAATCATTGAACTTGATAGAGCCGCACTTGATAGATAGAAATTAACGGCGTTACGAAATGAGCCAAACACCATTAACATCGGTATAAATAAATTTAATACGACTAAACTTAACGAGGCTATCATTTCTATGAAAAGCCATGTTGAAACACGAGAAAATAAAATTAACATTGACAATAATCTTGGTCACCATCGACTCTCTTGTTCTACCATCAGTTCTTGATTAGAATAATGTCTATCTAAAACAAACAAGAATAATCCACTTATATTCATGTATTCATTTTTTCTTCTTCTTCTTTGCGCTGTATAATAATGAGGCGCCTCCACCACAAATCGATTGATCGATTTGCGCACAACTATATTCTTGACACATCTTATTTATATATATATATATAAATATGATACAAAGAAAAGAAGACTAATTCAATCTCAAACCCGAGGAAAAGCAGCTAATGTTGGTGCAACTTGTTTTGTTCGCATCAAACCCAAAGACATGAAGCGACATGTAATTATTCTCTTTTTTCTTTTCCCGCACACACGCATATATATATATATATATATTTATTTAAAATATACGAGTAAACGGCAGAGAGCTCTTTATCCAAAGAATATTAACAAGATGAATAGCTGTTATCACAAACTGAACTCGTTTCAAGTCAATCACATGAGATTTATCTTAATTGCATATTAGTCAAGATCAAGGTTATGACACGACATAGACAACCACGTGTCAATATGAAGTGCGAAGCAGTTGTTGCATAGATCTAATGCATGCAGGACAACCGGCTATTTCGGAAATTGTTTGAAGGCTGCTAGCGCTCGAGAGAGAAAATAAAAGTTAAAACTCATCTTCAAAAAAATGAAGCAATGCTAATGGTCGACTCCGTTTTGTCCCATCAAAGTAATACTACTACAAAAAGTTGCATATATGCATTACTCAGGTGACAGGACGGCATCAATCAAATAAACTGAAGCGGCGCCTAGAACGTATTTATATCAGAATTTTCTTTTAGTCAAGGCTATTGTTCTAATATCTTCTTTTGCTCTGGCACACGCTACTGCCCGTATCCTTCTAGTTCTAGATCAATAATCAAAGCACTAACGAGAATGTTTTTTTCTTCTATCTCATTCTCTTTAAATTAGCCAAATAAGATGTGGAAGACAAACAAGATCTTTTATGGCGCGCACATTCTTTTTAAGCTCTGTTAAATGTAGAAATAATAGAATGACGCGTAAATCAAATACTCATCGTCTGTGTTGATTTTTTGTTTTCGAATTGCTAAAAATCACAATAATAATACTGTATTGAAACGCCATCGGTCGGATCAGACTAGTTCCATGCAAACTGTAACATACGTCATCATTGACGAGAGAGAGAGAGAGAGAGAGAAAGAGCGCGAAAAGAAAAGACGATGAAAGTTCTATACATCGTCAACATCATTCACTTGTCATAATCAAGAAAAAGAATGAATAGAAAAAGCAACTACAAATATAAGTGGAAGACACTGACATACACATGGGTGCATTCTTCATCAAAATATGCCCTTGATAAATATGCACGAGGTATAACCACCACTTGCCATCATTAAAATAGTCAATGAATATGTGAATAGACACATTATATAGAGATGATCTAATAAAATCATATAGTTACAAAGTGTCGCTTTGATTTATCTATTGAAATTCGAAATACATAATGAATTCATGGCGAACAAAAAGATTTTGAGTTAATAATAATAATGACTATTAAATAGATATTCTACTGTTAGGAAATAATCAATTTTTAATGTTAATTAATATCTTCATAAGACTCTTTCAAAACAACGCGATTACATATGTCAATGCCAATAGAACATTGACTAATGTTGGCTCAAGGAGTTAATATTGTTGTGCGTAACTCGATAAGTTGACGCGTGTTTGCCATGGTTCCTGCTGCTGTAATATTTGATAGAACAGCAGCACATGCGATTAATGTAATTATTATTCTCATTTATTCTATGGAGTTTTCTATCTATAAGTAATATAATACGAAATATATTCATGCTGATGTACTCGCCCTTGAATTATTTTGCCTAAGATTCGAATCGTTGTTCTCTTCGTTTTATAACGATGATTTCTGTACGAAATTCAGCAATCGGTAATCTTGATTTTGTTTCTATAGATTAATCTCAACTCTCTTACATCAAGACGAAGTCATTCGATCGGAAATTTTCGTGCTTACACAATCCTAACGAGAAATATTGCTGTTGCAAAATTCTCTCCCGGTTGCGTTAAGCAAGTACAAACTTCCGACTTATTCATAGTCTATTTACGGTCTATGCAAAGATCTATAGATAGCGTCAAATTAAAGTCAATACTTTGTTGCAATTACTCTGAGAGCTTTTTTTGCTCAAATACGATTCTTCCTCTCTGGGTAACTCTTTTTTTGTGCGTGTATATAAAACAATAGAATTAAAATTTACCTACGGAGCCACTTTATATATTTTTATCAAAAGTTAATCTTGTTCTCGCCGTATTGAATATAATAAAAACATGTTTATTTTGTTGATAATTTCAACAAATACAAAACAGAAGTGCACAAAACGATACAGGTGAAGCATCCGATATAATGTCGCTTCAATATTTTCAGTTCCAAAGACATAAAACGAATAGCAACATGTGACATAAACGACTTACTCTAACTTCGCAATAATGTACATGTAAAGATTTTCATCTTTTCTTTTGTTGATAGAAAGCGTCATATTCTCTCCCTTATGTGACATGTCAAATTATTACTAGTAGCTTTAGATGATTGAAAAGCCTCGAATATTCTCTGTCAATCATTGTATGAGTGTGTCAATTCTTTCTTTTCAAGTAGAACGAACATGAATTGCAAGTAAACTTTATATTCTACTAACTCAAACAGAAAACATTACGAAAGTAGCGTATAAGGAGCTTTTCCGATTTAAGAAATTTTATTTTCTGCTTGGCCAAAATCCTGTAAAAATTTGAATTTTCAGTTCGTGAAGTCAGACGTTTTACGATAAGAAAAAACACAAACGTATATCTGCATAGGACTATTTTGTCATGATTTATTTCATGTCATAAAGCAAGCATTTTTTTAATTAGAAAAATGACCATCATTAGTACAAAAAAAAAGCAAAAAGAATTAAGGTTCATTTGTTTTCTTAGGAAAATATTATTATTAATAAGCTACTTTTTGTTAGTAGAAAATAAAAAATAAAAAAGCAAGTTAACATTGGTGAGGTTGAGTATCGCGATATTCAAGTAAAATTTCATAGTGAAAGGTTTGCTCGCTGTTAGCTTGTAATTCTTCGCCAATAATTTGTATTCCTTCACTAATCGATTGAATTTTATTGTCCAATACTTCATTGTCATTGATAGGGTTGATTGTAAATTTAGCTGAAGAAATAATTTCTTTATATTCATATTTAACGATTCTTGCCTTAGCATTTTTAATCGTTAAGGTAATACGATAAGAAGCTGATTCACGTTTTTGCGATAAAATTTTAACTTGACGCGTAAAACTAACATCGGGATCATTGCCACAATCTAAGTCTTGTTTTTCGCCTTGTGATAAATCCGTTAATTGTGCTTGTCCAACTACTCGTCCATCTTCTCGAACGGTAACAGTACCTTTAGGTAAAAAGCTATCCGATTCAATACGATATTTTCTTTGAAATTTTCCTTTTTGCGTTTGTTCTTGAAAATAATTTGTTAGTCCAGCATATTTTTCTAATTTAATATTTGGTTTCACAAATGGCAGGGCAAATGTTGATTGCTGAGCCAATGTAAATGGTTGATCAATCGAATACCAATATATTCCAGCTAATTCTCCTTCGGCGGCGATTGTTGGAGCTGAATCAGCACAACAGCAGCATGACTTCATACAACAACTACGAGCGCAATATCCTCCATAAGCACGAGGTGATTGTTGTAGATGAACATCACCACCGAACAGCTCGGTACGTTTGATTTGATAATCACGTTTTGTATTATTTGTCATATCTGCCCATGCTTCAAATGAGTGATCATCGGTTCCGACTTTTAAATTATATCGTGGTGACCACTGAATTCCTAACGATTTTCAAAAGTAAAATAACGTATTTGTTTTAAATAAAAAAAACAAGACGTTACCATTAATAAGATATGAAAGTGTTGCATCGCCTAGTTGTTTTAAAGCAAATGTAACTTCAGTTCCTTCTTCTTCAGGAATATTAACGTATTCAAGCTCATGATTTTGAGCACGAATAAATCGACCGGTTTTAACTTCTTTTAATAATAGATCGCTTGAACGAATGACTTGACATTCAATTGGTTGTTCGCGTGCGCGGCGAATAAAAACAATTTGATTTTCTAAATTGTTTGCTTTTGTAACACAATTTTGACTGATTACATCAATGCCTTCAACACTAAGGCTTCCCTTGACGATTTGATCATATACTTCACGTGGGAAGTAAATTTTAAAATTCTTTAAAAATACGAAAAAAAATATTTAAGTGAAAAAAAAACTTTTATTTTCGTTTATACTTGTGGTGCAGTGAATTTTTCACGAACTTCAGTGAATGATGGATATATACGAAGTTCAGTAAATGATGGATAAATTTTTTCTTTATCTTTAACAGAATTTGAATCAGCAGCCATTTTGTTTTAATGTCTAAAATAAATAAATAAGCAATATATCTTTTTATCAATAGTACGTTGACGAATACAAAAATGTCATTTTATTTTCTTTCTATTTAGCACAATTTATTATGCTCGATAATAAATATTTCGATAATTAGGCAGAGGTGAAACTTTTTCTCCATTTTTTATATACTTTTTGAGTACTAATTTTATGATATAATATGACAAAATAATATCTGAGTTGACGAGAAAAATCAGCGCAAGCAAAAACAATCAATGGTGAAAGGAATGTACTAATGAGTGTGGCAAACTTTGAGCGTTACTGTGAGAAAGAAAAATTATGATATAAATTATTAAAAATTGATTCTCTTTGTGTCTGATATTTTTGTTCTTTGAAAAAATAGTGAGTCTTGTGTAACAGATGGCGTTACACGACGAGACTATCTGATCGAGGATTATACTATTATAACAGTTACTGATGCAACCAATTGTTTAATATGGCATCAAACCAGTGGCGACGGAGTCGCTGAGGATCACGGAATTTTGAACGTGACATCCTACGAGAGTACATCGTATCCTAACCTCTGTGCACATGTGCATGGATGTTCCGAGTACAAGGTGACTTCCTCACTAATAAAAACTTGCCATATGATACTGATTGGCAAATATAGGGTTTTTTATGCTTTATGGGGAGCCTAATAGGATAGATGCCCATCGTAGTGTTGTCAACTTAAACGATCTCTAAAATTTCGGTAAACAGTTGGGTTTTTCAAATAGTCATTGAAGGTGTGACTGCTTTGGTGGCATCTTTTGAATTCAATGTGAGGACATTTTATTTTCCAAAAACTACAAGACAAGTAGTGTTTTTCGAAATGCGCAAAAACTATCATCCGCGGAAATTTCATGACTGCAAGAGTGCCGTAAGCAATTGTATGAATCCTAAAACTTTTTCTTTTTAAAAGTTCGGTTTTTTTTCGGAAAGCTTCATTTTTTGAGCAGATGCCACTAGCATGGGTGTCTGCGATATTGAAAACCTGACGACAAATTGTGTTGCGCTTCGGACAATTTTATGTAGTTCAATCAAAATTCGACTTTTTTGCATCGGACTTCGTTAGATGAAATAAAGCTTTTCATGCATTCTATTTTCGAAAAAAAGTGAGTACTAGCTTTGATGCGGAAGTTGTTTGGCTCAGAATCTTACCAATCTTAGGATACTTCTGTACTTGCGATAGTTTGTGACGTAAGAACGAACAAATGAAACTGCATTTTGAAACTTTTAGTCATATCTCGCTTCATCAGTTTTGTTTTGTTGATTTACTGGAGTTGAAAAACACATTTGCTTGCTGCTAGAATAAACTTTTGATCGTAGAACTTCGACTGGCGGGACTCTATAAACCTCACTTAGATTCAAGACACTCTGCCGCCCCGATCACTTTTTAACAATACAATGCTGATAGTTCAAACATGAATGTGCTAGTTATAAAATTTGTGGGTGTAAGTCGTTTTTTCAACGACACATTCATCCTCGTTCTATAGTCTGAATAATATCGGCTGACTAGAAAGAACAACGATGGATGTGTGCCACAATAGATTATGGGAAAAGAACGATAGCATATACACACGTATGAAGAGAAATATACGAAGTAAAACACATGTGTACCAACGATAAGCATAAGGAACGTGCAGTAGTAGAAGGTATCCAAAAAATGTGTTTCCAGTAAATGAGATGAAAGAAAGCTACGTTGAAAATGCGAAGCAAGTTTAGAAATGAAGTCTTATTCGAGTTTGTCAGAAGAGTTGGTTCGATCCTAGCTTTGGGCAAGTTCAAGATAATTTGATTACGACTTTTTAAACTCGATTTGCTTATTTGTTTTTGTTAGTTGTAGCCGATGGTTGTTGCAATTCAATGGCAGAATCGGCCACTTTATTAGATTTAGATGTTGTCGTGTTTTCCGGAAGCTCTGCTGCAACTATACGAATCATATGTATTTTCAATGACAAAATTAAAAGCACCATCATAAGCACAATGGATGCTGCGCAGCCCAAAACTGCCATCGTCAATCCTGTAACACCAACCTCGCTGGCACTAAGAAATCCTAAAGCAATAATTGGAGTACTAAATCCAAGACCAGTAATGGTCCATGCAAGATACGAACGGAAACAGCATATCATAGTCGTTTCACAGGGGCATCGGTAGCTATAGAGTAACAGTCGTAAGTACAAGTTGACGACCCAATTGAATACTTGGATAAGTCCAGCGCACAGTCCAATTTGTTCAAGAATTTCAAGAGTCGAGATTCCTTTCTTAAACCATTTGTAGCAAGTGGCGCTGCCCAGATATGTTGGAATCAAAGTTTCAGATGAATTGCAGTGGAAGTATCTGTTATTACCAGATGTTGAATAACAGTCCATATCGCCATCTTCTGGACATTTTTCATTTGGAGAAAGATAAATAACATTTAAAATTATACCATCGACGAAGACGATCAGTGTCACTCCAATGACAACGGCAGCTGTAAGACTCAGACAAATGCGAGCTATTATCGAAAAGAATTGCTTCCCTCTCTTCAATTCAAAAGGTACTCCGTATACATTGAGTGTTTCATGTTGCTCGTCGTCTTTTGACGGAATGTACTCAATACCAAACATAGTGTTAATTAAGGCGTAGAACGTCTGGGGACAGCCGATCAATAGTACACTGGTGAAAAGTAGAGAAAAGCTTATTAGGCCAAAAGAAATCCCGAAATTTGCATCAAAATATTTTGAATAATTCCACTCCATCTTTCGTGCTGGTTCCAAGCCGAAGATTCAGAAGTCACGATTTTAGTATAAAATAAACGGATAAATAAAACTCAATGCAGTTTAGTACTGAACGGAACCAGTATTCTATGGTTGTAGCTAGAGAATTGAGTAGTAGAATGCCGATGAAGAAGAAGAAGAAGATAAAAAGAGTAGAAGGAGAATGTTGTTGAGTATGAAATTTAAAAGAAGCAGAAAATGAAGGTGATACGTGCTTTTCGTTTTTCTTATCTTAATCTGTATGTCAAAGAGATGGAAGGTTGTTATCTTTTCAAGAGAAAACAAAACACAAGAGCTCACCTTGAAAGATCTCTTGCAAAGCTATATAGTAGAAATGTATCACTCCCAAATCCCACCAGAAATTCCATCTTAGAATTCAAGCTTTAGAAAAATGTGGGTGTCGGTGTGGGTTTAGAAGGAGACATTCCTACTTACACCCACCCGTCACATATGGTGACAGACGTCGGCATAGTACTATCAGAAGCCACGTCTAATCTAAATCGAGTTAAAATATCTCTGGAATATTTCCTTGTTGAAGTTCTATGGCAAAAAGTAAGGAATAATGACGACGTATGCCCGGATTTACATAAAAAGACGACTTTCTAGAGAATTAGTAGCAATAGGTATATCATATTTCACCTTTTAATCTCGCAGAGATTGCGCTAGCAGCTTTTTTGTGACTATTATTGTCGGAAAGAAAGCATTCTTTTGAGCTGAAACTTTCGCGGCGTCCTATTCACCAATAGATTTGTCTGTGAGTAAAAACTTAGATCGAAATATCGTCATTCGACTTTTTGGACGTATACCATGCCATAGGCTAAAATTCCAGTGAAATGGTTATAACTCTGAACAAAAGGTCTAAGAGCATCTCTCCATTTGGAGTTTTTCGAATCTCGTCAACATCTACTTTATGCACCCAGTTCAATTTGAAAACTGATTAGACGGTTGAAAACGTTCTCTCGTAAGAAAGATAATCTCATTTGATCGGATTTATAAAGAAATATATTTCCTTTGAATGAATTTATCGCAATGATCTGATCTGGAAGATAGTGTGCGAACTTCTATTATTGCCTCTTAAACTCTATAAACATATCGTTTCGTATGATTTTAGTTATTTAATACACAATGTTGTGTGTCGAAGGACAAAAAAAATCGTATTTAAAATCTCTTCTTCACCACTAGTTCAAATAGATATGTTATTCAATATACAAACATCATATTAATAATGTACGTCAGAATCGAATGGAACAGTGGTACTAAAGAGGGTACTTATTTGCACGATATACTTTGCTTTTCCATAAATATAACTACATACACGAAGTTGATAAAAATTCATTTTATTGTTCGAATATCGAAATTCTTCATTTTCGGTCATTCTCTTAAATTAGAATAGATAAGTCCTCAATAAATAATTACTAAAGTTCGACTCGCTAAGAAATACAATTACAATGAAATATTACTTTATGACATCTATTGTATCATTTGTGAATGTTATTCGGTGTAATAAACAAATTTTTCGTTCTATCATACATATCTTCATTTTTCAACTAGTCAACCTAGAAACGTATATTAACGATTAATTTTCATATTTATTCGAAAGGAAACTATATTCAAAATCAAGATATCTGTTTAAAAAATAAATTCTACCACCATAAATACAATTTTCGATTAATAACTTTCAGAGTATAACCATGAAGAAGTTTTCTTGATTTAATTAAAGTTTTCAATGTTGTCGTCAGATCATTAAGTTGCTTTGAAATACACAAGCAGGGAACGGGAGAATCGATCTCAAAAGAAGCTTCATTGGAAGGAAGACGGTAATGATCCATAAATTGGATCGCCTTCGATACTTTTTTTCTGATCAATTAAAGTTACATTAAAAAAGTACTACTTATGAAGAAACGATCCAAAACGTTGAGGTTTCAAAAAGCATCTAAAGATAGAGAATGCCACTTCGATCTATCAGCAGAATTTGATATTGAATTTGTATTCGTCTCCCAAAAAATGGCTTGTCATCGACTAAATATTCTTCAAAATGGTCATATTTTAATGTCAAAGATCCAGACAAGCAAATTAACTTAAAGTTAGTCTGATATGGTTGTTGTGTATTTACGTTACATAGATGGGATCAAAAGAGATTGAAAATTTTGGAACCTTCGATCACTGGAGATTTACATCATATGTTTTGTATGAGAATTTTCTAGATAATCCTTTGTTCAAACTTGAGATTTGCAAACTTTCGAGTTACATTATGCTAAGACGAAGACGATAGAGTGATATTTTTATTATGTGTGCCATATAAAATTTTGCTCGATCTCTTTATTCAATTCAAGGAACTACAACTAATGTCGAACGTCAACTTCTGACGAATTGAATTTGATGCATTGAAAAGTAAACAAGGCATTGTTTATACGTATATTTAAAAAAAGATAAAACAAAATTGTAAATTTAGTTGAAAAAAATGCGTGTAAAAAGATCTCTTTTGATGAAAATAGCGATTGAAATTGAAGTCAAAGTTTTTGTGGGTCCTCTCTTTTGTGTTACGGACGTCACCAACCGAGGACAAGAACGTCTGACTTCTTTCACAAATTTCTCATTAACGGAAAAGACAATGTACACTTTTCTGGAATATTTGAATGATCGGAATACATTGGTGAATGTTCAAAATAGTACTACCATGAAAGAAAAAAAAACAATTAAGGGTTCTCATGTCGCTGAATCCCTATATTTTGTACCGCATGAGTCACTTCAATAACTAAAAACAATATCAAATTTTCGAGAGCAAATCATAAGTCAAAAAGTTTTCAATTCATTCATTATGAAAGAATAATTGAAACTGTACTATTAATTTTACATTAACTGTAATCATTTATTTACCTGATTTTTAAGATAGGTGTTAATCTTGATAATATATCTTTAATAGGTGGTGCTATATTAGCCATACAAATAACATTAAGAATTCCTAAACAAAACAGAAAGCGTATTTCAGATGCAATCATTCGTTTTATCTTTTTTCGTGTTAAATAAAATAATTCTTATCTTTTAACTCACCAAGAATACATTCTAAAACTTGCGGATATTCCTCACCAATACATCCATATAAAATAAGTCCTAATTGTCCCATTAACTTTTCTTCTGAATATAATTTTAATAAAAATAGCTGTTTTTCTGTTTAAGGTCAGCTACTTGTTGTCATATCTTAGCTGCTTCAATATTTAAACGTCATAATATTCTACCACATACTTGTGGTAAATATGCTATACAACCTTTTCGTATTGAATTAACAACAATACCCGCACCCATTTAGCATAACTTTGTCTTCTATTGTTTGTTTTTGAAATCCATTTAATATACCATTAATTAATTGCTCTTCTAAACGTGAACCAATGTCCAATGAATCTAAATTTGCAATTTTTTCTTCAATTTTTTGAATAACCATTCTACGCTATTGCCCAGATTCATCTTTGAAATCATCAACAATACGATTAATTATTTCCAGTGAGTCAACTTTCTTTGCCATTCCCACAGTTGTATCAAGTTATTGTCGATAATTACGCCGATCTTATCCAAGAATATTAAAAAAAAATTGGTCAAATTTCTTCTATCTGTTTAGTCTCAACATCATCAGTCGCCGCACATTGTTAAACAAGTTTAAGAACAATTTTTTTCATTTCTTCATCCTGTAATTGAAAGTCATGAATTAATATAGGGTCAAAAATGCTTTGAAGTTTTCCTCCGTTAACCACCAAAATTCATTTTTTATGGCTGGAATTTATCGTAACAACTAGAAGCAAACTGGAGAGTATGTTCTGTTTTTTCGTTGAAAATATCGGCTTGTTCACCTAGAAAAACTAAAATATTGGAAATGCTGTCACAAAAACATGTTTTTTTCCTAGAGTGAATTTTATAAGATCTGCCAAAAAAACAACCTGACATTACTTTAAGAAATATATACATACATAAACCGCGATTCGCTTCTAGTTGCTATAGAGAAACTTTATAATTAAGCTCAGTCGATTGCACTCATCTGAAGAAAAAGAAGAGGGAAATTTTCAATTTTTCCCTAGAAAGAGTTGATTTAAAAGAAAACGTACAACACCGATAAAAGCCATTCTTTTTGGATATTTCAAATTTCAAATATTTTCATCTATAGCTGTCAATCGATGAGCTTACAAACCAACTACGAGGATGTATCTCTAACACTCGACTATCTTTTTAAACAGACAAACGGTTCGAAATAGAAAAACGTGAATTTTCGACGTCAACTAACGAGTGGATCCCCTTAAGAGAGAGAGTCGAGAAAAACATTTAGATCAAAGAAGCAGCATGAGTAAAAACAACTTTTCTTTTTATTTAAAATAAAATGAAAGACAATGCAAGATTGAAAATCATGGGCCTAACACATTACAATAAGTAGATATTGCATTACGTAAATATCACGTTGTTCAAGCATCCCAGGTCGATCAAAGTGGACCACCGTAAATCGGCGTAACATTACCGTAAACGGCCGTTTTTGCACCGTATTCCATCGTAAAATGGCCGTTTTAAGCCGAATTAAGGCGTTTTAACAGGGGCAGTATTACGGCCATACACGGACACCGTATATCAGCCGTAAAACCTCGTAAAGCCGGCGTAATCTTATTGTATTCTATAGAGCATACGGTCGTATTACTGCCCCTGTTATATGGGGAAAATACGGCACGTAAAACGGGCCGTATGTATCGTATACGACCGTTTACTTATCGTTTTCTTCGACCGGGGATTTAGTTTAGTAATTTCTTTGATTGTCGCATGATATTCTTCTTGAGATATTAAATCTTGTTGCCATTTTGTAGTTAAATATGAGACTTGATCAATAATTTCTTGCTTATTATCCTGTCAATGAGAAAAAAGGGTATAATTCATTAGAAATGTGACACAAGAAAATCATAAGATTTCTATTAAGTAAGCACCTCTTTTTCAGCCATTGATTTTATTTTTTCTTTCAATTGGATGAGTATGTGAATGAATAACAGCTGTCAGTAAGAATGATGAATAGAAAGCAGGAAAAAAAGACGGACATATTTATACAGTGTGCAGACAAGCGTCAATCGTGTTCATTTTATTTTGAGAGAGAGAACGAGAATAATACAATAGTCAATTTATGTAACACAGCCGTCTGACATGATACATGTGCGATCACTACATCCTACTAGCAACATTTTGTTTGTTCTATTCGCTATGTCTAATCATATAGACGAGAAATCACATTTATATGTACTGTAATTCTATTCAATTTAAAAGGTCATTGAGGACATTTTAAAAAATTAATACAAAAATATGAATTACAATCAATATAACAATATGCCAAGCAGCGAAAAAGATAAATTATGTGATGGTCCCAATTTCAAATCAACGATGAACCAGGCTGATCAAAATCAACATAGTAGATCACAACCTCCCAGGTCGTGGACGTACGGCGGGAAACGGCCGGAAAGCACAGGAAAGCGCTGGAAACTGGAAGCAGTATTCCAGTTGGAAGTTACCGGATTTTCTTCCTGTAGATTCCGATCAACTTCCAGATGTAAAACACAGAAAACTGACCGGAAAACACAGGAAACTGACCGGAATCCACAGGAAAAAAATCCGGTAACTTCCAACTGGAATACTGCTTCCAGTTTCCAGTGCTTTCCCATGCTTTCCGGCCAGATACGGTGATTTTTCCGCATCTTTCCGGCCGGTTCCTACAGTATCCGTCCTCCGGAATCATTGACCTGGGCTTAAAAAGAATAGCAGCAAGTGAGGGACAAAGATTTGGCGGTGACTCAGAGGATGAATATAACAACGGTCAATGGCAGTTTCTAAACTCCAATAAGCATAGACGTACACTAAATCACAATGATAGAGAAGATCGCAAGGGGGAAAAACTCATTCCGAGCCATTCGAATGGCTAGGAATAGATCAGAATGTATTAGCATGGATCGGAATGGATAGGAATAGCTTTCAATCAATCGCTATGAATTAGTGCCTTGACGTAGTTCAAACTATGCAAAAACTTTAAAATTCATTAGAAACATGACTATCGCTATTGTCGAAGTGCTCTGACTAAAGGAAGCCTGTTGAAAATAGTATAATCGTTTTCCAATATGTATCAGACTTTATTCATCTTCATCACATTATGTTGTTACTGACACATATGAACATTTGCCATATTCATAATTACAAATAATTACTAACAACGAGATTCATCATTATGTTGATAAAATAATATTTTAATAGAGTCAATTCACGATAGAGCCTCCCAAGCTGACCACCACCATAGATTCCAATGAATTTTTGTTCATGGATACTGCACGATGTTCTTTAGTGAAAACATTGCACTATTTTCAGTGCGTAGTACTTTCTTCAAAAGGTATACGCATTTTTCAGATTTTCCCCCTTTTCTTTGAATCATCGGAAAGTGAAATAAACAAATTTTGATTCAAAAATTTGTTAATAAATAGATGGACTAAACACTAAAGCTCTATGAAACTTTTAGCAATAATAAATGTTCTTTTTAGATATATTCCTTCAAAAAAGCTCGATTATCTAGTGTTTTTGAAAAGGGGCCTATTCTTCAAAAAGTGGGTTTATTTCGAAGAACACATTTATTATTGCTAAAATTTCCATGGTGTCTTAGTGTTCAGTAGGCCTATGTATTAACAGAATTTCTGAGCAAAACCCGATTATTTCATTTTCTGGTAACTCAAAAAGAACAGAAAATCTGGAAAATGAGCATCATTTTTCAAGAAAGTGCTATGCATTGAAAGTCTTTTGATGTTTTTACTATAACATCGTGCAGTATCATGGACGAAAGTTCATTGGAATCCGCGGCGTACACCTTAAGAAACTCACTATAGTTAGTACTTTCACAAAAATGTACTTTTTCGATTTAATATGCATAGATAAATAAATTAGTTATTGTAAAGAGCAACATAGACAAAGTGTTTAGAAAATTAATTTCAAGCATAAAGGAAAACAGATAGTAAAGAATTCTACTGGTTGCTCAGCTCGGTGACTATTTAAATAATACTACTAGATGTTTTTTTCCGAATTAACCGAATACTATTGAAATCAAATTGAAAATGTAAAAAATTCATGTAACTACTCTGCTTTATATGATTTTTTTTATCCTTGAAAGTTACTTGAATATTATAGAAAAATAGTCATTCGATATGTATAAATGGGTATGATTTAGAATAATTCAAAATCACGGATATTGCACGCTGCCAATGTTAGATGAGAGCAAGATTTTCAACGGCTTAAGTGATTGATCAGAGGATTCTTACAAAATTAGTCAGAGTTAAGGAGAGTTCCCAATTTTTTTGAAAATTGGTCATCAAAAAGATACAATCACTTTGTTCAAGAAAAACAAAATGTTTTTCGGGACCTAGGTATCAAATCCCTGCTGTACGTTTAGAGTAAAAGTACTCCACATCTCAAATGAATTTTTCCATTTCATTCATATTTTTTATGAGCTTGAATTCGGATAATGCGTAGTTTTCAATCAATGAAATTTTTTGATTTTCAATGATTAATACCACTACTTGTGAATATGCGTTAACTAAGTTTAACATTATGCAAATCGACTTCAATGAAAAGCGATAACCTTTAAAAAATGACAAGGTACTAAAGCCAGATACAGTAATTTATGAAAGATAACACTACATGAGAGTAGGGGTGGGCCATTTACATTATTTTAAAATTAAGTTCAATATCATCAATGAGCAATAAATTACAGGTATGAAGTGTCAAGAAGAAGAAAAACTGAAGTTTCATGTTAACTGACACTTCTTCAAAGTCTCATTTAGAAAAATCGTTCATCCCTATTTGAGAAAATTTTAGAATAGCTAGGAATATATTGCAATGATTGCGAATGGATAGGAATGACTGGGAATGGATAGGAATGGATAGGACTGGTTGGGAGTGGCTAGGAACACCAGGGAATGCCCGAATGAGTTTTTTCCCCATTGGGAGTTACACTATGCTACCTACGACCTCACACGAAATTGATATCAGAGCACATAACTGAACAACTGATATACGACTTGAAAATACAATTGTAAATTTCACAATCACAGCGTATATCTGTCATCTGCGGAGCATTTAAAATTATAGGTAGGAAGCAATCATGATACGTGCATATGTGTTGAAAATTTTAAACTATCGGTAGGGTAGAAAGTAAATATCTTATTTCTTTTGGAAAAATCAGATATCAGCGATCAGATATTTCGTGAAAACTGGTACCGATTAGAGGTTTGCCATGACCTCATGCTGAACGCATATTACTTTTAATAGTATAATTTTTGTAAAAATCCGTTTTGATCGTGAATGATTAAAACAAAATGCTGTTATATGAAACTATGTTAACAAAAACACAATACTAATACATACTTTCCCATTAATCTTTGATAAAGTTTATAAGTATAGACTTTATATCGTATTTCAACAGTCAATTTTTTATCAAATTTGATATTTATCAAATAAGCTCGTTTTATCACGTGTTTATGACTCGATGGAAAAACTATTCATTAGTCAGACAAGTGTAAATTTGTTCACTTTAGGATAAAATTATTTTCTAATTTTCGAAAACCTTCAAAGACTGAAAAAATAATCTTCATGGAAAGATCATAATGTTCATATTAATTTTAGATGTTCGACGACTATTCATCGTAGGTACTTCGTGTTCTAATATTCTTCTTAGTAGTTATTCGTTAGGGTTCGATGAATCGAAAATAAAGCATCTACATGGGAAAATTCTTTTTGATTTTCATTCAATCGAGTCAAATCTTTCGATTGGTCAAAGAATGCATATACACATATAAAGAGAAAAATCCGCGTATAAGTGAGAAATACAGGACGTATAAGAACTATGTAAAGACCAACTGGCCTGTAACAGAAGTCATACAAAAAACATGTTTACAGCAATAAATGAGACAAGAGTAAGGTAAATTGATAATCTAAAGCAAGTCTAGAGAGAAATTCTTATTTGTTCTTTTCACACGTGATGGACTTGTCAAAGGTTTTGTCAAGTCACAAATGATTCATGATCACATTTTGAACTGGATTTACAAATTTCTGTTTGTCAGTTTCAGCCTATGGTTGTTATAGCTGAACGGAAATAACAGCCACTTCATTAGATTTTAGTACAACTTTTTGATTTGAAATTTCTGCTGCTCTCACAAAATATGCATTTATTTTCCATGCCCAAATTAAAATCAACATCATAAGCACAATGAACGATGTGCAGCTCAAGACGGCCATTGTCAATCCTGTAACGCCAACTTCGCGGGCACCTAGAATTCCTAAAGCAATTAATGGGCCCAAAAATGCAAAAGTAGTACTGATCCAAGCAAGATACATATGACTACAGCATGAAATAGTCGTTTGAGTACAGCACGTGTAACTATAGAGTAACAGTCGTAAGTACAAGTTCACGATCCAATTGAATACTTGAATAAGTCCAGCACACAGTCCGATTTGTTCAAGAATTTCAAGAGTCGAGATCCCTTTCTTAAACCATCGGTAGCAAGTGACGCTGCCCAGAGACGTCGGAATAAAAGTGTCAGATGAATTACAGTAGAAGTAGCTGTTATTACCAGATGTCGAATAACAGTCCATATCACTATCTTTTGGACAGTTTTCATTTGGAGGAAGATAAATAACATTTAAAATTATACCATCGACGAAGACGATCAGTGTCACTCCAATTACAACACTGGCCGTAACCCCGAGACATACGCGAGGTATTATCCAAAACCATTTCCTCTCTGTTCTCAATTCAAAAGGTACTCCGTATATATTGAGTGTTTCCGGTTGTTCGTTGCCTTTTGATGGGATATACACAATATCAAACATATTCTTAATTAAAGCATAGAACACCTGACGACAGAAGACGAATAGTAAACCGGTGAATAATAGAGAAAAACCGACTAGGCCAAACGAAATCCCGAAATTCGTATCAAAATATTTTGAGTAATTCCACTCCATCTTTTGTGTTGATTCAAAAGCGAAGAGTCAAAGAATTACTTTTTTAGTATAAAATAAATGAATAAATAAAAGTCAGTGTAATTTTGCCAATGAACAGAGTCAGCATCTCATGAATGTAACTGAAGAATAGTGTAGTAGTAGACTGAGGAAAAAAAGATAAAAAGAGTAGGAGGAGCACTTTATTGAGGGTGAATTTGAAAAAAACAGAAAGTGAAGTGATATATGCTTTTAATTTTTCTTATCGCTGTGTGGGTGTCACAGAGAGGGAAAGTTGTTATCTCTTGTAAAGGAAAGAGACGATAAAGATCTCACCTTGAAAACAGGAAAACAGATAATAAAGAGTTTACCTTGAAATTACTACAATTATCCGGTATTTCATTCTTACTAAAACAGCGTTATCAAGTGGCAGAAGATATTCGTGTTGAAAAATCCAGAACTTTCACGAAAAACTTTGAATCAAAATATAATATTAGAAAAGATACTACAGATTAAAATCAAAACACGGCACATCATTATTGTTTCTGTAACTTGTTTCTTACGTTTACAGTGAAAGACTTTTCATTACATAAATGTGTGCATAGATTATTTCGTTGGTTTTGTTGTTCTATTGATACTCATTTACATTTGGTAGAGATTAAACTGATTAGCTGTTGTTAATCAGCTTATATTGTTTCCTTTCTTTATGTTATTGTATATACTTATTCGGAATTTTCTTTATTTTTTGATGTTATACAATGATTTATAAATGAATTTTTTCTTATACATACGAATCATCGATAGATCGACTAGTTGCTAGTAGACCGGTCGGTACTGATAAACCGCTCCCGTGCCGACTAGAATTTATTCATAGGAAACATCAGAGACTTGCAAGCGTATAATGTTTCATTTGTGGCTATGATTGAGATCTGTATATTGTTCTCAGTACAAAAGTATACTAGATTTCAAGATTATGTTATGGTTCTCTCAAGAGAAGACATGCTAAATGCCGATATTCCCAACTCGCACCTGAATAGGCTTTTGGTATTCTAAAAACTTGAAAAGTTATTTTTCACTTTCATGAATCTGAAGATTTCAAAAAAAACTCGATCTTATAAGCAAAATCAATCAGTCCAATTTAGTAGAGTTCAGGATCATTTTGGATGTTGTAAAGTTGACTTCTGCTGATTCGTTCTAGTCTCTTTGGGCGACCTTGAGGATAGAGCCACTTTTCTAAATCATTCAAGCGACCCATATACTCGATTGCATAAGCTGCAGCTTTCACCACTTTCTCATAAGCAAATGGATTGATATTCGTTATTCGGTCACATTGTTGATGATAACATGTATCAAATGCTGCATTGGCGATACCACCGTTCCCAGTGCCTAATATTGCTGCATATTGATCTCGTTCAGCAGCTGTTTTGATTCCACCAGCTCCGGTATTGACTCCACCTACTGCAAGGCCATTCGCTAAAAACGGTACATAATCACTTCCACCACCAAGTGAGGAATTGCTCCATGGTAGTTTTTGTTCAGTGAACCATTGACGAAAGAGGGCAGTAATTCTACTTGTACCATTTAGAGCTACTAGAGGTGTGCTTGTCGGTGCCATTTCACTGTCATGTATACCAAAACGATAGTTCGGACCAGCTAACATATCATAATTTAAATTCAATAGGTAATCTTGAAAACGCTCGCCTTCCTTATCACTATTTAAGATGGCCTGTTCTACATGATAAATGGACCCGAGAAGACCGATTTCTTCAGCACCCCACCAGCAGAATCGGACGCGATATGGATAAGTAGGATAATTGTTTGATGATGTCTGAAACAAACGAGCCAAGTTCAGAGCTAAAACCAAGAGACCAATTGTACCACTACCTAAAACAGAATGCGAAGGAAAAAATTGATTGTTTTGTGGAAATTCTCATATCATTCATCAGAATAGTCTTGATGCGACTGAATAGGATTTCTTACCGTTATCATTGATTCCACTTCCTGCTGGTACTCCATCACTATGCGCTCCAACCACGATAGTTTTTGTTATATCTCCGGATGGTGTATCTGCACAAATATTTCCTATCCCTTCAGCATCACTCACATCGGCATTCATCATAATACCAGCATTCTCACCTGCATCGTTGGCTGCATTGACTAACTGCATTCCCATACTGTAAGATAGAAAAAATGCCGGAACGGAACTATTCATCTTTGCTCTGACACCTTGCAATGCTTGAAAGCGATCGGCTGCTGTTCCATCATTGTACACTAGCAATCCTCTCACACGATAATTTTCAGCAAATGTAACTTTCTCGACGTATGTACAGTCTCCACGCTTGACAAGCACCACTGCATCAGCTGCTGACACGCTTGACCAGTCAGCATCTTGACAACCAAGATTCGGAATGACGACGAGTCGGACGAACGACGTGA
This sequence comes from Rotaria socialis, assembly GCA_905331475.1. Lineage (NCBI taxonomy): Eukaryota > Metazoa > Rotifera > Eurotatoria > Philodinida > Philodinidae > Rotaria > Rotaria socialis. The sequence continues at coordinate 56,520 of CAJNYU010000023.1, forward strand.
AATTGGCACGAGCTGAAAATACCATATACGCAAAATCAGTTAAGTAAACATGACTATTCACAGCACCGTTGACTTGTGATTGTAGTTGTGGCGTCCCTCGAACAACATAATTTGGAACAGTGAAATACTGATGATGAAGGATAAATTTGGTGTTTTGTTCTAGTTGTCTAGTGATATAGTCGAGTGTACCATTGAATCCTCGTGTAGTAATGGCACGTGTACCACCGCTCTGATCGGCAATTACTTGAAGCTGTTCAAGATGTTTCAGTAGATCTTCAACAGTGATTTGATCGGCCAGAGAAAGTGAACCACTTTTTGAACTACTATTCAAATTTGAATTTGAATTTGAATCACGGCGAACAATGCTCAACGTTGCTGCACTCAAAGCAACACATGTGATTGTTATCAGAATAAGTAGAATGAAAAAAATATAGAACACCTTTTTTGAACCAGATGCGGAAACTACAGCATTTTGTACCTCATGTTTATCTTGTAGTTCTGTCATTGTAATGAATAATTAAAAGATGGCAAATGAATTTTGCAGAAAACAAAATGTTCGCAAGGGAATAAAAACTTGTTCCTTTTGTACAAGACACTGATAGCTATTGGTTGGGCTGTAAAAATAAGATCACTTTAGTTTCAAATATAATCATTCAAATCAAATAAAAAGAATTTCTTATTGAGATAAAAGAAAAATAATACTTTATGACATTTCTTCTATCCAATTGACGATTTATTCTTCAATCATACATCAAGTCGTTTTCTTATCTTTACAGACACCTAAATCTAAGTAATTTATGACTATTATGAACAAACACTTATTATCCGAGAGTCCTTTCAAAGTCAATGCAAATAATAGTTTGAAAGTTAAACTTAACAAATACGAAAGATATCAATGAAATATAGTGAAAAACTGTAATCGACCGGTGACGAAGAGCTTTTCACTTTCGTATTGTTGTAAAAAAATCAAGTGTTTAACATTGTAGACTAAGCATTTTTATTAAAGATTTATTGGTAGCTATTCCATGAAAAAGTCAATTTAGACAGCAAAGAACCTTACCGTTTATGTTACCGATAATAGCATCAATCTAATATCGGAGAGAGATGAAAATTTACGTGCAATCGTATTATACGCAAGTGTATTTTTGAACCAAAATCAAACATATATAAATACTTTTTTCTTCCTTTAAAGTCAGTATAATTGGTGTAATTATATTGAATATCATGAATGAAATGATTAGTATGTTGTTTACAGCCCTTGAGTATCAAGTAGACCCAGGTCGAACAAACTGACACTAAGATCAGGTATGAATTCTTGTATGATCATACGGAAAATCATACGAAAAATCGTCGTCGCTGACATCTGATGTCAGATTTTACATCCGATTTCGTATATGATTTAACAGTACGATCTTACGTATGATTATATAAAATAGTACAAGATGATTTTAAGCCATTTCTTCATAAATATCCATTATTAAATATTTTTACGCAGTCACGCAACTACAATTCTATCCTGAAAAACGACAACCGTACGAAACGTAAAAAGGGTTCCGAAAATTGCTGCGAACTCGAAATCATTTTAGGTTCCGTGCAAACCAGGTTCTCCACGAACCCTTTGTGGGAAAGGTCAAACATAGGGTTTCTCACACTGCTCTGTCTACTCAATGTAATACATCAGTTAGAAAGCTCTGTCTAGCAAACGCCGGTTCCTAGAAAACCCTTCTGGGGTTTCAGGGCTTTCATTCTCCCCCTTCTCAATCGAGAACGACCCGATCGTAACACCTCAGGGCAACAAGGCGCGATTAGCTCCTGCAGAAACCAGCGACCAGAACGATCGACATAGAATGCTTGATCTAAACAGAAATAAATTATTTCAAGAGGTTTTAGCTTTCAAAATTGAACTTACCTTTTATGTTTGATCATATGACACTTGACCTCAGGTGAAATGATAGACGTAATAATGGCCTGTTTGATTCATCTCATTATTGACTGAATACGGGAGACCTATTTTGCGTAGATAGTTACATCGGTAGCACTATTCTATTAATTATCTCTCTGAATAGCAACTGAAATTTTCACGCACTTCTCAATGTAAGAAACAAATTTTAATGTAAGAAAATCAATTTGTGTTTTTTTTGCATTTAGTTTCTGACTATGGGAAGTTTGGATCGAAAAAAAGACGACGGATTTGTTTTCCTAGGCCTCGATAACCTATTGTGAAGTTTTATCAGAATACAGAAAAGAATTGAAATAAAGTCTTATTTCTCAGCGGTCCAATTTTGCTGGTGTAAAATTTCTGCTAAGATATTAGAAGGTCGAATTATAGTCTACTTTTTGAAGCATTAAAGATTTTTAAAGCTGTGTGAATTTTTTTGCAATTTGGAGCAGAACCTTGGAAACCAATTGTGGTGTTTCTTATTTGCTTTTTCAACACTAAGGAGGTTAAGAAACCTAAGAGAGATTTTAGAAAACGCTGAATGTTCTTGAAAGCACTCTTGGAAATCCGGAAAGGCTTGTTTGAGGGATTGCGAGTAGGTTTTGTTTTGGATGGAAGCTCCCTTTTTGACGGTACGGTCAAAATTAAAGCTCATTAGCGGTTCCTTTTGTGGAAGGTGTGGGTTGCGAAACCTTTGATGATTGTCAAAATTCAGTGCGGTATGATACCAAACCCGGTTGACTACGAAACCTAAAATGGTTCCATACTGAACCTTTGACGCTTTTGAAAAATCACAGGCGTATTTTACAAAACGTTTTTTAGCACGAAACCTTTGAAAATTTTCGGAGACGCGTACGAATGTTTTCAAAGTATTACAAAATACTGGTGAACCTTAAAGGTTTCACCAGACACAATTTTCTTCAGGGTAGTAGATATTACCTAGCTAAGGACACTTTATTTATTGAACGCAGTATACAGGCACCTGCATTGGAAGTTACCATTAAACAAAAAATTCATAAGATAATAGTCACAAAAGCTGATGCACAGAAATCTTTATTCTTTATGCTATTAATAATGAAAATTTACCAATAAGAATTTCGATTATCTACATTTCCCACACAGAAAAATAAGAAATGAAAATGAAAATTTTGTAAATCATTAATATAGAACATTGAAAAACAAAACGTAGAATTTTCGATATTATCACTCTAGGAAAATCGCAATTGAGAATTAAGTTTTTCTATATTGTCACTATAGAAAAAATAAAAATGAAACAAGAGTTCTCTGTATTATGAATATAGAAAAATAAGAAATGAAAAGTAACACTTGCAATAATATCTATACAGAAAACGAAGAAAGCAAAAATATGACTTTTTGTAGAGTTAACATAGAAAACTGGGTGTTAAAATTAAGACTTTGGATGTTATCAATACAAAAATATAGAAAAACAATGGAATATTCTATATTACGAACTGAGAAGAATACGAAATACAACTTATTGCTTTCTATGCTGTTAATATAGAAGAACAATCAATAAAAATTGTCATTTGCACAATACTAAGACTAAAAAATAAGAAGTAAAAATTGTCATTTGCACAATGCTAAGACTAAAAAATAAGAAGTAAAAATTGTCATTTGCACAATGCTAAGACTAAAAAAAAAGAAGTAAAAATTGTCATTTGCACAATGCTAAGACTAAAAAAAAGAGGTAAAAATTGGCACCCTCCTTATTATCAATGCAGAAAGAAACATGAAAATTAAGGTTTTCTACATTATGTATATAGAAAATAAGAAGTGAAAGTTCATTTTTTTGATATCATTAATATAGGAAAGTAAAAATCTAGAAATGGGATTCTCTGAATTTTTAATATAGAAAAGTAATATACAAAACTAACTGTTAGTTATATGGTTTGAATACAGATAAATATGAAATAGAAGTAAAAGTTTTCTATTTTCTCACTGTACAGAAAAAAACGCGAAGTGCAAGAAACTCTTTTTTATAGTGCTAGTATAGAAAACTAATACGCACACAGCTTCATACTGCTTTTTAACTACTATTCTTCTTAATAAAATCAAGTAAATCAATAGTTCTTGAATAAGTAAAAGAAATTGGTAGATCATACACGATCAGATAATAACAGACAAGATTTACATTACGTACGTATGCATGTTTCTTTTATCATGAATCTTATATGATCTTTTACGATCAAGCAAGAATCGTGCAGCCTGTTCGTATACGATTCTTAATGTTCAAATCTTATAAGATTTTTTGCTAGCATCTTACAGACAGAATCTGACGAAATCTTAGAAAAAACGAACACGTCAGATATTGTATGATCTTGTATCAAAATCATACGAAAAATCTTATAAGGATAAGATCTTATACGGCCTTACACGATCTGACGTCTGGATTTTCGACCTGGGGAGTGATGCTACAGCAAATAGCAGACCATTGTTTTCAAATCCGGCATAACAACTTTTATCTATTATCAAAAGTACAGGCTTACGCACATATAAGTAGCCAAATATGAAATTGATTTATCATGACAAAACACATGTGTCTGTTCTGTTTGGTTTTGTTTTATACAATACTTGAAGATCCTCTGACTTTTATAATTGATCTTAACAACAATGTTAACATTCTTTCAATCTTGCTCAGTTACGTAGATGACTGCAATAGAACTATGATATGTTTAGAGCAGATTTTCTTGATAATAAACAATTACGTCACAGTAGATTGTTACATCCAAACTTTTTAGTCAAATTTTTGGTCTCCTAAAGTCTCTGGTCGTGTTAAACTCCGTAGCTGTATTGGTTGAATTTACTTCGTCTTCGAGTTTAATCTCTCTCTCTGCGTAATGTTGTCAGTATAAGAGCATTCATTCTCTACATGATTAAACCAACTGAAAAATTAATGGAAGCATGTCTACATGAAATAATATATTTCGAGGGGATTGATATGCATCGAGATAAGATTTTTCTGTGTCCGATTGACTCTGCCCGTGAATTATGAATAGTATTGTTGAAATGAGAGTTTATTTGTCTTGTTCGATGTCAGTTAATATGTGCTATGTTTTGACAGTGACAGAATTTATTTTTCGGTAGTTGTGTAAATAGAAGTTTATTTGTTTAAAAAACGTCATAATAATGAGGAAAAAAACTCTTATACACGAAGAATGCCATGTGATTAGCATTTTGTTCGGTTTTTCTACATATCTCAAACAACTCACTTCCTATCCAATACCAATTATCCTTTCGTCTGTACGTTTGTCATGAATACAAAATGTTTTCATCATGTCTACTGATTCTTTTGTTAAATATTTTCTTACGGTACTCATTCACGTTGTATTAACGAAAAATTCGATTGCGTACTGTAGGGTAGAAAAAAGATAATCCATAAGAATATATCTATAACACTACAATATTCCAATCGGAAACAGCTGAACGCGGTAAAAAGATAATGGAAAATTTGGAGGAAGCAATGAATTCAAAGGCTCGAGCCTACACGATACCACAACCACAAATAAATAGATTTTCATATCAGAATCAAGTAATAGTGGCACCTGGAAAAATACGTCAATATCTTCGATGGTCAATCGTGAACACTGTTCTAGGTTTTTTATTATTTGGTATGATAGCAATTGTACTGTCCCTTGTTGTGCGAAAACGTGCTCGAGGAAGAAGATTTCAACAAAGCGAAAAAATTAAGTACCATCACGCTTCTATGGAACATCTTCGTTTCTCTAGTGGGTACTGCAATTTGGGCCTATATTATCTATTCTATTGTCGCTTCAGCAATTGGTACCAGTCGCATTCTCAAGAATAACTCGGGATAATTCATTTTTTAAAAACATATTTTAAGTTTTGTGCTTTAGTACGCATTGTATATTTATAAATAAATAATATTCATTGTCAAACTTTTTCAACAGAGATTACTAGTAGGATGATTGCAAAAACTAAAAGCATTTTGATTGAAACATGATGAACATGTCTTTCCGCGCGCTGACATACGAATGCTCATAAGGGCCCAGAAATGGGGAAAAAGGTAATTTCACTGACCCCTAGTTTTATTAGAAACCCACATAAAAAGGAGCAGTTTGAACGTTCTTCGTAAGAAAATAATAATGAAAAGAAAAAAATCATGGTCTAGTTCTGGATTAGAAATTTCATTGCCATCATCTGTACGTCAAACGTAATGTTGATGGTGACATCTATGATGTCATAGTCACCAATCATTATTGCACATAAAATTCCATTCCATTGCATCAGATGATGAAATAAAATACTTGTGATAATAATCAAACTGCAAAGATGAGGAAATATGAAGAAATAAATTTTTATTATAAAGTATAAATATGTTTATCTGACCACAGAATTTAAATGTAAAATATTAATTTTCTATCATTTGTATGATTGTAATTTCACACCAAGCGTTAAAAACCGACCCATTCAACGAATGACTATCAAGCATCAATGCATTGAAATCTGTGTAAACGAAAATGATATTGAGAAGGATCGACGACGAAAAGCTTTGCTCAATGATCCAAATTATGGAGTAGTGCTTTATTTCCTGGATAAGTTTCGATCAATACTTGATTTACCGAATTATTTATTACAACGTTTTGAAGATCATCTTGTTAATTGCGAAGGGAAAAGTAAATTTCTTCAATAGATAATTAGTCTCGAATAAAGATCTTGTTTAAATTAAGATTCATCACGTCTTATTGACTTTCATTTCACTCTTCTTAAACGATTATCTCTGGCAAGAAATGCTCAGCGTGACAAGTTCGATTCAATTGTTACTAAAGTAAATCAATCTTTTTCTTCTTTTTCTTCTTCTATTTTTGTTTTGCTCGCAAATAGTTTGCTGCTCGATTTGATGTCAACGACAGTGAACATATAAAAACAACTGGCTATTTAAAAGCAAATGTCAATATAAAAATTCGAATAATAAAGGTAAATCAACATACGAAATAGTAATTATCTGTATGCGTACTCATCACTTTTATGTAAATTTTATTTTTAGAATTTACTCGAAAGTCAATTTGAAACAAAGCAGATGTTAAAAAAATGTTTAATTGATAAATCCGCCTATGAACTCAAATCTTCACCATTAGGTCGTGATCGTTTTGGAGTTTCGTATTGGCTTTTTATGGTATGAAAATTTATTTAATGTAGTAATGAAGATTTCGATTGAATTATCATAGGATAAAGATTGTTTCGTGCGGTTATTTCGCGAAGATATTGATGTCGATCGAACATGGACTAATATTGCGACGTGAGTAGAAAAACTAGTTACAATCGGAAAGATTTCTTTATTCCATTTTGTAGAAACCGAGATGAATTAAAAAAATTTATTGAAATATTAATTGCTGACCGTGTAGTTCGAAAGAAATTTCCTGGTAGGAAAAATGCGAAATTAAAATTCTCTATTGTTTATTTTACTCAATAGATTGGATTGTTAATTGTGAACAATTTTCTCCTGTACTAACATCAGATGACTTTGAGCAAAATTATTTTCCTACTTCAGTCAGTCTAACAGAAGAAATGCAAACTATGTTGACTGATGATAGTGATACAGATTTCCCAATAAAGAAAACACGTCGACAATCAACAGCTTCACAAAACTCATTAAATATGTATAAAGACTTCGAATCGATAGAAGAGAATCGTAATAGTGATCAACAAGAAGAATCGTCTATTGATGATGTTTGTCCTTCGATACGTCGATCATCGCGACTTCGAAAACCAACAACAACTATTCCGCAGGTTTAAACCAATAGTACATTGTAAACACGAATCTAATCCAAAAATCATTTCAGGCTTCTAGTGCAAAAAAGAAACGCCCAACAAAAAGTAAAAAGAATCTTTCAAACATTCGTCGTAAAACGAAATCTCGAAGGCACGATTATCCATACTCATCGACATCAAGTTCAGATGAACATGTCGATTATTCATCCGAAGATGAATACGATTCCGACGATTATCTTCCTGACCAATCGCAAATTGATTTCGATAACAATTTATTCCAATTAGAAGAAGTTGATGAAAAAACGATAGAATTTCGTTCAGCTAAAACAGCTCAAACATCAGCCCTTATAATATTTTGTTGTAAATGCTCAAAAGATGATCAACCGGAAGTTTTACTAATATGTGATGGTTGTAATGGTGCTTATCATTTAGAATGTTTACATCCTGTACTTTTATCGGTACCTCAACATGAATGGTTTTGTCCATTGTGTGAACATAGAAAATTATCCAATAGTTTAATTGAAAAATTCAAAGAATTATTAATTAATTTGCATCAAACTGAAACAACACGAAGAATGTGTATGCTAAAAAAATCTTCGCCACGAAAAATTAAACCAAAAGTTTATACCAGTGATGAGAGTATTACAGAATCTGAGCACGAAAATTCTATGAATAATGACGAATTAGCATTTCAAATAAATGATAATACTAATCTATCATCGTCTTGTACTACTGATGAAACTACTACTACATATAATATAAGTCAACGTGGTCGTCAGCGACATATTCGATTCGATATGAAAAAAATTTTCGATTCCCACGATGAATTTAATATTGATTCAGATACTGATGATGAATATAAAAGTGATATTAATTCAGAAACAACGAAATTCAATTTACAACTACCTAACCAAATTACTCGTTTACTTCATCGCCGTCATCGATCACCAACAAAAAATCATCAACGAACAAGAACACTCACACAATATGTAAGTAATTTTAATGAGTGAACAAGACTTAGAGAAGATATTAGAATTTAAGTAGGTATATTGCTGAGGATTTTTCGAAATTTATCCATTCAATATATATTTTTAAAAAAAGCATGGACTGAAAAATGTAGCCCACTGTACTGCAGTGGCATATGCTAGTCTTGACCGTCTCTCTTTTTGCGCCTGATACATTTTAACTATCTCAAATATGGGCAGAGAACTGATAGAAAAATATCTTTTTTGTGTTCCTATTGAAATATTTCATTATTTTCTCTCTTATGCTAGAAATCAATTGATATTAATGAACAACTTGGCTCACCACTTGTTTATGTTAATTCTGATGGAAATTCTGATCAAATAGAATCTTTTGTAACGAATTCTAAACAAACATCACAAATTGCACGTCGATGGAATTATGTTCAACGGCGTAGTCGACTTAAAGTTATGAATATGAAATTATTAAATGAAACAATAGGACCTGAATGTGTTGATGAAAATGAATTATTTTGCCCGGATGATATGTCACTATCAAATGCTAATGATAGTTTAAGTAACAGTGAAATAAGAGATGAAGATAATTTAATGATGCATTCAAACATCAATTCAGTAGAATCAATAAATGTAGAATCAATTGAAAAATCTTCATCAAAAACCATTTTAAAAAAAGCAGACGCCAGTTTTGATCGACTTACTCGTGATATTCAATGTGCATTAACTGAGACAAATACATTTCCAAGTGTAACAAAAACTAAAGCCACGTGTGTTGAATTTTTTTCTTTGTCTTTACAATAGTTTAAAATTATATTTCTAGCAGTGATCAACAGCCTGTTAAACGAACCACCAAAATGCATCATTCGCTATATATGACAAAAGTTCCATATCGATCATTTCCATTGTCTTTGTTTCAATCATCTTGCAATGGATTTAATATTTTTAAAACGGAAGATTTTTCAAATTCTAAATCTCTTTCAACTACTATTCAAACATCCTCTTCATTGTCGCCTTTGAAAGATACAAATCTTGATCAAACATTACCGACGATGGATATATAATATTTGTTTCTATTGATTTTATTTTAGATTCTCAAATCAAGTCACATGTATTATTTTTTTGTATATATAGCTATTAGATACCGTATTTATGTTTGTGTCGACGATTAGCGCGTGTTACATGCTGAATACTAGAGTTAACGCTAAATAGAGAAGCATATCGATTATTATTATACTAAATTTTGTTTTATGGTTATGATATCTAAATAATTTGCTTATATTAATAGAATTGGTTATTTGATTTATCATAAATAAATAATACTCAATCTCTAATTGATGATTTTAGGAAAAATATATAGATACGAATCTAGTACTAAGTCTATGTATGATATAAAGGGTGTAGGTGTGGCTCCATTGGTATTTAACTAATCGAGCAGTCCCTTATACCATACCCACTCCCTTGCTGTGTTATCGTTGCGCGGTAATAGGAAACTATTTTTTTGATTGAAACTGTCTCTAGTTATACATATCAGAGATTCGTGAGTCAGCCAAATCTATCTTAAAAAATGATCTTTTAGGTAGTTTCTCAGTCCCCTACAACAATTAGTATGTTTTATTTCTTTATATCTCATTAAATACTGTTAATACATATAAATAAATTAACAAAACAAAATTAAAAAATATATTTAGAGCAAAATTCTAATTCTAATCTTGCCTAGTTGGAACTAGAATTCAAGTACAGACCAGGATTTTCTGCGGGCAGCATTGAAATCATGATTGTGGCGAGAGAAAATTAGGATTCGACTAGAGATAACTTCATATCTTGAGGGTGTGGGGGTACATAAAAACACAAGATACTCACACTCAGGCACCCTGTGGATTTTCAAGATATGCGCATTCTGTGAAATACCAGTTTTACTGTTAATTTAACTCCAGCTATTTGACTGATCAGAACAGCAGTGAGATCTCACCTGAGCTGCGAAGGCGCGTAAATAATGAAATCCAGCTAACATGCCTGAAACATGCAGACCCAGTGAAATTATCAACTCGCTAAACCCACATCAGCATCGTGCACCCTACATGCATATCCTGGCATCATACTTTAGCAAGTCGATCTGATTTATAAATATCTAGCACAGCTCAATGTTACAAACAATTTCCCTGGCGGTCTTTTGTCCGGCCACCTACAAATCTGTCATAGTGAAGGATTACTATTTGCTGGTACCTATGCTATTGATTATCCCACACACTGAGCAAAGAGTAGATTATTATTATTTCAAGTGATAAATACAAAATTGATGAAATATCTATTTCGTTTAATCAAAAACTAACCAAAATTTCAAAAAAGGTTCAGTATTGATTTAATATACAAATAAATACCATTAATCAGTGTAATCGGCGTCCACACTGAAATTCTCTGTCCTAAACACTTCAGCAATTAAAGTCGCTGCTCAGGTTCTTCCAGTGGTGTTTTTGTGTGGCTCATTGAATGTTTACCATTTTGTCAGAACCCGGAGCTGCTTGGCGACTGCGTTTACGTCGAGTCTTTCTGGTTAAAGCAACATCTGTTTCGAATTGAAGTTCTTCCGTTCTATTATTATCGCTGATTGAAATGCTCGTCGGAGATATGCTCCTCGGACCTTTTAAAAGTGCAACCCAATCTTTCGCATCGACTGCGTAAGCTATAGCAGTAATCGTGCTATGCATGATAACTAAGTTCATTAATAGCATGGGAACTGTATCTGATATGTCTATTCTTTTCGAGCAGTTTAGACCGATAAGTACTAAAACCAAAATACATATCGAGAGATCAAAGATAAGAATTGCGAATTGTAAGTAAGGACGTTTAAACATGCTTGGATCTTGTTGATGTTTCATTATGGAATGATGTAGTCCCATAATAGAGGCCAATTTAACAAATAAACCCGCAGCAATACCTTTATGGCGTTCGTTAGCAAATAAGTTGACTACAAGAACCAATTTCAAATAGTATTTAAGTACATATAGTACGGAAAAACACACTCCAATCCGCTCAATAAAGTAAATTACATCATAATTCTTCCAGGTCCACCAATAACACACAATGGTACTATTAAATGTTGTGTTGATTTTCTCCTCAGCATAGCACTGAATATAGCTGTCCGGTTGATCTTTTCCCAGCGTGAACTCAAAACAATCTGTAACATCGTATGGCGGACACAAAGCATTCCTCAGTTTAGTGCTCTCTGGTACAATGAATCTAATAATGAATATAAGTGATATAGAGTTCAGGATGCATACAATCAACCAGTCGAACGATAATTTCACCAACGAGAAAAATTTATTTTCAAACGCAATCTTTTTGCCATAAAAGTCTATCAATACTTTGGTCCTTCGTTTTTTTGCTGGTGATTCAACAGATTCATTAACATTTGCCTGTGTCACTGCCTGGATGTTTTCAGTATGCTCTTCGTTTTCATCAATATTGCTTGCTTTTATGTCAAGTAGTCCCTCAATAATCCAATAGAACAACTGGCACCAGTATTTTCCTAGACAAAGTATGATAACATAAATCAATACTAGTAACACTATATAAGCATTCCCTGCAGTATTGTAATACATGTTATATAAATATTTTTCACTTGGGGACAATGGCATGACTTCAGTTCGTTGATCCAATAGTTCACTCTAAAACAAAGTAATATGATCAGATAAACAGTTTTTCTCTAGAATCCAAAGGTGTGATGTGTTTTCTAAGTATAAATTTACTATCTTTGCTCGCAGGTATAAAAATACTACTGTATGCTAAAAGCGAGAATTTTCTCTACACTTCGCAACAGCTGGTGAATGCTCAATACATTTATACAGTGTCAGAATTACATATTCAGTAATCTCTCAGGCAAACTATCAACGTATGAGTGATGATTACCTTGAACAAAGACGATATTTGATATTTCTATCAGCACATCTCCCTGTATTTCTAATAGTAGTAGTAAGTCGTCAGATACCTAAGTGTACAAGAGTTTTGAAATTTTCAAATGAATCTTTACACATTATTTCACCTAGCAAAACTCTCACTGGACAATGGATTGTGTAACGACTTCTATCACACTGAGGTAAATACATGCAGAACTTCTAGAAACTCAGTAAAACCTTCGCTAAAGAAACTAAAAATCATCGCTTTTAACTCATTCTACATGATAAATGAGTGAATATTTTAACTGTCATATTTAGCTTTTCATCATCACTTGCTGCATTAAATCAGGAATGCATTCGCTAGGTTTTATCAATTTTCATTTGAAAAAAGAAGAAGTTAACACACTTACTCAAATATCATGATGCTATAGATTCCAGTCTAGGGTTCATATAATCGAAAAAATGCATGTATTACTATAACTAAACGTTGGTAAAATTTGACTGTATTAACGAGGATTTAATCATTGCGACTAATTCACAATATGAAAAGTGTTCTCATGCGAGTTTTAGGTTCGAAGTGAAATATCAAGCAATGAAAGAAAAAAATATATACTCATGCAAATGAGAACACTGCTAATATATGCCCCTTAAAAAGGAAGTACGTTTCGATAAAAATATACACAATCATGGTAACTAATTGAAACAAAAAGAAAACATTTAAGTGTATACATTACTATCTCATTGTACTTCTTTAAATTTTATCTTATCTTTAGGAGTTCTTTGTAGCTAGAACAATATTGTGACAAGACAGTCAAACAGGTCAAAGAAGAATGTGCGTGAGAATTTTAAACAAAAAATTAATTATATTTGAACTTTCGTCAGGCAGCCGATATTTTTTTCGGGATAGTCATCAAGGTAATACTATACACAAATTATCAACAAAAACTAAGAAAGACATATTGCCATGAGTAGATTACAGGGTGAGTGATGGTGGAAGAGTGTGCATGGGTATGAAACAGCTTGAGGGTGCGGGTATGGACGTGATTTTTTTATTGCAACACCCACACCCACACCCGGCCTATTTACTGCCGTAAATATACCGTTTTGGCATCGTTTACCGTCGATAAACAGACTGTAAACGAGTCCGTTTTGATCAGCCTTGGTATTAAAATAAATATGGATATAAAAATAATTACTGAAGAGGGTGTGGGTGTGGGTATAAGTCTCTTACTCTCCGTCATGCACACCCACATCCCATCTAACCGCACGTTCTAACACAAGAAGCAACGCAAAGAGAGCTCCATCTCTCAGAAAATAATCTCATCGACTCACAACAAGTCACATAGTAGTCGAGCTTTTGACGGCATGTGATTATTTGTTAGTAGATATTTTTTTATTGAGTCAATCATTGAAAGGAATAAAAACTCTAGGATATCGTCCATCTTTCTTACGTCCACAACAAATTTATAAACACGAGATTATCGTGCACCAAAAAAACGAAATTAATAGATCTTACAATAAAGAATTTGATAATACTAAATATCTTTCATTGAGCAAGGCCAAAGGCTTTTTACTGGTGATTACTCGAATTATCGGATGGTTTACATTGACGACATACTGTGTGAGAGATTGACTGTGGATGACCAGGAAAATCTCTCTATCTTTGAGATGGAAAAGCATGAAGTCAAATGCTATCAACCAAGAGACAAGAATCAAAATTTTTCAGTTTGTGATTATGGTGAGGATACTCCTGTCAATGGATAGTAATTATTTTGAATTTTATTTTGCCTGCCAGTCGACAATAGCTTGGTCCAATTAATTTACCGTAAAGGATTGTTGTCGATTAATTGATAGACTTCATATGATCGACATCGAAAACTATCAAATGATGCGAGTTAGTCTAAAGAAGTGAAACAGGACAATAGCAGAAGAAAGGGGGAAACCAAATCAGCATTTAGTTGGGCTTGTTTTTTCATTGATATGGCAAACCCTATACGTCCTCAATCACAGTTATCAACGAGGCCAATAACATTTCTTTACAATAAACTTCTTCAGATTAAAAAATTTTTCGTCATTGGTCTCGAATTAATTCCGTTGAATGACAACAGTAGTGAATTTCATTCCTATGCAATATGTACATACACCAGGTAGATTCATATAAACATGAAAAATATGACGAGTTTATCCCTCTTGATAAACCCAAACATAGTAACCTAATTGAATGAATCCTTCGGGAAGAAAGCTTAACACTTAATAATTGATATGCAGTTTGCTCGTGTGCTAGATTCCACAATTTTCTTTATGATTGTAGGTTGAAATCACCAAGCACAAGAAATAGATGTCCAACTTGTAGATACCATGCCGATGGTGTATCTACTGCATCAATGCAAGCGACGTCCAAGCGTTGAGGGTGTGTGTGGGTGTTGTATCTTAATCCAAATCACACCCACACCCATCTTTGAACGAGGGAATGGCATGGACACTGGTTTCATAGCAATTCCTCAAAGTGGCGATCTATCTGTATTACAAGGATTTCAGTTCGGCACAGCGCTCGACGACCCAGCATATAGGGATGCACCAGTGCCAGTAGTACTGGTTTCTACTTTCGAAAATAACTATTAGCTAAATGAGTCATTTTATCAGCCATCACTTCCTTTATCTATATTCAAGTGAAAAATTGAGTTTTGCAGCAGTTTGCAACAGTATAAGATGTTGTATACTCAACTAACTGATAGCGTTATCTAGAACATTTTTCAATGTTTTCCAACATGTTTGAAGAAAAAAGATCATTAATTCAGGTCGTAGTCATGGTAAAAAAAGAAACTGTGCTCGAAAATTTATATTGGGCATATTATATAGCACTAAAAGTCGGTCAATCGAGAAAACAATAAATGTATATGTTGGAAAGAATAACAATTGTCACACGTATTAGTATTAAATAAGAAAATACTATTGATACGAGGGCAACTTATGCACTGATTTTATTCAATACTAATAAAACTACTATATTGATGTGTCAGCTTCAACTTGTATGTATAAATCCAAAACGATAAAGAGTGAAGGACAGCATTTTTGATTACATAAGTTAAAGGATTCTCTCAAACTATTGGTATCGTTACAAAATTGAACAGGTAATAGTGACATTGCTTGTTTACCGTGCTGTAATTTTCATTTAATACATGTATTATCTGGTCCATATCCGATATCGTGAACAAAAAAATGTCTAGCTTTAGCTATGCAACTTATATACATAAACGAATGCAATAAATATGTGAAAATAGTGTCATTCGACTGAGAGAGAAGTAGAAAAATCAAGCCATTTACTTGTATGAGATTTATGTAACTAAAAGTTGATAAAGTTCACTAAATATACAATTCTTGTTTTTGTGATCCATTAAACCTAAGTTCAAGTTGGTATGTTAAGCACAGTATTCAGATTCATCGGTTTATCTCATAAGATTGTTTTACTATCTGACTAAGTCCATGAATGAGATTATTTTTTCTTCAGAAACATTGAAAACCATTGAAAAATGCTCTAGATAACGCTATCAGTTAGTTGAGTATACAATATATTATACTGTTGCAAACTGCTGCAAAACTCAATTTTTCACTTGAATATAGATAAACGAAGTGGTGGCTGATAAAATGACTCATTTAGCTAATAGTTATTTTCGAAAGTAGAAACCAGTATTACTGGTGATCAGTATTTACTGGGCCAGTAGACCAGTATAATACTGGTACTGGTGCATCCCTACCAGCATAGGATCCCACATTGGTTACTATTGAAGGTAGTATCGTTAACGACATGATCGACAGGCATAGATTCAAATGAGATACCCACTCGAACTGCATGGGGAAATCTGCAGATAGTCTCCAATACCGTTCCATACCTCAACTACCGTTTTATTATTGCTGATCAGCGTGCACCAATACACTGAGATACAGATTTTCGGCTACTTCATGAACTAACTCAAATATTAGTCAATGAAAACATTATCGACTGATAGATTTCGGATGTGGATGTCACCTAATATTCATCCACATCTATACACTCACACCTTTTACTATTATTTCATTCCATGTTCTCATACATACGACTACCATTCCTTGTTAGCATTTGATTTGTGTTCTCCAGAATTATCGTACAGTTGATTAAATAATTCATCAATAGTTTATTCATAAAAAAAAAGCAAATGATGCTATTCTATTCAAATCCAACACATTTGAAAAAAAGAATCTTTTTCGATAGAATATATTTATAATCTACTGTTTCACTTGTTTTTTTTCTTTAAAATATTTCAATCCAGTTATGATTACTATACTTGCTAGAACAAGTATTGAACCAGCTATTGATAAAAGATTAGATTTTGTTGATGAAAAAATATTTTGTAATATAAGAGAGAACAAAATATTGCTTGATTGAACTATTGTAAATATTGCTGGATGCTCACGTTTAACTGCTTTTTGTGTTAATACTATTGCAACTATATGCAATAAGCAAACCAATGAAGCAAACAGATAATTCCAAGTAAAAAAATAATTCCTAAATGATTCCATGCCATCGGTAAAAATGTTAAAACTATAAACTACTTTAGCAACTAAAACAATCAATGTCACAACTGCATAGTGCACCATTATTGAACTGTGTTTTGTTTTGTATTTCAATAGTAAATGTTTATTTGATATTATCATTATGGATAGTGCTACGGAAGAATATAATGCAATGAATAAACCTATTAGACGTTCAACATGAGTTTTTGATTTGCTTAATGTTGAATTAAACAAAAAACTCGGCTGAGCAACAAACACTACGCCAGCACTTGTTAATAGAATAGCTATTACCATTGGTATCGACGGTTTTTCGCGGTAGAGCAACGCAGTTATAATGGTCGTCCAAATAACTTGTGTATAACGTACTGTTATTAAATCTGGCAATGGCAAATAACGATAAGCAAAGTAAAAAGAAAAAACACCCGTTGTAGAGAAAAAAACGTTAATAAATAAATAAAATAGTTCTTGTCTTTTTGAGTGTTCATAGAATGAATAATGTTTTATAAATTTACTGTAGATAATCAATATCGCGGAATGCAATGCATAGCAGGGTATTATAGCATCAAGTACGTCTACTTTTAATTGTTTTGATATAAACAAGGAACCTGTAAAAATAATAGCTGATAATAATATATAAACGATTCCTGCGAAACGTGCGATCAATGTTGGAGATGATTCAACAGGTTTGTCGATATTTATTGTAACTGTCGGTTCGATTAATTTCTCGATAGTCGCTTCTTTGCTCTTGTCATCTTTCATTTCGACTTCACGTAGATTTTTAGTTGTGTCGAATTCAATTGTTGAACTAAAAATAATGCAAACACATTTTTTATTTGCAACCGTTGCATTACACCATTGTGCTTAATAGTAAACTGATAAGAAACAGAAAAAAATTGATCTTTATTCATTTCGAGGGAAAATAAATTTTTCGACCTTATTCGTGCCCTTTAACTAATATCTAGTTACACGAGCACAATTATATTATCGAATGTTTCAGAAAAAAACAAGGAGTATCTGAGAAGTTCTATTATCGTTTTTCCTCATCAGCAAATGTGCTTCTCGAAATGGATATGAAAAATACTTTTTTTTACCTTTTTTCATCCATTGATAATTTAGCGTTGACCGATAGTGAAGATAAAGCACGTAATAGTTATATTCTCTACATGCACGCGGAGTTGAATAAACCTTATGAAGCGAACATATTGTTACCATTGTTTTTCTTTCTTTACATAATACGCACAAAATGACTCATTCGATTGCATCCTGCTATCTATTCGTGCTTATTTTTTCCTCAAGTTATGTATCAATATTACCAGACATCTATACACACACTATAGCATAGTTAAGAAAAAGCAAATCATAACTTGCACTGTTATATTTTATGAAAGTATAAGTATTTACTTCAAGAAAGCTAATTCAATGAACCATTTTTTCTTATCGATTGCGCATACAAGGTCGATTGATTCACATTGCATGAAAAATCGACACAAAAAAAAAGAAATACCCTTACGTTGATCGCAACACTTGTATTGTACTCAAAAGAAATACTTTCTTGATGGTTACATATTAAACTTGTATACATCCAGGCAACTGTGTTTTTTTTTGAAGATCACTTACATTTTGCAAAGATATGATTCTCTAATATTTATCTCAATGTAATCTCATAAAAATAAAAAGACAGCAATCCGGATCAGATACAATTTGCTAACTTTTCCGCGCAAGCACTTCCGACAGTTGCATTTCAACCCGAAAAAAATGAATTCAAATAATGCGGGATTTGTTCATAACATTAGATCAGATGACGCTGAATCATTGTATTAAAATACGTTGCAGTTCGTGCGACAGATGCATTGATTCGCTGATAGGTTCGCTCTATGAAAAACAATATGGAATACATTAGATGAAAGTGTAAATAAAAAATGCATATTTCTATTGAATCTGTCATTTCAAGAGAATCGTTTTTATTTGCTGCACGAAATTTCGAAGATCTAAAAAATGTCTATTTTACAAGACAACAATAATGGCTATGATATCGAGTTAGATATAAGTGCTCCTTAACATATATTTTTCTCTCTCTATACTTTTGTAGTAAACAGTTTTATTTATAGATTTCCAATGAGATTTTTTATGTTCTTGATCTTTGCTGCAGCTACTGCTCTCCCGGCAAGTGTTCATTATCATGGTGATTCGACCTTAGTACCACCGACAACCGTCGCTGAAATGATTTCCTACGATAGTTTGCTGGGTTACAGCTGCCATTCGAATAGAAATTGCGGTGGCCTCGTTACCAATGCATTGTGTGTTAATGGTAAGTGCGCATGTGCACCCGGATACATTGCCAATGGACTTTGGTCTTGTCGGAAAATAAAAGTACGATCAAGTGATGTTTGAATAAATTTAATCTTTGCTTTCAATGATTTTATTTTAGAAAACTGCGACGATTAAAAATTCATTGAAGCGAAAAGTCAATACAGTTAAATAAACATTTCTTTTTTTTAATCATGTAAATCTTCCAGAAGAAGAATAAACAAGGAGTGACGGTGGTGGAAAAATTTTGATTGAAACTCTCGAGTAAAATCAGATCATAAACAAATATCGATTTCGATTTTTAGCAGTTATTCAATAGATCACTTGCATAGGCTAGTTCCTTGTTTGAAAAACGAATCTACTCGATATCTTTTGTTATACTTTTCTTTGAAAAGAAATCGCTTTTTTTTGTACTCAAGTTTGTTCGTTGCGCATGGAAACTTCCAATACATAAATTCTATTATCGTAGAAGTATGCTTGGTGATAGAGACAAACAACATTCATCATGACGTATGAGTCAGTTTGTTTTCGGACGAAATGACGTTAATTCGTAATGCGTCAGCACTCATCCGAACCATAAATAGAAATGACTGTCTTGTTGTATGAGCGAAATGATGTCCTACGCTTTGAACATAAAGATGTAGCGCAGATTGATAATTGTATTTTAAAAAATCGTTGATATAAATTTGTAATTGAGTTTCCCATGTCGTCTTATCCTCGAGGGACGTTCTAAATAAAGAAGAATAAGAGACAAAGCATACCCTATTTTCTTCAATCACTAAGCATCATTACATAGAATGAACTACGCGAAAATTATATTTACCCTATTCAGCAATAGCCAGTCAGACTATTGTAACTACGCCGTTTGAGCCTACCCTGTCTGGCATTATCTTGAGGATCACTTCATCGGATTTCGTTCGAATGATGATTGGATTGGACACAACAAGACATCGGAGATTCATTCAGAATGACGAACAAGAACAGAAACATAATTGAGAGTCAGCCATTATGTTCGCTAAGCAACTATGAGGTTAGCATCAATGCGAAATTGGAAAACCTTTCGATCATTTGGTTACTTGAGATGCGCCGATTCTTGGAGGAATGTCTTTCAATAGTCTTAAGAATTTCATGCTTCATGAAAAGCTTATTCCATAAAAACAAAACTTTTGGTCATGATATTTTATTATTGTATAGAAAAATTGATTACAATGAATTTTCCATTTTTTCGATATCAATTGATTTATCACAAATAATAAACAGAATTTGCATTCACACACAGAACGAACAGAAAATTATGAGCATAAATGTAATACAATCCATTAAAACAGATCAGCAATGATAAGTTTAGGGCTTGTTTTTCTTTGGCTATTCTTCACAAAATAGAGCACGAGCTTGTCTTTTTTCCTTTGGTGCGCTGTTGAACTGGTGGAGCATTGGAATTTACACGACGTTCATCGAGTGTATCGAACCAATTATCAATAGCCCCCATAAGTATTTTCACAACATACTTATTAAAAATAGAATATCTTTTTCAATAAGCAGAAAAGCTAATTATCTACTTACATCACCAAAACTAAATGGGAAATTTTTTCCCTGAACTTTCTGAATTTCTTCTCGTTCTGATTTATAATCATCGGCAACGTCAAGGTTCGGTATTTTCTTATCCCAATTATTAAGATAACTATTATAACAATAAAGGATTATGAATACCAAAAAAATCAAGGAGCAGAAATTTCATTACCCAACGCTTTCAGCATCATCTGTACAGGTTAAAATTGTGACTGGGATGCGATTAATTGGATTGCGTTCATGATGAAGTACATGTTCCAATGTTTTTATATCTTGTTGTCCATTCTCATTGGTCGGTACACCATCCGTAGCGATTAATACTAATAATTTACGTTCTTGAATTTCAAGTCGTTTCTCTTGTAAAACTTGTCGCAATACACGAGCAATAGGAGTTGGTCCTGTAATAATATCCTAATTGTAAGATAACTATTTTTTCTTTTATTCTCATTTACCAGCTGGTGGAACAGCAAACGCAACGGCAAGTTGCTCAGCATTTTTAACACTATACAGTGGTTGACGATTTAAAAAGAAAATGTCTAGGATAATAAAAGTCGAAATGAGTATTAAAAAAAAAGATTTTTTTTTAATTTACCAATTCCATTGGGGTCAAAACTTGACGATAGAAATATAGAATAATTCATTTTAATGAATAAAAATCGAGTTAACTTACACCGTAGCAATGTCAACTACAATTGAAACTGTTTGTCGAAGTTCATCCCATCGCGTTGGATTACGATCGTATGGGCCCGATGCATTACCTAATATTTACAATCGAAATATAAATAATCAATGCTTCAGAATAAATATTCTTTTGACTATCGTTCTCACATTAAATAGAAAGTCATTTTTCAGGACTCTAAAAATTCTTTTTCCTTATATCAATACTTGTGAAATTAATTCATTGGTTCTAAAAACTGCAATGTATTGAAGAAGAAGAAGAAGAAGAAGAATAAAAGCAAGTTATAAATTTTGCACTTGAAAAAATATTGAGAAAATAGCCGAAAGAATATTTCTATTTTTGGATGCATTAATTATCTTACCAACTGGTGAATTCATCGACCCAGAATCTAAATATATTGAAAAAGAAATTATTTCATAGAAAATAGAAGCATCAATATGTTTTCTAGTACTTCCAAATGAAGTATATATAAATAAATTATCTATGGTTTCTATCATAACGATGATGAAATTATTTTCTCGACTGTGAATGGAAAAAATTAAAAAACGAATGAGTGATCCTCTTACCATCAACAATGAATACAATTTCATAGCCTTCTAAACCTCTTAATCTCGTTGCAAATTCTCGATTAATTTCATATCGGCCAACAAGATATTGAAATTTTCCCATGCGATCATCGCTTGTTTCTTGCAATGAATTCGAGCCCATTTGATTTGAGTATTGAGGAGGCGGTGGTGCTGCAGGAGTAGGGTATTGCTGTGGATACATTGTTTTTGCCTATGATGCAAAAAGAACTGCGTAAGATATTTTCATTTTTTGCTGTTCTTCATCTTACAATTGCCTTTTTATTTGACGCGAACGGTGAGTTGTCGTTTGAATAGAAGAAACTCTAGAAATGGTTTGTCTTTTTAAAGCATACATGTGATCGATATATATATATATATATACATTTATTAATCAGCAACACAATCAACAGCATGAATAGTGCTGAGTGTGAATAAGCTGCTTTATTTTTGACGCAAGTTTGATGTCAGTATTATCAACAACAAAAGAAAAAGATAAGGATAAAAAAGAAGAACAGAAAAACTCTCGATTGTTAGTATTAGTATGGTTATCTATACACACCTGGGTTAGGTTTTTAAAACGCACAAGAACTTTCTTCGGCCTGTTAGATTATTTCAGTAAAACAAAAACACAATAAACGTACTCGATATAGGACTTTATACAAGAAAGAACATCGAAACGCATGGTTATACGCAACATATCACTCGAAATTATTTTTCATGTATTTCACAGTTAAATAATAATCAAAAATTTAGAAAAACAAAATTACGGCGGCCAGAAGAAGCTTGACAACCATGATAAAGGCCACCACGGCGAATGTGTGTCTATTCAAATGAAATTAAGATTTATTGCAAGTGAAAAACATTTAATAAAGGAATTAATTAGTAGCGAATTACTAATATTTAGATATCTCCGGTGGACTCTTAAACCAAAATATTTGAGAGAAGCAACAAAATTTTTAATTTTTCATTGCCGGAGTTATCCAAATATATGATTTTGTTGTTAGAGAATGATGCATTGTGATTTTTTTCGCTTGTAACGGGCACCTCCTAGTGTTCGTCCGTAGCCATCGGTTGTCGCTTTCTTTTCATCTAAATCGTCAAACCAACTATCAACACCACCCATGAGAATTTTAACAACATACTACATAGGAAAAAAATACACATATAAAAATAATTTGGTAAAATTCTATTTCTTACATCACCAAAACTAAACGGAAATTGTTTTCCTTGGCGTGCTTGAATTTCTCGTTTTTCATTTCTATAATCATCAACAACATCGAGATTAGAAATTTTTTTATCCCAATCATTCAAATAGCCAATACAATCATTGTCGTCTAGAAAAACGTTTTTATCGAATGCTAAAACGGATTCGTTTTTCCTTCCATCTTACCTGTGCAAGCAATAATTGTAACAGGTATACGATTGACAGGTTTTCGTTCATTTTTAAGAACGTACTCAAACGAACGAATATCTCGATGACCTTGATTATCAGTTGGTACACCGTCGGTTGCCAAAAGTATCAATAATTTTCGTTCTTCTATTTCATTTTGTTTATCACGAAGTACACGTCGCAGAACGGGAACAATGGGTGTTGGACCTGAAAAAAATAGAATGAAGTGTTCTTTCTCTACGTGTTCGTCATACCTGACGGAGGAACAGCAAATGTAGAAATTAGTTCTGATGAACTACGAACATGAAATAAGGGCTCACGATTAAGAAAATAAATATCAACACCATCCGGATCAAGTACACTAGCTATGTCAACAACAATCGATACAGTTTGCTTTAATTCGTCCCCTTTGATAGCAAAGAAAATTATTTTCTCACATAAAATTCAAATATAAAAATTCTTACATCGAGATGGTACTCTATCGAACGGGCCAGAAAGATCACCTGAGAAAATAAACACAGCTGTTTCAATAGAAAAATCGAAAGCCTAAATCAATTACCAAGTGGTGTATTCATTGAACCTGAATCATCACAAATGAAAACAATTTCATATCCTTCAAGAGCACGTAATTTTGTAGCAAACGTATGATTAACTGCAGATTTTAAAAAGAAAAATAATCGATCATAAGTTTTCAAAAACTTCGCAACTCACTTTCATAACGATCAACAAGTTGTTGAAAATCTGCCATACGATCGTCACTGGATGAATGATAATTTGGCATCGATTGTCTATACTGCATATCGTTGTTATATGGTGATGGTGCCGAAGGGGCCGAGGGATATTGTTGAGGATACATGTTTCTTTTTTAGTTTATTTTATGAAATGATATTGTTAATATTTACTATTAAATATTGATTTGACACATTATTTATATAGGGTTTTCTTCTTTGAAAAATCTGAAGTCGCAGTAAATGTTGTGATGCGTCAAAGAATCGTGCATTTTCTTTAAAATGGAAAAAGAATAACGTCAGAAAGTGGCGTTACATTGGCTTCAATATAAAATCTATTTGCCACTCGATCTAGTCAACTGTCATTCCAAAATATATAAAAATTATGTCAACAGTCTCTCTTTCTCCATGGCATTCCCTCATTAATTCTATCAGACAGATGACGTTAGATCATAGCAGTATATTTCATTGGCCAAGGAATTTATCTAAAAAAAAGAAAAAAAATTGTTGATTATATTGTTTGAAATTATATATTTACGCGAAATTTTATTTTCATGATTAAGCGAGAGAAAAAAAACTACATTGAAGAATACGAATTCTGTTGAAAAATTTCATCAATGTGAATTCTGGCCGTAGGAAGAATGTTTTTGTGATTTCTTATAAACAATGCTGAGCCACTTAAAAGGTAGGGAGCATATAGCGGTAAGCGTTTAAAAGAAAAGAAAAGAATTCTAGCTGATAATAACAATAACGTATGGTGTCATATTCTATATTAATAGTGAGTCATATCAGTGGATGATGTTAAAAGTTAGTTGATCTCCGATCCAAACAACAAGCAACTGAAACTAATGACTCATTGTTTGAAAAGGCGGACCTGATACATCGATGAGTGTCTTGCAAGATTTATCTTTTTTCTGTATTGGGAATTGTTGCCGAGTCGATCAAATTTGACGTATCGAAAGACATCATCTCTAATCGTAAGTCGAAGTCGATAGTAATAATTTATCAAAAGAAGATGCAATCTTTTTCCGATTCTATTCGTTAGTTTTATCTAAAACGTCAATCTCACTTTTCCAGATCACATAATTCTCGGCCAATTCATTTCTTTTTTTTTTTCTTCTTTCCTTAATTATTATCCATCCTAATGAATAAGTAGAGAGTCACTTTGACTCAAATTATGAAATAAGGTACTGCTTACTAGTCGTCCTGTATTCAAATAGATAAGAATAACGGAGTCAACAGTGAATTTCTTGTCTCTTATCAACAATATAAATGCGTTCCCTGTTCGGTCGTTCATTGGGCGACGCTACAGAAGAAAAGAAGAGGATGCATTCTTTTTTTTCTGCGTATTTATTTTTTCGTTAGTAGTACAAGTAGTAGGGTGATGTAAACAAATGAAAAAAAAAAGAAAAAAAAAACGAGCAAACAAAAGAACAAGGAAGAAAGAGAAATAGAGAGAAAGGTCGTTCACTACATGAATATAAAGTGTGCCAGAACAAATTAAACAGATTTAGTTTTTTTCTTATGAAAAAAGAAAAACAAGAAACAATCGCTTTTTGGGTAGAAAAAAAAACAAAACACATAGAGACAAGACAGGAAAAGTATGTATGTGCGGCACCTCCCCTTAAGATTACACAGTTTCCTGAGACGAAGCAAAAAAAGAACAAGAAGGAGGTATACAAAAATAAACTCTGATGTGTGCGTATTAGTAAACAAAACCATCTCAATTTTGTTTTTCAACTCCCGAGTGTGAACATTATTTTCTTTTTGCATAAGGAGGAAGTGTATAACAGCAAAACCTTTACAATAAGTGAAGTACACACACTCACATACACAGTTATATGTTATGTATACGAAGCAATTACAAGTGTGATAGACGACAATGCTGTACATAAGAATTTTTTGTTTTCAAGCAAAACAAAAAAAAAACAAACCAAACCGCTGTATATAAGGCAAAGACAAGTTCCAAAACGAACAGGCAGTGTTGCCGAGCAAAACCAAAACACATTGCCTGAGCCGGATATATGCAACAGCAACAAAAAACCGACTATGAGAGCGACCACTGTCACGCAAAAGAAGAAAGAAAAACCCAAACAAACAAAAGCTAACTACAGTGTAATAGAAGAAAAAAAACTGCTTGTATGAAAAAAGAAAAAGAACGAAAATGTTAATTGTCGTAATGTGACAAACCATTTGAATTTGATGTTGATGATGTTAACATAGGACCCAAATCGGAAGTTTTGCTTAGATGTTTTTCCAATTTTGTTATTATATGTTTACCATAGGTAAACTTTCGAAGTGATTGAATATGTGGACGAACTTTGGTCAGGAGAATTTTTCGTTGAGCTGGCTCAGCAACATCGATCATCTATGGGAAAAGAAAAGATTATATCCGGTTCTTTTTTTCTATGATAGAAACACTAGTTAATATTTATGATAATAATTATATAACTATTAGGATTTTTCAAGAAAAACAATATTCATTTAGATGAGCTTTGATTAGCATGCAAAGTCCTGAGTACAAGCTTTAATCTACTTAGAGAATATTTCATATTTGGTCGAACAAAAGAAGCAATTATAAATTCTGTATTCATATCGACTTTTCATAAAGCTTATGAATAAATAATCTACAGTGTCACTATATAAACAGATTTCCCAATTGATCTAAAAGCTAATTTGTTTCTTGGTGAGATTTTTCATGATATTTCAAAGTACTCGGAGCTAGAGAATATGTAAAAACGAGACTTAGATTATGCGCAGATCTTTATTTTAGTAATAATTAAATTGATTAGTTATATTTTTCGCGTTTTCAAAAAGAAAATGTCTTGTTGGTCGTGCGTGAAAATTTTCCCTCGTTATTTCTGTAAAACTTAATAAGTTTCTCATCGACAACTAGTTGAGTTCCAGATTATCATTTTTGATTATTCTAACTGTGACTCGAGATACTACTTGAAGGTTACCCTAGATGAACCAAAATTGATCCTTGACCTAATTAATCAGAGTGGTATCAGCTTTTGTATGAAAGTAAACGATCGCAAATTTTTTTTATTTTATTTTAACTAGAGCGAGCGTCTTTAATTCAGAAAGGAAATTCTATTTTAGTCATGGTCACCATCGTAAACAGTTTCCACTCCACCTATACGTAGCGAGATTAGACCGAAGCTTGCTTGACATGTTACGTTTTTTTGCTAATTAATAAATAATCTCTCATAGATGAATACTTTCCGATATTAAACACTTTTCATCAGACTCCATAGTATTCGTTCCATCGGAATTATACTGCACGCTGATGAACCATACTCAATGATATTTTTGAAATCTTACTTTTTGCACAACATAATTAGCAAATTGATCTTTCATCATTATTAACAATGCACTGTTAGGTCTGAAAAACAAAATAACAGTTTCTAAATATATTGTATATATATATAGACAATTCTTACCCATCTCCAAACGAAACGACCTCATCAATAAGTTGTCGTTTTTCTTCGCGTGTTGCATAAGTTACACATTTCTCCACTACATTACTACAAAAACGAAAGTGAATCTCACATTAAATGTGATCTAAACAGATGTTCTAAAGCTGTACCTTGCAAATTTATGTTGTGATAAATGAAGCACACGTCCCATAATAGCATTGACAATGCGGCTTCGATCTTCAACTTTACCATGTTCCAGTACATGTTGAATAACATAATTTCCTATAGCGAAAAGTAGAAGAAAACAACGATAATTTTTTTCTGAATTCTTTACCATATTGATCTTGAACAAGATTTTCTAATTCATTATGTAATATATCGAGTATAGGTCTTGTTTGTGATTCTTTACAATTCTCAAGTATACGTTGTATAACGCGACAACCATATGGATGTGCTGATAATTGAAAAACTTGATTGGTGACGTCCTTTATAATAAAATCAATATCATCGCCTATACAACATTCAATACATTTTTGTATGACATGATTTCCATTTTGATCTTCAATACATTTAACAATATTTCCATCTAATTCTCTCGCTATTTGCACTTGATATTCTGGTTGTAGGCTTTCAACAGCTTTTTGTATAACTCGACAACCATACATTTGTAATGCCAGTGATAAAACGTTACCGCGGATACTATGAGCTAAATATGCTTTATGTTCCGTTGAACCAAATTCGAAAAATTTCTAAACAAATAATTCAATGATTACAAATAAAATAAAAACGATCTTTCTGCTTACTTGAATAACGTAATTGCCGAAAACATCAGTCATCAATTGCGGTGCATTACTAATAATTTCTTTAAACACCATATCTTTTTCGGTATTAGTTGCACGTTCGAGTTTCTGTTGAATAAATCTTGAGCCATGTTGATCCATGGAAAATTCAGTAAAATGTCCAATAACATCACGTAATTGTAAATTTGGCATACGACTATTACGAAAATCATCTAATAATTTACTTCGAGTGATTACTGAATCACGTCCGGAATTTGACATTGAACCAGCTCCACGAAGACTATTATTATTATTGTTGTTGTTGTTTCCCGGTCCGCCGAAAACATTCGGAGGATAATAATTCGGTAGTGGTCCACTCATGCCACCGACACTACGACGGCCCGTATATACTTCATTGCCATTGATTATTGCTTGTTGTGCCGGCACTGTTGTTGGTCCTTGTTGATTTTGTGGTGGAAAAAATCGTGCATTAAACATTCCATCGAATCCGCCGGCGTTGGACGATGGCGGCGGCGTCATGGAAGTCATCAAGTTATTGTAGGCGGGTGACGGAGGTAAACCACCGGGTAATTGACCATGATATAATGGAGTTTGTTGCGATTGATGTGGTGTCGATAAACGAGGATCATTAACAAGACGAGAAAAGTCAGGTAATGGTGCATCACGTCTTTGATTTGGAACTGTATACACGTCTAAATCAAGGGTTGAAAGGAAATTTCTCTAAAGAAAAACTCTTTTTGTTTAAACAAACCATTGAATGAGCTTGAAAGTGAGCTTGCAACTGGACTGCCATATAAACCACCTTGATTATTAGCGTTAACTAGGAGATGAATACATGATAAATTAATGAAATTTATTTATTTTGTAAGATTATATACCTGGAATTGGCACTTGTTGAGGATACATACGCAATCCTGGTGATCCGGTTGGTTGTCGTGCATTTGACATCATAATACTTGGATCGAGAAATGTTGGCGAAGCCGCAGCATAAAATGGAAAATTTACTAAACAAAAGAGATCGATGATTATTTGATTGCAACTTTTCGACAAAATTTTTCTTTTACCGGGTGTTTGTGTTGTACGCTGCATATTAATATATTGCTGATGATTAGATTGCGATGCACTTAGTAGGTCCGCTGAATTAGTTGGTGTTAATGGACGATTATTATTATTTTTTGATTGTGGTGATTGTTGTTCATTATTGGATGATTGTTGTTGTGCTAATAGGGCTTGCGGTGGTGCTGCTGGGAAAACGAGAGCTGTTGGCAATGCTGACCAATACTGTGGTTGGCCGAGTAATGATGGAAGTGTTGCCGGCGATTGATGATAGTTTTGTAATTGTTGTAAATAATTATCTTGATTACTATTTATAATATATTGATTTGATGAACCATAGGGTTGTTGTTGATTAGCTGTTTGTTGTTGGGCAGCCATTGTACTTGAAAGCCATGACATCAATGGTGTTTGAGCTAGATTAGCTAACTGAGGATCTTGTTGATTATTTCCATTTCCTTGTGGATTGAATGCTGTCATGATTGACTGACTTTCAAACCTTCGAAATCGATTATTATGAATTTAAAATTAATCAACGTAGAAAACAACAGGAGCAACTTACGATTGAGGTTGAATTAAAGTGTAATCAAATGTTTGAAAGTTATTTGTTGGTTGATTCATTTCATAATGAGCCTGTTGTTGTTGTTGTTGTGAAACAATATGATACTGTGGTGGATAACTACATGTTTATAAAAAAAAAAGCCTTTTCTTTTTGTTTCAACCTCTAGGGATGTGTAAGACTTATAATAGATGTTTCCGTTCTAGGCCAGTGATTGTACGAACGATATATAAATGTAGTGTAAAACTCTTTTAAACATCAATAACAGTGATTGGAAATGAAAAATTAGTTCTCTTTAACAAATTCTGTATCTCAGCATTTTCCGTCGGAAAGAAGATCACTGCTGATTTCTTGAGGGTAACAGGAAGTGGTGCCTTTTTTCATGGAGTAGACCTACCCTCTTCTCTTGATGGTATGTGACTATACAAAGAAATATTAGTTTTTTCGAATGAGCTTGGCTGAACCATCGGATATTTTTTTTTTGTAATCAAATACTTTATTCATAAAATCTATCCTATGCTTTTGTGAATCCGAATATCTTTGGTCACAACTTGTGACATTTTTTTCTCAACTTACGCTTGTTGTTGCGGATAGAGTAGCATCTGTTGTTGTTGTTGCTGCTGATTATTGTTTTGCATTCGTTGATATGGTATAGGCATCGATGCTGTTGGTGCACCGTTCATCATCATATGTGATTGTGGCATTAAACCATCATTTGGGTCGTCACCGGAAACGATCGTATTTGCACATGGAAGATTTTCATTATTCGTACTATTGGTTAAATCACTATTAACATGACCTGGTGATGAACGTGGTGTTGGTTTACGATTTGAATCTGTTTCGCGTGTTTTATCATCAGATTTACCATCGTAAACAGTTGGTGTATCAACAGTTTTCTTCTTATTATTATTATCATTGTCATTCTAGATAAAATAAAAAATAAAATTTTCAATAGACTTGTCAGAATAGTCGAAGAGACAAATGTATCTAGGGAACATTAATCGAAAAGAATCAACTATTTTTATTATCTAGGCTAATCGTTAACACCACTGTTCTGATTGGAATGTAAACAATGGTAACGCCTGACGATCGCCATAGCTGGAATGTGGTATCGAACCCATACATTTAGAGCTTTAACCACTGAACTAATTAGAAGCTATTTATAATACTTACATAGATCTTCATAGCTTGCATATGTTGAGTAACATCTTTGATGCCATTATCTTTCACACGTGGTGAATTATCTCCTTCTAATATGTTAATGCACATATTAATTCCAAGATTAGCTGGATCAGTTGATTTTGGTGAAAAAACTACACCATGTGGATCAGCATAGCCTGATGTCATATCCGATTGTCGATTCGGCATATTGATCGGTGCTGATCGCTCTAAAATAGATGTTTTTTTTCTAAATAAAATTAATCATATTATTTTGTTTTCTTACCATTTGCAGTATAATCATTCGTACCTTGTGATGGCCACATGTGTGAACTATTAGAAACAAGAAACATTTTTTTTGTTTCTATTTCCTTCGATTATCGCTTGTAAAACTTACTTTTATGTATATAAACAAACACTAATAATTACACAAAAGAACAATAATAAATCAGCCGGTTTATTACGCTTGATGATATTCTTGTTTATATTTTATACATAGGTACACAGGTATGTAACGTCAAAGAAGAATACACACGGAAAAGGGAAAAGATAGACAAGGCCTATGTACACTATGAACAATAGAAAACGGGGCGACGGCGAAGACGACGCGCAATGAGTTGCCTCTTAGAAAATACACAGGAATACAGTATAATAAACAAGTATGAAACAGTTGTAAACAATCAACATATACGTCGAACAATTACGGACGTGTTTTTTTTGCTGTTCTTTGTATACTAGACCGCCATGGGATTGATAAAAAACCTTCGAAAAATGAAAATAGAAATATTTGTTTTACAATCAAAGAAAAATGATTTGTTTTTCATAAATAAATAAATAATAATAATAAATTTTGAATGAATTTCAAATACTGTATATAGATGGCGCTAATTATTAATAAAAAAAAAAACGCTGGAAGTGATTCATAATTGTACTCATTACAATTGTTATCAACTGTCAGAACATAAAGTATCGTTTCGAAGAAAAATTGACTTATTTATTCAGATATTCGATAGGAATAAATATCGAGTCGTATGACAAAGAATATTACAATTGGTCATATGATAAAATGTCCTTGCCTTTATCATCGCCATAACCTCGCGTATGTCGTACTTCACCTACGATAAATTACTCAAAGAGCACACAAACCACTCGTCTTTTTTTCTTTGCGTTCTACATGCTTCAAACAGAACGTCACTCAACAATCTGAATACCACGACAGCTGCATTGTGCATTCGTAAATTGATGATAATGTATATTGTACGAAACGCTATCTTTATTCTGTTTTCTCTATGCTTAATCTTGATAGAACATCTTACACCTAGAATACGCTTTAGTTTTTTTTTTTGATGATAATGATTCTACAAATTTTAAAAAAATGCCTTGAAAATAGCAATTGATAAGAGAAATATTGAATTTTCAGTTTTTTATAAGAATTCATAGAACCGGAGTTTTGTTCCTGTAAAAAATATTGTGCCAGCATTAGAATATTGTCAATGAAATTTCGACGAAGCATCCACGTACGATTTAGCGAAAAGCATTTTATTTTTATTAAAAGAGATAATATAGCTGAGTGTTAAAATACATATTAAAAAATGTAACATATGTACGAATAACATTTATTCTGGTCTTTTTGTTTTAAAATCAAGATATTTTCTATAACCATAAATATCATTTTCAACGTCTTCCTTTCGAATATTTTTCTTGTAATAAAATACTTCGGCGACTTCACTTGTCAATGGTTCATATTTCGACTGAGCAACTGCTCGAACAAAACCATCGACAATATAATAGGCTACAAATTTAAATTCATCATCAAGATCGCCATGAATTATAACATTTTCCGGATCACGAGTATAACCCGCATAACGTATATTTGTTTTATTATTTTGTGTTGACCAAAATATAGGTGTTGTATACAAATCACTTTTCAATGAATCATACGTCGCTGCTGTTTGACCATGATAATGATTTAAGATAGTATTGGCTAGAATACATAGATTTTAATATATATATGCTGTTCTGTTCTTGTGACCTGTGCTAATAGCTATACTACTAATTTCGGAAAGAGGATCATGAAAGAAATATTTTCATTACTGATACTAAACACCAGTTATCTCAGCTTGATGTTTTTCATAGACATTGCTATTGGTATGAAAACATGAAGTATTTGACCTAAGCGAGTGCATTGATTGTGTCGCTATATAAAAACAAAACTATTCCGCATGTAGGAAAAAGTTAATCGCCGCGATTTGTACTAGAGAATTAGCAACAAGATCATGTGAACAGCGAATGATGCAGTTTTTCCTATCTATTTTTAGATTATTTAGATATTCTTAAGAATAAATCCTATAAGATTTGCACTGAGAAAAGAAAACTAAATCGGTTGTACAACCTTAATGTTCCAAACGATAATTACAACAAATATTTCCGGTAGTAATAATATAGACGACGAAATTCCGGATAAATTTGCAAGTAAACAGAACCGTAGCAGTGGGAAGCTTGTAATTGATTTTCATGACTTCAATAAAAGGAGGTTCAGCCTTTTTTCTTCAAAATTATCCTATAAAAGACACTATCCAATCAAAACAATGATTCTGGAAGACATCGTTGGATCGTTTTCTTTTTCATATGTATTGAAAACATCAAAGCATTAATTTTTTAATAAACTCAGACCAAGTGGAAATTTTTTTGGACAGTATATCTATCTCAATTTTTTAATTTCCTCTCTAGCTGAACAGTACGAGTTTTAAAAAGTAACTTAATCTATTTTATCAGCCAAAACAGGAAATCAACATGTATGTTCCGTCTAGTAAAAAAATTCTTTTTTTTGTAGCTTTTCATTCTAATATTGGAACAAACTACGTCATGATTTTTTTCAATTATATAATGCCTACCAGCTTGATGACCTGTTGAACAAGCCATCTGCCAATGTTGACAGTTGACATAGTCTAGATTGAATATTGCCAACGGGTATTTACTTATATCTCCAACTGCTAACACACGTTCAACTGATGTTCCCAAACGTTCATTAACTTTGATAAAACCATCATTTGTCATTTCGAGGGGAGAATTTTTATATAACTCAGAACATATTTCACTACCGATTGCAACTATAAGAAGATCACATGGAATTAAATCACCGGTTTCTAATTGTACAAATTTGACACGATTATTTTCGCCCTAAAATTTGTCAATATGAGAACATTTGTTGACAAAAGGAAAACTAAAACGAACTGTTAATTTTGCCACATTCGCTTGTGGATAGAATACTGCGCCATTTTTCTCATGAATTTTCTGTAAAGCTTGACCGATTCGTTGGCCAAAAATACCTGTATAAACGAAGAAATAGTTTTTCTCGATCAGCTCATCTGTTTTTTCTACATACGAGCCATTGGTATTTTTGAACGCATAACAACTGAAACAGTCTTCTTTTCATTTAAACCTGTTGTTAACCATCCACACAATTCTAATGCAATAAATGAATCACCAATAATAACGATGTTTTTCGTATCCACTGATTTTACTGTATCTATTTTCAACAAAAATATAGCCTCTGCTTTTGTGAACTACAAAAACTTACTAGCAAAATAACCAGCATCGTCTAATGATCTTAAATAGAATATATTGCTAAGATTATGACCTGGTAATGTTGTGGGTAATTTTCTTGGCCGTAAACCAGTCGCTAATACTAAGTAGTCGTATGCTTGAGATTTGACTCTCCTATCTAATGGTTTATATGTTAAGCTTTTGTCAGACCAATTTATGTTTGTTACTTCGGTATGAAGTAACAAATCAATATGGGCTTTGCTAAAATAAGTTTCATCACGAAGAACTAAATCTTGAGGATTTTTAGCTGGTTGTTTGGATAATTGAACCTTAAAAACTCGTCGAACATATTTTTTTATCAAGAATTTGAGAGAGAAAATACTCACACGATCATATGGTAATGTTGCTTCGTTGGAAAATAAAATAATGCGGCCACGAAATCCATCTTGACGGAGCATATCGGCACATGTAAATCCACCTGTGAAGATGAAAAATTATTACATTCAGATACGTTTGAAAGCTGATGAGATTTGTCAAACCCTAACTACTATCATTGCAAAAATCTTTACCTGCTCCTGCTCCGACAATCGCCACTACTGGTTTTGCTTCAATGACAAGATTAGCAGGTATTTTCGAACGTTCAAATTTTCCAAGATCTTTAACTTTTGCAACAAAAATAACCTGATTATCGACGATTTCCACATCATATTCTAATAATAGATGAATTAAATAAAATACAACAGAAGGACGAAAATAAAATCCTACTTGGTAAATGTCCGTGCCCTGGATGATCTTCAATATCACCAGTATCGACGCGAAAACAGGCGCCATGTGCAAAACATCGAAGGTGATTATTAATTAACGAGCCTATTTTAGCATTTTTTACCCATCAATACGAAAAAAAAAAATTTTTTTATCCAAACCTTTTACTAATGGTAATTTATAATGACAACATTTACTTGAATAAGCATAAAATTTATCGTTTTGTCTAATAAGTAAAATACTCGTCGCAACGAGTGCTGTTTTTATTTCGAATTCTTTCATTTGTCCATTATGTAAATCGTTAACTGAACATAAATGTTGACGAATTTGTTCATCTTTTGCTACAACTGCATTTCGATCATCATCACTTGTAATTGCTGTTAGAATAGATTTGCGACTATTCATCTTATCTGAAACAATCCGGCATCGGTAGAAATATAGAAGAAATCTGTCCTAGACGCAAAACACAAAAAATAAAGCACAATTTCGTACTTTGCCATGTTCTATAATCCATATATGAGTAATATCGATAAAAAATTACCTGTACTCTTATACACAAATATTTTTATGCTCCTCCCATTGTAATCATTATAAGACACTTTTATGGCGAGATTTTTCAAGAACAAGCAGAACATTTTTTTTTCTTCAGCTGTAATCATTACACAGTATAGCATAGACATATATGAAGTAAACATCAAACGATAAAGAGTAGCGTTCGCTTTACATTAAGCAGTGGTTGTAGCGCTCTACGTCATCTACATACATGACTAAAAAGCGACCATGATAATCAATACGATTGAAAATAGTACAAATCATGACAAATGATATAAACACTCTTTCCGAGACGACATTTGAGTACTTTACCTTGATACGAAAACAAAATTCTGGCGGTAAATTCTTTAATATCATTGGATGCAGAGAAAAATTTTAAACTTCAATGTCATATTTTAATTACAATCAACAGAACACTCTGTGAAATTAATTTTGAAAAAAACAATTTTCTTTCAAGGACATTGCATTTTGCACGTTGATCTAATATTCTCGGTCGTATATAAATAAACGTTGGTTGTGTCTGAAGGATGTAAAAGCAATGTCTTCGGCGAGTTCTGAAGTAATTATATTTTAGTAGTGAGACGAAATACAATAAAAATGGCGTATTTTAATTTTCTTGATATTTTTCCAGCATATCAAATTCATGAGTTTAACTGAGAATTATTGCAATGTCATTCACTTGATTAGAATGATTGTTTTTCCGTATTAAAAACTAATAAAAATATCGAACTTTGAAAGTTCTTGAAGAGATAATTCTCCCGTGAAGCAAACCAATGAAATGACATCTCTTCGTCGCGGTAATTTACACACCCGAGAATCTTGTTGTGCGGAAAGCAAAGATGAACACATTGTTTACGCTCATTATTCACAGTCAACAATAAGAAGTTATTTTTCCACATCAAAATAATTTTATTCTGTGTACTTCACGGAAATCTATCAGCATGGAATAAAGACACGATTTAGACATAACTCCCTATTTCTAACAATCGATGATGAGACACACTAACGAAAAATCATAACAGACAAGGAAATTTACATTTTACAATTAATATTCTCACAAGTGCTGGTGTAAAATTTCAATAAAGTCACCCGCATGTGCCAACACACTCGATTTCAATTCGAGTAATGCTCGCTGTTAACAAGACGACACATCAGCTGTCAATTCTCGAAATGAAAGCTTTTCTGGCACTATAGCTCGGAGTCACATACGGTATATATTAATAGAATACTTCAAGAAATAGACTCGGGCGACACAACATCGTGCTCGACGTAGAAATTTATTTTGTATTACCTTTCATTAGCTCATATCGATAAGAAAATTATGACAAGATGCATGTGAAAAAGATAGCAATATATTTTCGAGTGTCAATGTAGCTTATCTTCACTGAATGTTACTA
This sequence comes from Rotaria socialis, assembly GCA_905331475.1. Taxonomy (NCBI): domain Eukaryota; kingdom Metazoa; phylum Rotifera; class Eurotatoria; order Philodinida; family Philodinidae; genus Rotaria; species Rotaria socialis. Next base: position 94,119 of record CAJNYU010000023.1, read on the forward strand.
AAACAAATCGTCTTCACTCTTTCATCTGATCCGATAGTTTTCATCGATGTGTAATAAATAGCGTCTAAAAACAAGAAATCTTAATTTTCTTATTATGCTGCTAACTATCAGCAGATGTTTTCTCGCAGATTGACACCTGTTTTGTTGTCATCTTCGTTTAGCGTATGATGATAGCACATGTAGAAAACAACGGTTATAACGGAAACAAATTGAAACGAACAAGTGCATTCAAAGATTTTATATAACAATTCATTTCAATAGGCTTTATATCATTAGCTCATCATAATAGAATTCAATCAAAGTGCGTCTAGCTGACGTTCATTTAAGCTTTTGTTGACAATACAATAAAGCTAAATGTAAACATTATGTCTTCCATATTGAAATAAGAATCAAAATTTTCCAGATAAAACAAAAAGCGACTATTCATTCTCGAAGTCTCTAACCGATAACAAAATAATGTTTAATTGAAATTGCACTAGAGATCAGACAAACAAGATAGTCCTTATCAATGGATTTATCTTAGATTTGTGCACTTGAATATTCATTCTTAAGCTTTTTATACAACGCATTACAAACATAGGAAATGCAGCGTTAATGTGAGAAGTGGCATATCGTAAACGGCAAGCAGCTGTCCTTCCCCCTCTCTACAATAATAACATGACAATCTCAATTGGCTTGTTGTGTTATTTCGCACATATTTCTTCGTCTAATGTATGTATGTATGTATGTATTTCCCTGTTGTGTGATCACTATTTTCCTTCTCCCGCTCATTCTCTCATCGTATCTGTGTTCAATCCAATATGTTTCTCTCTACGTGTCGCACACACAGGAGAATATCAATGAACGTCTGTTCAATAATATAATATATATATATATAAAAACAAAAATTAGCGAATGACTGATCAATGACCTCGGTCATATTTCTCTCTCTCTCTCTCTCTCTCTCTTTCTTTCTTTCATTATATATTTTCCAAGATCTAGTTCGTCTGTGCAAATCGGACGATTCATTTTACTAAATAGTTGTTTTTCCTTTTCGTTCTTTATTTAACCGACGAAAAAGAAAAATAATACATGTAAAAGTTCGAAGAGACGAAATCAGTCATTCATTTCAAAACATCAATATATAGAAAACACACATACATAAAACAGCATTTTTCTCTACTTTTTTTATTCGAATCATGGATGTTAATTGTTGTCCACGTAATGATTTTTCATTTCCTATGAAAAATAATACTAAAGAATTTGTTTCAACTTGGCCAACACAGGCATCATCGTCAAACAATGGTTTGAGTCTTGGTTCAACATTATCAAGTAAGTCTTGGAAGACAAAAAAAACGAAGCTTATTTTTCGACATCCTCATAATTACTTACGGGAAACGATGTTCTACATTGTTGTTTAGGTGAAAATATCTTCGATCAAGAACAGAAACCTTTTCAAGATTATATTCTACGTAACACATCGAATATAATGTCTTTCGAACAATCGTGTGTATTACCATTTCAGCAACTTGTTTTAAATGATCTTAATCCACGAACTAGTAGTTCATCTATGCTTCCATTTTCATTCAATAATGAACCATTACCATTCGGCTCAAGTCATCAATCGAATATGAATGATGAAAATGTTCGACCTCCATGGTTACTTTCAATTGCACCACCACCACCACAACAACAACAACAACAACAACAACAATCGATGGTTCGCGTACAAGATGATACAACAGAAAACATTCGCCATTGGATTGGCGATTTTTCTACGGAACAATCGCATGATGGAAATAGTATTCATCAAATTCCATTACTTTCACAAAAAGTATTTATTGGTGGTGTACCACGTTTTGCAACTGAATCTGATATTCATGCGAATTTCGATCGCTTTGGTGTATTTGAAATACAATGGCCAAAATTACACGGCTTACACAAGGAGCAACATCGTGAAAATGGATTTTTTCATATTGTTTTTCATAATGCAAAATCTGTCTGTGCCCTGTTAGATTGTTGTTCGCGTCAAACAAACAATAATGCATGTGCAGATTATTTTATACATTTTGAAACAGCAACGGGTTCAAGAAAAACCGTTGAAATCATTCCGTGGAATATTGGCGATAATAATTATGCATTACGGTATGAAATAATTATTTATTACGATGAAGAGTTTTTACCAAACATTTTTATTTAGACCACCACAACAACTTGACTCGAAAAAAACGATTTTCGTTGGCAATCTTCACGGTACAATGACGGCTAGATATTTATGGCGTTTAATGGAAGATCTATTTGGTGGTGCCGTCTATGCAGGAGTTGATATTGATAAATATAAATATCCGTAAGTCATTGAAAGAAGTATTAATTTCATATTTTCAAATTATTTTATATTCAGAATTGGTAGTGGACGGGTTACATTCGATAATAGTTCAAGTTTTCTTCATGCGGTATCAACAGCTTTCGGTAAGTTGAGAAAAAAATCTTAATTAAGTCTCACCGGTTCCGATGGACACCAATAATCTTGTTTATTTTGCCCGGAAATTATCTGATGAGTTTTATTTCGACTGCAATTATGATGGAAATCCTGATTATTTTTAGTCGATGTTCGAACGCCTCGTTTTCTCAAACGTCTTCAAATTGAACCTCATTTGCAATATCGATTCTGTTCATTATGTAAGACAGCTGCTGGTGATTTATTTTGTCGAAATTTTGCTTGCTTCGACTATTTTTGTCAACGCTGTTGGCAAAAAATCCATATCGGTAGTATGGCAGCTCATAAGGCAGTGACGCGTCATTCCAAGTCGTCACAGCCACTCTTTCATCCATCACTACAAGCGCAAACCGTCGGTAGTGTTATAGGTACAAATGGATTTCAATAAAATGTTATATACTTACATTTGTGTGCGTGTGTGAATTTATGTTTCATTTTGAATTTAATTTTCTAGTCGTCGTCGTACATGTAGATGAATGGCTGTGTGTATGTGTGTTGTCTTATATTTTATTTTTTTACTTTTTTTTCTCACACTCTCACATTTCTCGTATGTGATGTTGTCAAGATCGTTGATAAAAACAGAATTGAGAGTCTTCGGTGTATTCAAACTTACGCTAATTAATTCTAATTCTTTCTTTCTTTTTATTAGATAATTTCTCAAGCGTATATTAACTGGTGTCTTAGTCATTTTTTTTTCGTTCGTTTATCTTTAATAAGTCAATGAACAACCAAATAATAGAATTCTTATATGACTTTTATTAAAATATTTCTTTTGTTCCAATACTTTTTTTTGTTTAACTTTCTGTATGTGTTCGAAATGATCTGATTATTATGCTTTATTATTTTTTGTTGTTATTGTCTCTTTTTTTTTTCTTCTTACCATGTTTGTCAGCTAATAATTGAAAATAATAAACATATGGTGGCAAACAAAAATGATTTTCAAATTCATTTCGAGCCTCTACTGATGGAATCATAAAAAAGGCCTATGGGGGTTTGTAGTTTTATAAACTTTAAGAAATTTATTTCCTAAAAAAATACATTCACTATCTGACAGACATGATTTTACTATCAAGTTCTTCTTCATCCTCATCGTCGTCTTGTATTTCCATCAAAACGTCATCATCATCAACATCATCAGGTCGAAATAACGGTGGATTGAGAAAGTCCTGTTCATTATATTTAACTTCATGCAAAAATAGACCATGTGGTTTGAGTGTTGTAGGATATGGACTATCATAGTAATCAGGTGGACAAGCGAAACGATCGAGAACATCTTGAGTTGTCATTTGTCCTTTAGCAATATGTACTAATGTACCCGTGATGCGTCGAATTAATTTATAAAGGAATGCTTCAGCCTCAAAAACAAGATTATAAACGCGCATTGACGAATGAAGTGGTGACGATTCCATTAATGGTACCATTGGTTCACCTTCAACAAAACCAAGACGCATCGTTTTTACAGGACATCGACGTTCTATTGCCATATTTAGTCGGCCTTGAGTATTTGTAAATGCAGAAAAATTATGTTGGCCCTAGTCGTAAAAACATAAAATAAAAGGTTAATTTATAATTCTCAACTTTTTACTTGAAAAACTTCAATGCCTTGACGAAATGCGTCGAGATCGTAGGGCGGTTCAATGTACGTAATAAAATCTTTTTCAAATAGATTGCAAGTTGCCGGTGTCATATCCCGTAAGAGAAAACGTTGTTTTTTTCTTAGAAATGGAATATCCGTATTGACATTTGTAAATTCATTCTTTTGAAGAAAACCTAATCGATAAACATATTTACGGCCGAGACAATGACGACGAAAATGAAATTGCGGTGATATAGGATGTATACGTAGAATGCGGACTTGCTCGTTTTTTTCGGCTAGATACGCATTTAAAGGTTGAACAAGTGTTGTTACATCAATGGGTGCTATCCAGTCGAATGTGCCCGTATTATGTAATGCATGTACACCACGATCAGTACGAGATGAAACACCGAAACGAAGCGGATGCTGACTAGATTGAAAATGGTAAAGTGCACGTTCGACAACACCTTGTACACTGTCAATTTTCGCGCTTGCATTCACTTGGACACCGGCATAAGCTTGACCAGCATAGGAAAAATGCATCATGAAACGTGGAAATTTGACATTCGATGAGTACGGCATCTGAAAAAGACAAAAGCAAGATCTAGTCTAACTGCAATTCTTCAATTTTCACGAAAGGTCTCACAGCATTCAACTACCGAGCGAACATATCCAACTGATAAATCGCGTTTTAGTCGAGGCCTGTCTTCGTGCGAAGTTTCAGACCAAAAATCCTTTGTCCTCGTGTACTTGAGAATTAGGACCTACATGATGCACATTGTTCCGACTAAAAATGCAATTTATCCGTTGGATATGTTCCCTCGTAAATATTACCGGAGCTTTGTGAAACGGTTTTCGATAATGTGCTATCGATGGGATTTTAGAATATATTGTAATTTCCTGAAATACTGATTATTTAGAACGACGGTTGAATTTCTTCAAAAAACAATATCCTGTTTTTATTATCCTTTTTGTTTTTTTAAATACAACTTTAACAAAATTCATGCATATATTCAATAGTAGTCGATCGTTTTTGACCACGTTGTTCTGGACGTACAGCAATAGCTGCACCTGGTAAAAATACTGTCTGTTGTTTATGTTTAACAGTGATATCTATTGCGAAGAGGCAATCTTTTTTCAATATTGAACATTTTCGATTTTTAGTTTTATCAATAATAACAAATATATTCTTCGTTTCTTGAATAACAATGCCTTCTTTTCCTAGTAACGATCGATTTTTTGCTTTGTCCACTCGTATTATACAGCCATGATAATCAGCCGTGAGAATACGTTGAAGAATATTTTCATTATTTGTTGCATCTTTTAATAATTCACTTGTATATTGTTTCCATAGATCATTCATGAATAAATAATTCTTATAATCGGTTTGAAGTTCTGTTTTACGTAGTTGTTGTGCATCATGACGAACTTTTTTTATTGTTTTCGATAGCAATTTATTTCCTTTGCGCGATAGATGTTTGCGTTTTTGTCGAGAGAATTGATGAATATTTTTCGAATTGGTACCGATAATTTGCTGTTGATGTCGAAGAGATTCAACTAAGGATGACTGTTTAGCACTATCAGACTGTACTAGAGTATGAACAAGCGAAGATATGAAATCATTTCGATCTGTTGTTGAACGAGGAGCACTTAGAAAGGGCTCGACAAGTTTAGGAGCCGATGCATAGATTGTCGCATGTTGATGATGTAAATTCATATTTATCTAGAGTATGATTTATCAAATAATTGTACAACTATAAATTAAATAAATTTATTCATAAAATAATAAATGGAATTACACCAGTAGAAAATATAGAAAAAACAAGGCTTTCAATCATTGCACATTTGAATCTGGACCGATCACTGATCTAAACATTTAAAAACAAAAGTATGTATAAAGCAGAGAATTTCAAATGAATTTACTCGATCGTAGCTTGGTCAAACCCATCGCCCATCATTTTATGTCGAACAGCATCACGCGGTATACGCTATAAAATAAAATAAAATCATCAAATAAAGTGCATTGAATTCCGCATTTGTTCTATCATACCACAAGCAACATTTTTCGATATTTTTCTGTTCGAGGATCTTCGACTTTTTCTGGTTCAGGTGGTGGTGGTGGAGGAGGAGGAGGCGGTGGTGGTCCACCGGTTGATGGTGGCGGAGGTGGAGGTGGAGGTGGCCCGCCAGTCGATTGTGGCGGTGGTGCAGGAGGTGGATTTGAAATAGCTGTTTGTTGTGGAGTAGACGTCGATGTTGTTGGGGTTACAATATCAGCGAGATCTAGTGCTTGATATCCAGGAGTTGAACGAAGCTAAATATAAGAAATAAAATAAAGCTGATTGAATTTTCGACTGCACTTTTACTTTAGAATCCAGAATTGCAAAATCAGCATCGATCCGTTGTAAGTTAGTTTCAAGTTTCTGAAATTTATTTTCAACTTGCGCACTGAAGGTATTAAAAAAGTGAACTGTATTGAGTAAAAATTGATTTATATGTTCAGTTTGACGTCGTTGATTGATCGCCTCGACCTAGATGTGAAGTTAAATTTCAAAACATAAAATAATCTTTTGTTTTTCTTACTTTTGTATAATCCACTGCAGTGTCGAATATAATTCGCTCTTCATTACTTTCAGAGTCCATCTGAAAATTATCAACATCAGAAAGAAAAAGCGAATAAGAAAATATCCGAGAGAAACAAATTTTTTTATTATTAAGCACGTGTTGAAGAAAATAATTTACTTATAGTAGGAATAATATAAAAACCTGTAACAATGCCGGAAACTAAAAGAAAAAATAATGACAAAATTGTTTATTTAGTTCAAGTTTTCTTACCAAAGAAAAGGACACTTTTGTTGGATATAAACGAATATATATTATCAAACAAAGATGTTTGAGATGTTTTAATTAGATTTAAATGTTCAATTATTTCTTGTTCTTTATCATGCAGTTTAATAATATCATTCCTGAGATTCTCGGCTATTTGAATTAATTGTTCAAGTTCCGTCTGTTGTTCTATCATAATTGCGTAGAGAGCATTGTCTTGTTGTTCTTGATAGTAATGATCGACAATTTGCTCTTGGGAATCTTCCTATAATAATCATATTTCAAGTAATTGAAAAAAAAACGCATACGAAGTTCACAGCCGGCAACATGAAGACGACGAACGACGCAGCGTAAAGAAATATTATCTAATGAGTGCTCTATCTTTCACTTGAATCACAATTACGATCAACAATAATAATTAATAGACCTCGATTTTCTCTTATAATAATATTCTAGTGAACTTTTTAGCAGCTATTTAAAATTCAAAGCTAGTGTTTGCAAAAACCACTTTTGTTTAATTGTTATTTAGAACTGACATACTTGTTGTTTTGGCCGACACATATTGACCGAGTAACAGCACCTGTTTTATATTTTGCTGTAAAAATCTAAAAGTATAATATTCGCTTTTGTTGTGTGTCATTTTATACTGATAAAAAAATCCGAATTTGTCATAGCAGCATCACCCCAGAGTAAATAAACTAATTTTTTCTTTTCTTTTCTTTTCTTTTATTTATTACAAGAACATTAATACGCACAAGCTTTTTTTTTCTCTCTCATGATCATAATAAGTTATTAATACATGACTTTACGGAAGAAAAAAAAGCTATGCATACATTCAAACTTGGCATCATTATTATTAATATTCATATCCTGATGTAATCCATAAAAGGAAAAACGCAAACAAACAGACGTCACCGGCAATTTCAAAAAAAAAAGGTTTTCTGCTGAAAAAAGAACAAAACCACTAATTACTCTTTCGTTCGCGATGACAACAGTGAGAAAAGAAAAATGGTCGAGCCTAAAATATTTATATGTTCGATGAATCGATTCTGTTTTTCATCGTTCAAAATTTGAATGGACCTTGCTGACTCGTTGGTGCAGTTACAGTAGTTGTCGATGTGCCGAATTCAAATGGGCGAGATTCTCCTTGCTATTGGAAAATAAAATAATTAAAAATAGCAATTTCATTGAAATCTTATATTTACCGCCGGAAGATGTTCGTCTTCATCCACGCCGAAATATGTTTCAATAAGATGAAAAGCTTTTTGATAGATTTCAATGTTCTCATGACTTTGTAGATACTCAATTTTATCCAAACCGTAACATTCTTCAATCATCATAGCATATGCATTTTGACCGTTGTTTAGTTTACTTTCAGCTGCGCCCGTTTTAAGTATATTATCAAGACCATTCAGAGCTACTTGAATTATTTTAGCATCAATAACGCTCAACAAGTCACACAATGGCGGAATAGCTCCTTGTTCGATAATATATCTAAACAAATTGAATAAAGAAAAAACAAAAAGTTCAAACCAAAACAAGGTCCTACTTGATTTGTTGCGCTGAGCCGCCAGATGTTGCATTTGTAATAGCCCAAGCTGCTTCTTTGCGTGTTTTATGATCGCCGTGTTTAAGAATATTGATCAACGAGGAAAAAATATTAGCATCAATGACAGCCTGAAAGAGAATTTCTTCTCGGTTAATTAGAAAAGAACATGCGTAAATATTCATAGACTTTCGAAATCCGAATTTAAGAGTTTATTAAAATTACTAGAATTTTAGTTAGCAAGTGTTCAGAAGCTACTTACTTGAATTTGACCTTGGACACCAGCGGTTATGTTCGATAATGTCCAACAGGCTTCTTTTTTGATTGATTCTTTCGTACTATTAAGTAATGCTAACAGATGTGGAAGAACACCAGCATCAAGAACAGCCTATGGACATAAGGTCATATATATTTATTGTTCTGATATTAAATTCGATATAATCACCTGTGTTTGATGATCATCACCAGTAACAATGTTACCTACGGCACGTAGTGCAGATGATTGAACATTCAAAACTGGATGTCTAATAATAATAATAATAAACGTTAAATTGGTCTAATCTTTAGCAAATAAATATTTACACTAAAAGTTCAACAAGTCGTCGGATGTCAACAACGTTAATAACAGCCTGAATTTTTTCGTTGGGCCCATCAGATAAATATGAAACAGCCCAGCAAGTATCAGCCAATACATCGGCATCGTAATTATGCAGTAGTTGACTGAGTACAGGCAATGCTGGAGCAACCTGAAAGATACCATAAAAGCAAAATGAGTTTTTGCTTTCAAAATTTCTTATTTCAATTACTTTATTAAAATCAACAGCTGGATTTTTGCCACGACATAGATTCGATAAGCACCACACTGCATTACGTGCCATTGTCAACCGAGTATGGCGAGTAAAGATACTGAAAAAATCGCAAAAAGTACTTTAAAATAACAACAATTTATTTATATTTACGTGAGTAGCGGTTGAAGTACTTCAGTACTAAGAACATAGTCACGACAATCGGGACTATCGCCAGCAATGTTACCAAGCGCCCAAACAGCCTAAAAAAAAGCAAATGTATATGTTTTATATAAAAACAAATATTTACTTGTTCTTGAACGTCTTCATTCGAACTGCTTAATAATTGAACAAAGACCGGTACTGCACCTGCATCAATAACATATTTCGTTTGACTTGAATTGCCCGATGCGATATTGGTCAACGCCCATGCGGCTTCGAACTAAATTGAACATTAGATATTTCTAAACAAATACATATATGTTTGTAAACATACTTGAACTTGAAAATGTTCAAATAGTAATAATTGAACAAATCGAGGCACTATACCAGCTGTAATCACTTCATCAATAGGTGGATTTGGTTCTAGAATCAAAATCTCATATCACTATTTTGCGAAATTCTGTAAAAATAAATACCTTTTGAAAGTAACTTTCGAAAACGAACAGTTGCATCAAGCATCTGTTGTACATCATCGCCATACAATGCAGCTACCATCTGACTAGTGATAACCTATAGAAAAAAAATCGACAATCATATTTTCACACTTCAATCCAATTTTCTTGCTGGTTCTATTGGTCCTATGTTCGAGATAGCTTCGGTAGTAGCAGGAAATGAAATTGGTGTTTCTTGTTCGCTTGTACTGGCTATATTTCGCCGTTTGAAATGCTAGAAGAAATATAATATAGAAAAATTCTTCTATTATTTTGGTAAACCTGTTCTGCTCGTTTTTCTTTTCGTAGTGAAAGAGTAAGATCTTCACGTCGCTTGCGTAATTCTTCACTATCGAGTGCTGTATTTTTATAAGTTTTCTTTCGCGTGTTATTCGACATCGTTCAATTATGTAGGATATTATATCTGAAATTTAGATACGAGAACATATAGGCTATATTTTGTTTTATACATAATGTGAAATACAAAAAAGAAAACAACAAGAAGAACTGTTGACTATACGAGTATTAAATTAAACTTTTAATCCTTTTGCTCGTTGCTCTTCGATTGATAGATAGACATCAGGTGGTGTCCATGTTGATGCACCGGTTACATCATTCCAATAAAATGATTCTTGTGTTTCAGTTTTCGATTCATACCAAGTACCTTTCTTATCATGATTGGTACTTGTTGGTTTTGCTTCTGGCTGTTGTTCAGGAGTTTTGACTTCGTCAGTTGGTGTTTCAATAGCTTCATAAACTGGCTTCGGTGTTGGAGTTTTAATAACAAATTTTGGCTTTTTACATTGTACTTGTACAGGTTGATTTAATGGTCGTTTAAGTTTCGAAGGAAGATTTGGATCTGTTGTTGTGGAATTATTTGCTTGATTGTAGTTTGAACCATTGATTGTAGTAGATGCCATATCACGACGAAACGATTCATTAGCAGCACGTTCCATTTTACCAAGTGTTTGACTTAGTTGTTTATCTTGACGTTCTTTTTCTAAGCTATTCTTACGTAGTAGATCCAGTTTAGCTTTCACATTACTCTTGTGATGATTTCCACTTTCGTGAAGATCAATGCTGATTTTATTTCCAGCTAACCAACATTTACAAAATGTACAAAAATGTCGTTCGCCTGATTTCCAAAATTCAGTCATATTGCTTGTGAATAAAGTAATACGTAAAATTGAGTAACTAAATCACACAAAACTTTGATACGAATGACGCAAGTACGGTGCAAAAAAGGTATGAGCGACACAGCGGTGATTGTTATGGATGTGACCAATATTGAAAAGGCTGCAGATTCGTTTTGATCTTTTTTCTTTTACTTCTGGTTGGACAAGACTATCTGCGGAGAGGATTTGAGAAAAATCAATGAATCGTTTAATGAGTAACCTTTGGTTGGGAAGTGTTAGCAATAGGACAATAATATTCAAAGTAAAATATCCTATAAATTTATTCGAGAAAATTTTTAATTGAAATCTTATTATTATTTATTTTTTCGAAATAATTAAAAATATTTAAAAAAGAATCACATGTAGTATAGATGTCGCACTTGGCTGACTTCATTGGATTTTCTAAAAAAAGCATGAAGTGCTATGACGTTGAAACGAGCGGGGGATTTTCCGCTAGTACTTCTTGTCATGTCTGCATGTGATGCGTGATATCTATGTAACATGGTTGCCCTTCGTTGACGGGGGAAGATTGTCATAGTTAAGATTTTTTTCTGATTTGATATCACAATAATAAATTTAATTTAAATCAAAAATGAATTTTTTTCGTATCAAAAGGTGTGAATATGAGCGTAGGTGCAGGTCGTTTACACCTACATCCTCTATCAATAATAACTATGGTGAACAAATTTCATTATACGTTCTTCACTGTTTAATAAAAGAGTTTGAAATTTGATGAATTACTTTTTTATCGTAGATTATGTGACAGAAGTGTGGCGTGGATGTGGGTGTTAGGCTTCATGAAAGAAGCAGCGATACCAATACCCACGCTAGAGTCTTTCATCGGGTCCACAACAATTTCCAGGTCCTGCCAAAGAAGTATCAGTCGTTCCATCATTTTTCATCTTAATAAATTATTTAAGCGTGCATCTTGTAGAGAAATGTTTTCTCTTTCATCTCATGTATTTAGAAAAGCAACAGAATGCATCATAACTGAAGTATTTTAATTAAAAAAATCGGCTCCTCACTTGGACCCGGTCGGACCCGAAAAATTTGGACCCAATGAAGGGCTCTAACCCACACCCACACCCAAAAATCTGAGCATACATTACTTAAAGCACATGATTATCCTCTTATAACGATTCTGAATTTATTATTATTCATGTTAAGTTCCTAAAAACAGGCGAATTTTTAAAAAAAGTTATTTTTCTCGAGGATAATCTTTAAATTTGAAGTCCAATGCTTCGCCAGTGAGGGTGTTAAAAACATAATGTATTTCAATATTAGTGGATTTATCTAGGGATCTATGTAAATATTGCTTTTTCACCCAACCACCTTCAGGAGACCATCTTGCATCACGCAGGACTATATTTTTCAAGGTTTCACCGTTTGCAGCATCTGCTTTTGCAGCCTTCATGGCTATTTGTTCGTTGAGGTTTTTAGGTTCTGTTCTGCCGGTTGGTTCATACTCAAGTGGCTGTCGTTCACGATAAGAGTCATTATTACGAGACCCTTGATCGCCATTTACACTGTCACTAACAGAGCCGACTCGATTGCTATTGCTGTCAGACATTGCGCCACTTCTGACAGTAGTGGACTCCCCGTGTTGTTGTTTTTGACTTATATTTCTCATCATAGTTAAAGCATCAATCATTGTCACTTGCCGATTGTTTTGTTGAACAATTCCTTCTTTCAACTTGATTTGTAAACTCACACCACCGTAAATTTTCAAACCATTCTTTTTCTTTGAACAAAATACAGCAGGAACCCACGAACACTCCGAAGTTGAATTGTTTAACTTAAACTGCTTCTCTTCATCAAGATGGACTCCCATATAAACAATCGTCTCCAACACTTTTGAATATTGTTCTCGTTTATATGTTTCTAATGAATGCACTATAAAGCTGATAAGCTCTACTTTTTGATTGTACAACAACCAATTTAATACCAAGGTTTTTATTGTGGCCGTTTGATGGGCACAGTGGCATGCTTCACAAATACCTTCTGTTACTTTCTTCAAGTTACTTTTGTCGGCTTCGATTAGTTGTGATCGGATTTTTGTCTTTAATTCTTTAATTTGTTCGTATGGAACTTGAGAGTAGGAAATGTTTTGACCACTCAAGCAACTATTGAAAATTCTATTTATTTCGCTATCAGTTTCACAAGGATACGTTATTTGGTTCCGAATTCTTTGCAAATAATCATTTATTGAATCGAATTCAATATTAATATTATTTATATATTTTTGAATATTTTCAAATGTTGATCGAATAAATAAAAGTAAAACACCAAGTTTTAATAACTCTTTGAGTCGTAATAATTCAGGAAAATACGAGCCAATTTGATCATAGTATCGAGTAAACGCTTGGGCGAATTCACCTTCTGGCGAATGATCGTCATCTAGTTTTGAAACGTCGTCAATCAAATTTCCTTGTTCATCATATTGCATCAATTGCTTCTTTACATGCATGGGTACATCATCCAGATAATATGTTATAATATTGTTATTTTCGTCGAATTGATGTTGATAGGCTATTTCGCCTGCTTCAATCCAAAATCGATGTACACTATTCATAATTGCGCAATCGTTTCTTTCATCAATCGGTTTTAGTTCCTCTTGCAACCACTCCGGTAGACGCTTCATAAAACCATCAGAAGCGTCACGAATTTGAAAAGGAGGCTCTGAGCAAACTTCGAGACCAGTGGAAATCATTTTCAACAAATAGTCAGCATGCAATAGTGTTGATAAAAAATTTGTTTTTGATAGACTGCTTGGTCCATAGCGCATCTCTTGAAATGGATGCGACGGAAACTCAACAGCAGGTTGGTCCAATGTGAACAATGAATTTGTTATGCCTTTTGTTAAAACTTCTTGGACATCATTTGCATCAAACAACCCTTGCTCTTTTGATTGGGCTACTTGAAGCAAAAATTTGATTTTTCCCGTACTAATGTTGAATGATATGCCATTTACTTTCTTAAACTGAGATTGGCGATCAAGATTTAGAGCATATGTTTTTGTCGGTAACCATCCATCAACAGTTCGTCGTAAATACGACCAGTTCAGAAGATTTTGCACGTCTAGCATGCTCCAATGTCGTCTTCTTAGTAACGATTGCATGCAGTTGAATCTTGCAGCGTCAAACGTTTCATTCTTTATCCAGTCGCACCATACGCCTTCAAATACATAATATTGATATAGATACGGCGCATATAATGTGCCCCCATCACTATTTGCTGAATTTATCAAAAATTTAGAGAGAAGCTCTTGTCCCACGACTTCAATGTATAACAGATCGTAACTACGTGACAATGGAAGTTGCGAAAGAGGTGATATTCTGGCAAGTAGTATTATATTTTTCAACAGTTCGGATAAGATTAGTTTCTGCTGTTTTGTTATCAATAACTGAGTCTGATTTTGATTGCCAGTCAACTGTTTGGTCGATTTGATATGGGATTGAAAAAGTTGAGTGGACTTGATCATTAATGTGAACGCTATTTTAAACACATATATTTCCATATGAGGTGCCAAATATCGTCGTGATAAAGAAAATATTTGAACTACCAGATCAATGATCACATTTCTATAAGCGTATAATTTAGAAGTATCTGAAGTTTGTTTCATAAGTTCATAGAAATGCAGACTAGCCAAAACAAAATTTGATAAGATACAGGTTAAATCTTTCACTGCCATTGACAGATCAATATAGGATAGAGCAGCATTCATATGATCGTTTTTCATTTGTTTTATAATGGCTCGTTCATATTTTCGAATCATATTCAACAGTGGCGTCTTCTTAAGACCGTTACCACTTAATGTCATGTCTGGTAATTGATCATCAGTTAAGATAGTGTTTGCTAGGTTGCTCGATCCGGTTTGATTCAAATATACTTTGATTGATCTCACATCATCCACTAGTGTTTGAACTATTGTTTCATGGAAATAAACTTGTCTCAAAAAGTAATCAACGGCTTCTATAACATCATCAATCGGACAACACAGAAGTGCTTCATGTAGCTTAGTCAACGATTGTGAAATATTGTTTTCAAGTTTATATATTTGGGCTTCGATGATATACAGCATTGCTCGATATTTTACAGGAATTAATTCCGATATTTTTTGTTTACCTAGACTATCGTTCAACATAATTCTTAAAACTGTTTGTTCACTGATTTGTTCAACAATTTTGACAAAATCTTGTATTGACAAGTAAGTAGCTGCCTTGATTTTATTGTACAGAATGCCGTTCATATGTACAGTAAATTTTCTATTTAATTCAATTAACTTGGACAAGGATTCACTTGTGAGATTTTCATATTGGATGGTGAGATGAAGTCCACCAGCCATAAGTGCATCATAATCAGATGATTCTTCGTCTTTAGCTAGCTCGGTTAGTAAAAATAAGTGAAATTTAAAAGTTTGATTTTCCATTGATGACACTAGTTCATTTATTTTAATTGTCTCTATCAATAGGCATCTTTTTGTATAATTTGATAAAGGTAAACCTTGATAAACACGATCGATAAAAGTCGATAGAAAACATTCATTGAACTTTGTTCGATGGTAAACCGCAACGTTAAAAAGAAGATTAAAATCTTTGTCATCACACTTTGAAGCTTGTGTTAAGAGATGACTGCAAATATATAATGATCTTACAAAGCTGCTACGACATTCCAAAGGTTGATCGAAAAACTTTTAGACAAAATATTTGTTCAAAGATGGTGAGAGATTTTTAGAATGGTCCGAGAAATAATTTAAACTACGAACCCATAGCATTTTGTTTATCCTATTGTTTCTCTTTCGAACATGCCAAAAGTTGTTGTAGTCGACCGCTTTGTCGAACAAACACTTTTCTAAAAAACATTCTATTGAACTAAGTGTAGATTTTATCCAAGTGCGACTACAAGGACTTCTTTCAGCATAAAATGCCTTTCGGTTGGCAAGATGATTTCTTAGAAATGAATATTCAGGTAAAAGAGAATTTATTTGGTTTGTTGGTAGGCAAAAATAACTTCACATAGTATACATTGTATAGGGTAGCTTCTGATGTATAAATAAAGGCCACAGCTTTTAGCTTTGAGGCACGATAATGAACATACAAAAGCGTGCGGAATATTTTCCCAGTATGATTTTTTTATTCTTTAATTGAAACATAGTTTTCGAAGTTCATACTAGAGAAGAGCACAAACTTCTTGTTATCATCCGTTCGGAACACTTTCAAGCAAATCAGAGGTAAACAAAACCGTCGTGTCTAAAAACGGGGTTGGTGGAAAACGTAGAAAAAAAATACTCGAAAGGAAAATGTCGAAATGATTAGCTTTATCTTTTTGATGAATGAGATATTTAATCCTTTGTTAATTTAAAATGAAAAAGACTAAAGAAAATTGACAATATAAGTGCATCTATTTTTTTCTTTCCAATCAACAATGATAAACCGTACAAATATTAATAATGGTTTACCCTTGTTAGATGTAGAAAACGATATGTCAAAATGCTGGGTTTTACATGAACTATTTTCAGAATCTAAGTTTGTCGCCATTCTAACAATATATCAATTGAATATTTGAAAATTTTCTTTATTCGATCAGAAATATAATATGTGAAGCGAAAGAGTGACCAATGCAGTAGCGGATTTAGGAGGTGCGATCACCTCGTCGTACCCCCTTCGATAATTTTTTTTATTATTTTTCCCAGCAAAAACGAACGAAAAACACGCTCATACTACCTGGAATATATCTCAAAATGTGTTTTTTGTCTATGATCGCATCCTTTCAGGAAGTCGTACCCCTATTTCAAAATCCTAGATCCGTCCCTGCGCCAATCAGAATAAGAAAATAGAATTTCTTTAGTAACATCATTCGAATGTATTCGACATTTTCCTTTTCGATTTTTTCTTTTTCTACGTTTTCCACCAAGATCCTAAAAACGTCCCAATCACTCCTTACTTACTTATTTATATTGTCGGAATTACTTTTCAAGTAGCAATTCAATGCTTGCTCATATTTTTTCTCATTAAAATAATAGTTTCCTAGTGTTTCCCATTCAATATTTAGCATATTTAATATTTCCATGGCGAATGATTGGTTCGTTTGAAATATATCGCCACTAAACTGGAGCGATGCGCCATCATTTTTGTCTAAAATTTGTTCCATTTTATTGCATAATAAGACATGTTCCCGCTTCCGCTGCGAATGATAGTTAATTTTAAGATTCTTCCAATTGTTGCCAAATTGTACATGTAAGAATACTAAACACCAAATGATTTTTTTACTTTCAGCATTTTGTTTCATTAGCAATGCTGCATAATTCATCCAATCTTCTAATTTCGCGTGTGTTGACAATAATACTTTACCTAGGTGAGAAACAATCGGATTTTGTATTTCATAGACTTTCACTAGATTTTTATGCATTATTTGATTAATAAGCGTTAATATCGTTGCTACTGTCGAGTATTGACTTTGTGAACATAACAGATCGAGATGTTGAATCCATTTATCAATTGATAGTTTAGCAGTGTCAAAACAAAACAATGCCAGTTGAAGTTGATGCTTCTGTAAAAATTCTTGACCAATTTTCTTCCAATCGATTGATGCATTATTTTTTGATTTTATGTATAACAAATATAATAGGCATGCATCGTACTTATTTGCTTCATCCAAAGCAATACATTTTAAAAGTAGATATTCACTATTTAATTTTAATACCATATCGAACAGTAGACTTATTAACGTATTATTATATGAATCATTAATAGAAGATGTTGCCAATGTACAGTATTCAGTAAATCGTTCGTGTAAAAACTCTCGATCTTTACCATATAATTTTGTGATCACATCAATACAAGTAACTCCAAGTGAGTAATTTTGTTGAAGACATGCCACTGCTATGATATTTAACAGCTCATTGTATTCGATTCTTGCATAATAATAGCATTGTAATCCTAACGAATAGTTTTGTAATTGAAAAAAATGTTCTCCTGTTTGTCTATAATAAGATTTTAAATCTTCTGTAGTATATTGTTGCAGAAGAGCTAAATAAATGTTGAGACAGTCGGAAGTACCTATTTGAATTGCTTGTTTGAGACAATTATATATAGTCTTCTTAGCTATTACTAATTTCTCATCGGCACAGGTTTTGCATATTTTTACTGGTCCAATATAACCCAAATGAGGAACGCTTTCACACAGTTGACAATCAGAGCATTGTATTACGCCACATACTTGACAATAATAGCGATGGCGAAAGATATTAAATTTTTTTCCACAATCATGACAATTTGTTTGTGAATTATTAAGAATTACTTGCGACGGGTTTTGAACTATATAATAAAAATCATCCGCATTGATAGGTCCACTAAGCAGTTGTTGATACTTATAGGACAGCATAGTTTTATCGAATAAAGGCACTCGTGTTTCTGTGGCCATTTTAGTTATATTTAATGATTTCAAATTAGAATAAAGCGCACTACTGAAACAACTCTCGACCTCTTCAATAATAGTTCTATCCGGTAAGTATTGATAACGATTGGCTCCTATTAAGTTAAGTATAACACGCTCGCACTGTCTGTAATTGTCACTGTTATCATCGATATAAATATTTGATCTATCAATCAATGACGTTGATTGTACGATTCGAATTGGTTCTTGCATTTGATCTATCATAGTTTTTATACACTGCCACTCAGAACTTGACCATATATAGGCATAGTCTGTTGGTAAAACGCAGGGCATCCAATCCCAGGTGTTTGATTTTATAGATTTTTTTAATTGTTTGTCGATTTCTGCAATTGCTGCATTTTTAGACACTGAAGCATTTTGTGATACTTCAAATAATTTTTTATATGGTTGTGTAACTTGATATTGATGATCATCCAGATTTAGGAAACTTTGTTTACATGTTTGACATACATTATAATTGGTAATTTTTCCATTAATATCAAAATAATCATCAAATTGTTTCAGTGTAGCACTTAGAACTGTACTCAATTCCTCATGAAAATTATCTTGAATATTCAAACGTTCATATTCGTTTGACCAAGTAATTATTTTTTCGGAATAATTTTCTGACCATTTTTTGCCCATTTGCAGTTGTGCCCGTTCACTATGTTTGCCAAATATGACATCATTGTCATCATCATCATCATTATCATCTAAGTCCATGTTTGCGTTGTATTCATTACGAGTGACTTCATTTGCAAGAGTTTCATATGCTTTCTGAAGAACTTTAAACATTTCAGTTGCATGCGGGTCTGAGTTTCTATCCGGATGAAGTACCAGAGCTTGTTTTCGATAAGCCTGCGCAATCGTTTTCATCGATGCACTTGGGTCAACACCAAGAACTTGGTAATGATTTTCTTCTTTGTTCATTTTTTTCTGCAAATTAAAAGAACTCACTAAACTATTCAGAGAAAAAGATTCCATACAGGATCAAGATGCTTAAAGTACAACCCACGATTCGACCAAGTTTGGTCGATATGAAAACTAGATGGTATCCCAGTTGCACTCGTATACGAAATGCGATGCAAAGTAGGAATACGGATTTTCACGAAAAATCCTCAATTCAGAGAAATCTTGAATGCATTCATCTTCTGTTTCAATGAGTTTTCTATGATTTTCGGTACTCAAGATCATCGCGTCACAAAATGACGAAAAAGATGCGTACGTCGAGAAAGCAAAAGCAAAAGAAATTATATGAACTATCCTAGATGGCTCGTCAGTATTCTCTATTTTTATTGCATTCGTATTGAACGTTTCATTATTTCTATGATCAATAGGTTAGATGATTTGTAAACCAATAAAGTATTTGGTAACATATGTTGATTACGTCACTTTAATTATCTCGAGACAAATTTCTTTCATTTTCGTCATTTTGGAACCACATTTACGAACGAACTGAACTGCAGATTCAGGATTGGAAAACAGGGGCAAAAAGTTCGATCTTGATAAATCGATCTCGTGTTTCAAAGAATTTCCTATTATTTTTGGTTCTCGAGATCATCGCATCACAAAACGACGAAATGATGCTTATGGTCAAGTAAAAAAGAAGGTAAAAAAAAACTCGCGACGGACTACAGAAATGCTATGCACCGCATCGCATTAAAAAAACTGACATATTGACACATCATTGAATCAGTCTCCAGCATCTAAATCAGCCACAGCACCAGTGAATGGGTGTGGATGGAGTAGCTGTCTAATTCGAGTTCGAATATAAATGGAGAAAAGAAAAAGTTAAACTAAAACTAAATCTATTCCTAGATTTAGTTTTAGTTTAATTCTCCGATATATGCAACATATGAATACATATATACCCTTTACCCGCACCCACATTTGAGCACTCTTCCATGGTATCCATCACCCATAACCACATTTGAAGTATCCCGGATACTCCCCCTGCACCCCTTCCGGGTACCCTTCCCTCACATCCACAGTTACTCCTTAGTCTCACTCAACCCACACCCACTCCATCTTAAACTAAATATAAAACTAAATCTATTTCTATCACTTATTTTCGAATGGATACCATGCAGTTAGGTCTCCATTTATATTCGAATTCGAACTAGGCATCTCATGGAATTTGGATTGTTCGTCTTCTAATCAACCACATTCAAACCCATGGACACAGCCAAAATTCATTTAAGTAAAAGCGCAGACTGACAACAAGCCAAATACCAAATGCTATAAATAGTGAAAAATAGCATTGCAACAGCTCTTTCAGCGAAATTTTTTTCTTTCAAAAGTTCACATTATCTATATATGGTGATGAATCATCATAACTACTGCGTGCACAAGAAACGACTTTTTCTCATTGCTCTCCATTCTGGCCAACTAACAAGATAATTTGACTCATCTTTTCATTTGTCATATACGTTTCTTTCGTCCATGATTTTAGTCCGCGGTTGCATACATCATATTATGTCGGTGTGGAAATCACTGCTTCTCTCAAGGATGGACCCACAGTCACACCCGCTCAGCCACCCGCACCCAACAAATAAATGAAGGTGTGAAAGTTATCTTTCAATTAAAAAGCAAAGAAAAGTTTATGTTTTATCTTCTACGTAGAAAAATGAATAGTCAACAGAGATCACAAATACTGAAATGGATATGGAAACCATATTTTATTTATAATAATTAAAAAGTCTAAGCAGGCTCTTAAAAAAATGTAAAATCGTAAGTCTTGCATAAAAAAGAACATTTTTCTAATGAAAGATCTAATATTAACAGCAAAATCTGCATCTTTAATTGTAATACACATTGGAGATTTTATACGAAAAATATTTCCAAAATGACCACCTTTACCTAATAATAAATCACTATTTCAACAATGATTTTAAATTGCATTCATTTTTTCTATTGGAAATGGTTTACGTGATTCCTATTCAATCAAAACATAAAGCAATTAAACATTTCTATGAAATTTTTTTTGTATTACTTTATCTGTCACCATTTCCATTCCAATAAGTAAACTTTCCGGGAATATCACCAATAACATTAGGTAATTGATCACGTAATTCTGCTAAACTGTTTAATAAATGTGTTCCAACTCGAAGAGAATTTTCTTGTAATTTTTCTTCTTTTATAACATCAAGTACAGTTGATGCAACAGCACATCCAATAGGATTTCCACCATATGTATTAAAATAATTTTCAACAGTTTTAGCTATTTCAGGTCGAGTTACAGCAGCAGCAAATGGAAATCTATTAGTTATGACTTTAGCCATAACAACTAAAACAAAAGTAATGTTAAATAAATTTCATTTTAATATCTTATTTCCCAATATCAGGTTTAGCTCCATGTCCTTGATATTCCCAAAAATGAGTTTCTGTACGACCAAATCCACTTGGAGCCTAAATTAGACATATTTATAAAAAAAGAATCATGCTATCATTTTGAACAAACTTCATCAGCAATATATAATCCACCATTTTGTTGTACACGTCCTGTTGCTGGTTTAACGTAATGCTTTCGATATTGTACCGAACCACCATATCCCTTAAATAGATCAAATAATTTATTTATGTCTTATCATTTGAAAAATAGATAAAATAAACTTGAACTGATTCAATAAACATTCCAACTACTTTCTTTTTAGAAACTTCATGATTAAGTATTTCTTCTAACTGTCCAACATATCGGTCTGATGCTTGACGATGATCTTTTTGACAATACAGTATGGATCAGGATTCATAGCAACTCGACTTTCAGTTAACTATGTTCGTTTAAATCTAATTAAAAAACGAATTTTATAAAAGAAATAAAAATAAACAAAGTTTAATTCATCCTCCAATATTTGTTAAACATAAAGTCGATTGAATAACATCATGATAAGAGTTTCTATTGAGAAAACAAATTAATTGACTATTAATTGAATTCTTCTGTTTATTTTAACCTGAGTGTAATAACTTCATGCTATTTTGTATGTTCTTTAGCTAAATGTAATGCTAAATCATTTGCTTTTGAACCACTATTTACAAATAAACAAACCTATAAAAACAAGAAAGAAAAATTCTAATTATTATTTATTACAATGTTTATGCTTACCGATACATATTTATCATTGTTAGTCGGTAACACTAACTAATATCTTTTATTTCTTCAAACCAAACTAATTAGAGTCAGTGTTTCTAATAGAAATCTGAAGTAAAATGTTTTTGTACATTATGTTTATGTGAAAAACGTGTATCTTCACCCTTTGATTTTATAAACAAAGTGTATCAAAGTGTAAATAAACGAAAAGAGGTCAGATAATCTAGAAAGATAATAAGAAAAATTCTTTTTTATCTGTTTCATAGAGAAAGAAAGTCACATAAATTATAAACAACCAAACAAGAGCATTACTAGGTGTTGCTACTTTTTATCCAATATTATCACATTCAGTTGAATACTTTTCATTCATAACATGTACGGTTTTTGATGAATTAATAAATACATTTTTACGTAGAATTTCGACCTCACAATGTGAATCTGTTGATACAGCAACCCAGGTCAATGGTTCCAGAGGGCTGATACCGTAGGAGCTGTCCGGAAAGATGCGGAAAAATTACCGTATCTGGCCGAAAAGCGCTGAAAAGTGGAAGCAGTATTCTGGTTGGAAGTTACCGGATTTTTTTCTTGTGGATTCTGGTCAGTTTTCTGTGCTTTCCAGCTGGGAGTTGTCCGGAATCCACAGGAAAAAACCCGGTAATTTCCGATCGGAATACTGCTTCCACTTTCCAGCGCTTTCCGGCCGTTTCTCGTCGTACCTCCACGACCTGGGAAGTGATGATGACGACGGCAGTAATTTAATTCCGTCCAAACAGACAAAGATTTAGCGAAATGAGTTTTCGTGATCTAACATCAAAGTGTTATTTTCTTTTTCAAAGTGTACGCCTTACAATTTTGTTTTCTGAGCAACATGTAAATCAGAGTGTATTTCGGAAACAGCAGGTGTTCCAGATATTTTGCTTTTGCTGTGTACACTTGCTGTTAGAAACACTGATTCGAGTTCCTCTTACAACAAATTTTACTTAACTACTCGAAAAAGGAAGAAGATAAGTTGATCTAATGACCAACGGCGAGAATAAGATATAGAAGAGAGGTAGGGGATCACAGATTGCGCCACTACCTAACAGTCATCCTTGAAATGTTCTAATAATTTTTCAGCATAATCACGTGCAGGATCTTGCAAATAATATGCAGATACATGCCAATATTTTTTCATTTTTTTGTATTGCTGCTTTAATCAATCGTGGATGACAATGACCAACACCAACAGTAACTATACCAGTAAAAAAATCCATATAACGTTTTCCACTTGTATCATAAATAAATTGACGTTCAGCACGAGCAACATGTAAATGTTCTTTATATTGAAGAAAAGGAAATGAAAGATGTTAAGCAAAAAATGCATCAATTGATTTTCTATTTGTTGGTGCACCTCGAATTATCTACTTAGAGAAAATAAATGAAACAATCAAAACAACATTTTTCTTCAGTATATGTTTTTATTTAAATAGGATCAGCAAAAACATGGGTTATGGCGTTGTGAAGAACGAAGGAAAAATAAAACAATTGATCGAGGAAGAAAAAAAATAATATGGTGTGACGTTAAATTTTATTTCTAACTAGACTATCTGAAATGTACAGGTGGAACTGAGTTATTTTCGATATCAAATCATGTGCAAATATTTAAGCTCATATGAGACCTCTGGCATGGACACTTTCAACGGTCGATCAATTGTTTCTCGATTGTATTATTTAATGACTTTTTGCATTTATATACTAGTTTCAATTAACACTATTGCTAACAACTATGTAGTAGAAATATAAATGACAAGCACAGCTAATGATAAACCTAATACCAAACGCATGCAGTGAGAACCGAGAAATAGATTTCGTTCGAATATCCTTAACGAACCAAAATAAGGTCAAAGCATTATTTCAATATTCATATTTATTGATTACCAAATAATAGTTTATCTTTTTATTGTATAGATAATTTTAGAAACCACTTTTGACCTGATGTAAACGGATTACGAAGAGAATTTTTCTTGTTAATTCGTTTGTCTTTATTCGATTATTGAGAAAGTAAATAATTCATACTAATCTGCTTCAGTATACTGATACAGTCGAGCTAAATTCATATTGAAATAAATTGATTGAAAACAACACTTCCGCGAGTGCATTGTGTGTATTTATCGTTCAAAATATGTGTAAAATGAACAATTAGTATAGACCGGTCTTCGCATTTCTATATCCATTTCTTATTAGTATACAAGACACGCTCTAAGGGGAGTCACTGTATAAAGGACAAATCCCTTCCAAAGGGAAAGAAACAATAAATAGAAAATTGTTGTAATGTGTAAGGAAAGATCAATAATACAATAGGTTAAGATAGTATTTTGTTGGACTAATGTTGCTACATATAAAGAAAGTTTTAGTTGGTTATTTGGATCTGTTCTTCCATTAGAAACATACAAATTTTCTTGCTAAATTAGTCCTCATCAAATCATAACGACACCATTATGTGTGAAGAAAAGTCTATATTCTAATTGGATTACGAAGGGACGGACGAAACAGTAAAATATATCTAGGTCGTTCATGTTACTTTTCTTTTAAAAGAATGTTATAACTTGCTTTATCTATTTCTAGTCAAGTTGCCGAGTGACTAATGAACGAGAAGAAATATTCGTATATTCTAATCGTTCTGTCGTGTTAAGAACATTTCTTTCTTCTGAAAGAGTTTGTTTACATCACCAGAAAGAATTACTATTATCTGCTTGCTTAATTTAATGTGACATAATTCTGGTCTATTTTATTACCTTTTAGTTCTTGATATATATCTTCTATTTATTTCTTCTTCAAATTGATTCCAAATGGCTCATTCGATATACAATATACAATACTGTAACAAAAAACTTTATCCATGTCTGACAGCCATATTACAGATCGAATGCAATGATGAAATTCATTTGTCTTTCATACGGGTTATTCTTGAAACTTTCGACACAGCAAAAAACGAAAGACTTTTGTGGGGCGGAATAGGTAAGTGAAATTTTTACCACACACATACAGGTTAAGCGAGACAATGTTATCCTTAAGAGAACAAAATGATCGAATAGTTTAGCGAATATAAGATGCTTGTGATTAACATTTTAAATCAAACCTCTACAAATTCTCCTTCCTGTTCCTTATCTTTCTATGCTTTTCAAACAAAAAGATTATTTTGATCCGCCTTCGTTTTGAGACAAATATTTGCATTCCTCCCATTTCTTAAACAAAAAGATTTTCTTTATCTTTGTTTCAAAATATCAAGACCTCCTTTATTTGTACTATTTCAAAGATAAATGCTCATCCATCTATGTCTTCCAAAAAAAAACTTCCATCATTACTGCTACTTCGAATATAAATATTTTCTTTGTTTTTTTAAGGTAAAGCAATGCTTTCCTTTGCTTTTTTCAAAGATAAATATCTACCTCATCTTTGTTTTTGCAACAAAACATTTTCCCTACTAGTGCTGTTCCGAAGATAAATATTTATCTTCTCTTTGCCTTTCATGATTAACATGTTCCTTATAATTATAAGTGATATCCCGAAGTTAAATTTTTTCTTTGATTAAAATAAAGTATTTCTTTATTTCTGCTTTTCCAAGAATAATTAAATGCATTATGTTTGTTTTTCAAAACAAAGATTTTCTTTATTTATGCTTTTCCAAAGATAAATAATTTCCTCATTCTTGTATTGCGAAATGAAGATTGTTTTTATTTCTGTTTCTTCGAAGATAAATATGTTCTTGGTATCTATTTTTTAAAAATAGCGATTTTTGTTACTTCTGTTTGCAGTTGAAAGAAAAGTTATAGAATTTACATGTCTCTTCTTGAATTTTTAGCGGATTACTATCACCTGGTTGAAATGTTGGTAAATAAACCAATCACGTTTCGACAGTTTATTACACATACAAAGCTGTGTTTCCAAACACTGGCATCAAATAAGGCACCGATGAACAATGAATATGCACTCATGTTACCAGAACGAAATAAACCATTTGTAATTTGTAGACAAAATTTGAAAGCAGCTTTATATATCTCTATTATTGTAGCTTTCATGGATGATAGCGACGACAGAAATAGGTCGAATCAATATGTTTTCACATCAACAAATTCAGGTAGATGTATCATTGTCGATAGTCTCTGTTGTTATTAAATGATACTATTTTTTAGAACTTATTACAATGTTTTCAAAGCATTCAGGTAATATTGTCTTTGTTAGTTGAATCTATCTCTCAATAGAGTTCCTTGAGAATGCTTTAAATTTCGCGCGTATGCTGGGTTTAGTGTTGAAAGTCTAATAAACAGGAAAGATGCCGAAATGATCCATGCGGTTGTCATTGATAGTCTGTCCATATACCGAAGTGGTTATTCCAAGGTAAAAATCGTAAGAGGGTTTGAGCGCATTTGGCTTCTTTCGATTGTTATGAGCATTCCACTGATTCTTCCATCTAGCACAAGGTATGTGGAGAAAAGATGATCAATGAAATACTCTAGAAGTGTCATTGGAGAAAAATGGTTTCTTGTCGAAATATTGATTCTAAAAAGCTTGTCTCGTAATCTCTAACATTTTAAACAATTGACTATTTTAAAAAATATATATCTCA
Organism: Rotaria socialis; assembly: GCA_905331475.1. Classification (NCBI taxonomy): domain Eukaryota; kingdom Metazoa; phylum Rotifera; class Eurotatoria; order Philodinida; family Philodinidae; genus Rotaria; species Rotaria socialis. The sequence continues at coordinate 121,283 of CAJNYU010000023.1, forward strand.
AGGAGAAAGTATTTTTCGCAATGAAACGTTTAGAGTGTTCAATGATCACGAGAACTAAGTATGAGCAAAAATTTCAGAATGAAATTCCGTTGTTGAATTTTTTGCCACACACCTTGTACCAGACAGGAAAAGCAGTAAAATGGTAACAACCTGCAAAGGAAGCTACATCTGTCTAAAGGCTCTTAGAGTTTTTTCTTACCATAGTGCTCCGACTTATCAACAAAATATCATTGAAAACGGCATGCATCAGCTGAGAACTTTCTATCCTCAGTGGAACCTGAGGATGAAGGTATTATCGTGACCATTGATTTTAGTCATCAATAATAACAATAGCTATCATCAACATTTATAAGTTGAAAACAAATTGATTGTCAGATAAAGGAGACAATGAAAGCCGTTCTAAAACTTGTAGCGTCAGTGTTTTTCTTTTCTTAAAGATGATGTTTCATAGAAAGAAATTTAACCGACGATTTTTTTTCTTCAGTCACTGAACATGATCGCCGGTCATTATGTTCATCGTCCACATATATATCCGTCAAATATGATAAATATATCGCTATTTGCTACTTCGACATGGTATTCGTTCTTTTTTATTTAGTGTCTCGTTCAGTCATCTTTGCATATGAATGAACGAAAGGAAACAATAAAAAAGGTTATATATATACTCAACACTATATTGTTCACATTCAGTCGTTACGTGCATTCACTTGTTTAGAAAAATGAATTTCCACTTTCACATTACGGTGAGATATTTACTTCTATTTTATTTTTCTCCCATGACAGTACTATTAGATTACCTTCGTTTCTTTTGCAGTTTCTCTACTTATCGTTAACCCAGGGTTATGCGCCTGAAAAAAATGCATAGTAATATACTACAGATGGGCTGTTCCGACAAAGTTCTATTCAAGTTTTTAATTTTTAGGCTACACTGAAATATAGTCAACACTCAGTCGATCTATGTAAAAATTTTTGGGTTTATATAAACCTCAATTAGACCTCTGTGGGTCTATTCATTTGTTTAGTGAAGATGATATGAATTCAGAATAAAGATGTTTTTAGCCAGAGACTATGTTATACATTTCTCTTTTTATCAATGCTAGTTAAAGCAACATTTTTTGACATTGACCATTGAAGCAGGATTTTCAAATATGCGTGTTAGAATCGGGTAGAAAAGAAAGAAATAGTGAGCGCAAGTTTGAACTGGATTTGTTCCTGATACAAGGAGTTGACCTACTATCTAATTGGTACTATCCATCTGTTTAGTTTATAGTATAAAATTATGAGATATCGCCATTCATCAATTAGTCTGTCGACCAAGGTTCATTTTATCAACACTCACCTGTAAACCAAGTTAAGGGTTGAGATTGTAAGAATGCTTTTTCGTTCGAAGTTTTACAAGAGCAGTTAGTTATTTTCTTCAATGAAATTGAGCTTTTCATGATAGCATAATATCATCTTATTACTTTCAGCGTGTCTATTAGACAAAGAATCTCACGATGAATTCCCATTAGTTCACTTTGACCATTTTCAATTCATGCATAGAACATATAGATTTCTATTTCTATTTTTTGGAATAGGTTAATCAACCACAGCCTGTTATTAATATGAATGCTAATCCAACTATCAACAATATTAATCCAAATAGTTTTCTTTCACCAAGCCATCCTGCGACATATGCATCTCCAGCTTATGGTTTAAGTATGGGCTCAATGCCTGGACCAAGTCAATATCATGCTTCCAACATGCATTCTGATCAAATGCCAATGGGATTTATGGCTGCGGACAACATGGAAAATATGCGGAAAATGTTTAAAGTAAGTTGCTTTGCACTATTTCCTTTCTTAGACTGCTAAAAATTGAATTCTGTTCTTGAGAGAACTTGAGTATCACGAAAATGGATCCGATCTCTTTGAGGAACTTTTTAAAGACAAAAAAATATTATGAAGTTACCCTATAAATCCTTCAGCGATTAGTGCGTAAAATGGTTCACTAATAGTATAGCTTATATGATCAGAAATGAAGTAAAATATGAACGTAAATTGATTCAAGAATGCAATGGTTTATCATGTATTAGTAACCCAAATCGATGTTGTTTAATAGAGTTCAGTACTAATTATTTCGTTACCCATGCATTCTCGCGAATATTAGTTAGAAATAAAGATGAGTCAAAAAGATAAATCGGTTAATATGTAAGATAAGCTCTTTGGAAATTGGATAAGTACCTTAAGCTGTGTGTTTTGGCGTTGAGAAAATTCTATTTTGTCGAATTATTTAAAATATGAAATGCTTGATTTTTATTCTCTTTTAGGTTTGTGAAGTGTGTGGTGAAATCAATCACGTGAACTCCAACAGCTGCATTCGTACTGGTTGTCCTCGTAATCGAATCAAACGATAAAATGTTTTTTTTCTGTTGTTATTTTCTTTTTTTCTTTTCAAAAATAAAGATGTTCAGTTAGAGATCATTGTGTTATATTTTATCTTGCAGAATTCGTATGTTGTGCTCCGTATGCAATAGAAAAATAAGACTTATTTGTGGTTGATTCATTCTAATGTACACCATGTGGGATTCTATTTAATAACGTTTGAAAATAAATTTTCAGGTATAGATTTCTATCGTCATCGTTCGATGGTAAGTATTTCATTAGACATGGTTCATATTTGTCTGAAAACAGTATCTTTAGAATATGTATAAATGCTTTTATCAAGAATTGATGGTTTAAATTTTCGTCTCTGTTCCACTGCACGTTGAAAATATCTCTTAGTAAGATGCATTAAGAAGGATTTGCAATGCAAGTCAAAGCATTGTTTCTCTAAAAAGAATTTATCTTTGTTCAATGTTCATTTGAAGTGTGCGATGGTGGTTTGGTAACTTAGAAATCTTTCATGAGAAAAAATTGAATGATTTGTGACTTTTTAAATAGGCATTATCATTCAGTATTATCAATATGAGAATCTATTAAAATTAAAAAGTCAACTGCTACCTTTTTTCCAGCGTATTTGACAAACTACTTCTTTTGTAAATCGTAATACAGTGCCTTGAGTAAAAGAAGACTCATTTGTACACTTCACTAATACAAACTAAATATACAAGAACACTTGTTTCAGATATACTTTATAAATACTGATGTTTCATCAGCAAAATTATTAGAATTAAATTGTAGTTTTTTTTTGTGCGAAACTTTCTCACTAAGGTTATCTTAACAATTCACGTCGGCGTCGATACTCTTGTTCCCACTTACTATGGGATGTGGGTGTGGGTGTGGGGGTATGAATGTGAATGAGTAGAGTACAAATAGCCACACCCACACCCACACCCTCAAGTTTATGGACCATCCAGTCCAAAACAATTATGGGAGTCGTACAAAGAAAGCTTGACTGAAGACATTTTGACAAATGCTTGCAGACAAAATCCTGGAATGAATTTGGATTATACACCAGATATGTTTAACCAAGCACTGATTATTATTGAAAGTAAAGTTTTAGAGATGGGTGGCAAAGAACTTGAGAAATTAGAGCTCCCAACTTCTCAACGAAATTCGGGTGATCGATTAAACAGTGAAATGCTCAGAGAAACAAGTTATGATGTGAAAGAGTTGGATGCTTATATAACAGCAAATGAGCCACTGTTGGTGCCGGATCAGAGAGCTGCATACAATGCGATTTTGACTCAGATCGAGAGGAAAACTAGTGGAACAATCTTTCTTGATGCACCTGATGGAACAGGGAAGACATTTGTCATTAATTTGCTATTGGCTAAAATCCGGCATCAGTCAAAGATTACGATTACGGTCGCCTCTTCCGGTATCGCTGCTACGCTGGTGCACGGTGGTCGTACTGCGCACTCGACATTAAAGCTACCTCTTAAGGTTTTGGAAAATCAAACTCATCTCTGTAGTATTACCAAAGGAACTGGCGAAGCAAAGGTTCTGCAAGAATGTGAACTTGTTGTATGGGATGAGTGCACAATGGCTCATAGGTATGCATTAGAAGCTTTGAACCATACTTTACAAGATCTTCGTAACAATGGAAAGAATATGGGTGGAGTAGTTGTACTTATTGCTGGCGATTTTAGGCAAACATTACCAGTTATTCCAAAGGGTGCCATGCCTGATGAGCTTAAGACTTGCTTGAAATCTTCGTATCTTTGGAGACATGTTGCATCATTAACAGGGGCGCAAGTCAGGTCTCAGAGCAGGGGGGGGTGTAACTGTAATTTTTCTGTTTTCATGACCTAAAAAATGAAACTTTTGGAAGCAGGGGGGGATAATTTTTNAGTGCAAAGCAACTTACTTTAAACATTTTCCGCATATTTTCCATGTTGTCCGCAGCCATAAATCCCATTGGCATTTGATCAGAATGCATGTTGGAAGCAGGGGGGGATAATTTTTTTTCTGTTTTGGTGAGCAAAAAAACGAAATTTTCAAAAGCAGCGGGGCGTAAATAGCCCTTTTCCTATTAATTTTCGAACGCAGGGGGGCGTTACGCTCCACTCGCCCCCCACCCTTATTTACGCTCCTGATCATTAAAACTCAGTACTAACATGAGAGTGCACTTACAAGGTGACGTATCTGTGGCCGTTTCGCTGAACAACTTCTCGCGATTGGAAATGGCAAAATATCTGCTGACCCAGTCACTGAACTTATTAATATTTCAGACAACTTTTGTAATATCGTTGAATCAGTCGAAGAACTCAAAAGTAAAGTGCTTCCAAACATTCAAACTTACTACAAGGATCACAAATGGTTATGTGAACGTGCTGTTCTGGCTCCGAAAAACGTCAACGTAAATGCCATCAATCTACAAATTCAGCAACAGCTTCCTGGCGAAGTTATATCTTACAAATCAGTTGATACAGTTAAAAATATCGACATGGTAGTTCAGTATCCAACTGAATTTCTCAATTCACTTGAACCTTCTGGAATGCCACCACATAACTTGCATCTGAAAATTGGATCATCTATTATGCTCCTAAGAAATCTGGATGCACCAAGATTATGTAATGGTGCAAGGCTATGTGTCAAAACTCTAGTGCCTCATGTAATCAAAACAACGATTATGACAGGTTGTGCAAAAGGTGAAGATGTATTCATACCAAAAATACCTTTTGCTCCCTTCTGATATGCCATTTGAATTTACACGACTTCAATTTCCAGTACAGCTTGCATTCGCAATGCCTATTAATAAGGCCCAAGGGCAATCACTTAAATTTGCTGATATCAATTTAGAAACTCCTTGCTTTTCTCACGGCCAAATTTATGTGGCATGCTCGAGAGTGGGAACTGGAAAGAATTTGTATTTTTTTGCTCCGGATGGAAAAACGAAGAACATCGTGTACCAAGCAGCTTTACAATGAAAAATTCTATTTTGCTGTTTTTTTGCTTGGAAGAAGCTCATCAATAAAAATATAAAAAATAAAAAAGTCTATAACAGATTTAATATGTTAAATATTAAAATTGAAAAATAAAAGATTCGAATGTAGCGTTTGACATTACAGATTAATAACTGTTGAGGACTGTGACAACATCGTGTTATTATCCGTGAGATATATTCTATCATTTCATCTCCATACATCGGGTACCTCCGCTAGTTTTTAATAAGTTGAGTAAAATCTATATCACTTTTAACAACCAATCAAGTAATAGTTCATTATTTGTTTTACCTACGTCTCGATATTTTCCACATCTTTTCTGGTCAACTTTGTTTTCAATCACCAGTGAAGTAAACATTTGTTTTGCTCCTGTTGAATATTTACTGCAATAATTTTTTTTTGTTTCTTTTAGATAATGAGTCAATAAAGAACAAACGAAAGCAACATCGGGAAAAGACTAGCCGAATACGTAAGTGAACATCAAGCAACCTTATAGATGAATAATCCTTCCTATAAGATCATTGAACGAGAAAAAGAAAAATGAGTCAAGGCTTTTCTGCTGAGAACATAAAACAGATGAAATAAAAGAAACGTCACGAAAGAACAAAAAGCTTCTCTCTATATAACGAGAGAGAATAAGAGAAATAACAAGAGAATTAGTGTTCTTTGTTTCCCCGTTCTGTGCGTCCGATAAAAATATTTTTTCGTCAGGTCATGTCAGTCTGTCTCTAACGTCGCTTTTCCATTGCGTTTGTACATAGAATTAAGTTGGTGAAATCGTTTCAATAATGTGTCGTTCGTATTCAGATGACTTCAAGGTTAAGAATTTAGATCGTATTAAAAATTAAATATTTAACAATCTATCATATTCTTTTGTTTTTATAGAAGTCTTCTTCCTCGCCACCACCACTGACTCATCAACAATATATTAATCCACCACCACCACCGCTATACACCACCACGTCACCATATACACTTGAAGGTTCGGTTGGTTTTATCGAAGCGATGTCGGTCGACTTGCTTCCTTCGGCCGTTCTTCAACAACTAGCCGCCATTGTGGCGGATCAGGCATCTCGTATGGGTGCTGGTGTTGGTACTGTTCCTGCTAGTGCTGTTTCTGCTGCTTCGAGCGATGAAACACCAGCACTACCATCATCACAATAAAAAAAAGAACTTTTTTCCTGTTTGTTGTGATACATTTTCTCCCCTTAATAAGAAAAATGAAGGAAAATAAAAGAATAGATAATAAGGAAATAGTTTATATATATATATGAATTCTCCTCATTATATTTGTACAGATAAATTTATTTCGTGATCGAAAATATATTCCATTATTAATATGTTCAATAATTTTGTTTTATGAAATGATATTGACAAAAAAAAGGTCTCTAAAATGATTATATATACATAAAGTATATTTGTTCACTTAAAATCAAAATTTATTTGTACAGGAGAATATTTATTTTGGTATATTAACCTGTTGGAACTCAAAATGTTTTTTACGAGAGGTTATTGAGATTATTCATTTTAAAACTAACGAGTGTTGCAAGTCGGGAAAAAATTAGATATTTCTCGGTTAATAATTAGAGAAAGAAGTGGCTAATAGGTTTTCATGAATAAAAAAAGATTAATATAAGATGTATGATACATCCTTAGAAGAAGAACTTTTATTATGATTATTATCGTTGTTACATCATGAACGAAGTTTTGATTCCTTATTTTGATTTTCATATCTAGAATGACATTGCTAAAGAAAATGTAAAAAATCTTTATTAATCTTTGAATCTCTTTTTTTCTAATATAGAATAGGTCAGTTGTATCGTATTTCATTGGTAGATTCTTTATAGATATATGGAACAAACATGAATGAACAAGAATTTTAATTGACTTAATTTATTGGATAAAATAATAACTTTATGAAAATCATTGTTTGATTAATACTCATTTATTATTTTGTTGACGGTCAATTTTTGATAATTTCACATAAAATGTTTACTTTCTTAGGAAAAAACAAAACTGTCGAAGAAATTGAAAAAATGTGAGAATAAAAAAGAAAGATTTGTTTCTTGAATTAAAATGAGATAAAACATGTTGATCTTTATGAATAAAATCGCTATTTAAATTTGAAGATGAAAAATGAAATATTTTGTTTAAACAACAGTTGAATATCATTTTCTATTGTCTTTTAAATTAAATAAATCATTTTTATCAGAATCGAGTATATTCTAAAAAAGTAAATAAAAAGTCATTAAATATAATAAAAGAAAAAAGTTACATTGATGATGTTGACGAATAATTGAATTAATATCATCTTGATAATCATGTTGAATATTATCTTGTTGTTTAGTTAAAGATGATATTGTTTCATCTGTAGTTGAAGATTTTTCTCGTACTTCTTTCTTATTATTTTTTCTATAATAATTAACTAATGAAAAAATAATTAAAATAAAAGAAATAATAATTCCAATAAAAATTATTCCAAATAAAAAAAGAATGCCGAATAAAATAATATTTAAAATGATTTATTTTTAATTGATATTTAATTATTGATGAACCATATTGATTTATTGCTGTACATATAGCGTGGGTGTGGGTGTAGATCTCTCCTTCACTCAAACACCCACACCCTTATGATGTATTGTTGTCATATTATACAATGTTTTCGAATGAAAAAGTAAACTGCAGGGCAAAATCGAAGATTCTATACTCTTTATTTGGAACTCAAAGTTACGATTGGCGACACTCTGGAGATTCCAAGTCACCTTTTGCTCTTCTTCTGTCGTACATATACTTGACTACGTAATCGTGAGTCAATAGTCTAAATGATCAAAGCGGTCGGAGTTCTTAATGCTTGATAGTGTAGATAAGAGCATTTCGTATTGTGGCAGCTACTTCAGATATGCATCGTCATTGTTGCACCAACTCATGTGCACAACCCATACGGCAGTCTCACTCTCATGGGTTAGATTTTGAATACGAAACAAAGCGCCAAGCATGATAAGAACTTCTTGTTCTTCAGGAATCATGCCTTTTCCACTTATGTCAGNGGGGGGGTTACCCTATCATCGGAGCACGGTTGTAGATCAATTTCAAATAACACGGCGTGTAGTTCATCGTCTCTCACAACAGTCGTGTCACCCAAGAAAAACAAGACAAGAGCTCGACTGAGTGTTGTGGAGAGAAACGAGTTCATGTGAATAATGTGACCTTCATCGCTCATCAAAATACCTAATTCTTCGCTTGACATTAATTGGCCACGATACACGCGTACGAAACTCTGTGATTGCTGCTTCTGTACGTACGCAATGACAAACATTCGCCTCTTTCTTTTGACGAATTATTATTATTTTTAAATATTTCTCTCATTCATTGCAAGTCAATTAATTTGAGAACAATGTTGACATCTATTGTTATTATTGAAACATAACTATATACGAAAATAAAGTAACGAGTGTTGCAGAATAAATAAGCCTCTTGGTATTTCTTAAATAATTTTTGTTTTGCATCCTCTGGATTGAAAATCACAAAAATCATTTCTTCACGCTTTTTTGTTGGCTATTAACGACAAAAAGTAAACAAGATAGACAGATTGAAGTCTTTGAAAAGGTCTATCGATCGATTTGGATTGAAAAATTCTCACGCTCATCCTTGCGGTATGCTTCAAACAACTTCTTGATCAATCTTCAGTTTCGACATTCTTGAAAAAATGCCATCTTTTGAGATCAGAATGTTTTTCATTTTGATGAAAAATGCGTATCTTGAGGGTTGGTGCAATTATTCTCTACGCCCACACCCACACCCACACCCTTTTTATTAAAAGCAGTCCTTCTTTACTGTAGTATATCATTCATTTAAATTCAAGCATGTATTCTCATTATTAATGAAATGAAAAGTATTATAGCGCACGCATCGAAAGGTATGGTTGTCAATTACGAGTTGCATTGGAACTAACACGGCCGTTGACAACCTAAAATATCGAAAAATATAGCTTAGATTCTCATCATATTTTCGATTCGAGTAAAGAATCAAGGCGACTTACTTACAACATCCGCAACAAGCTGCTAACCAACAGGGCGTCCATAGTCCACCAGTTAGTAACCAAAGTATACAATGGCAACCATGTTGAACATCTCTGCTCTGGTTTTGTATAATATAAACTGACTGATTACCTACTTGCTGTGACTGTGAAATGACAGGTGTTCCTTGGGGATAATTCTGATAGTTTGTTGACATTATGATTTTCTGCGATTAGATCTAAATTGTAAGATGGGAAAGCATTCAACGTGATCTAATCCAATGTAAAGCTAAATAGTCTTCTGGTGATTCCAAGTTGGAAAATCTGAGAGTTTGACCGCTATGAAGTTTTGGGGAAAATGTTTTTCCAAAGAAATATGAAATGCGCACAAAAAAGCAGTGAATTTTATGAAGGATTTTTTTGTATGTTTAAACGTTGTATGAAAAATAAAGTTCTATTCTTAAAAAAATAGTATCAACTCACTAACATCTACTGTTTCTGATACTTTAATTCTTCGTTTATAGCTAACTATTCAGTTTGAATAAAAAAAAGTCGGCTTTGAAAGTTTTTCAATGGTATTTAGAAACGGTAGATGTTAGTGAGTTGATATTACTTTTTTAAGAATAGAACTTATGGGAAATTTCCGGCTTCATCCTATGTTTATATAATCTAGGGGCAAGTCCGAAAAGCATCCTTATAGATGGAGTCTTCCTTTGACTCAAAAGTTAACTAGCTCCCTATAAAGGGCAGACGATAAATTTTGCAAGTTTCTCTACTTCATAGTAACAGTGCTGATGAGATTCAATTTGCCTAAACAACACCATCTGATCTGTCTGATTGATATTCCTTGAAAACGTTTTCTTAAGCTATAACTAAGCTTACGTGTGTGAGTCCTACCAGAGTCATAAGTTTAATCCATTTACACAACTTGAATCTATTTCAATGCATTCTTAGATTATCTAAGTTACAGTTATATATATTTCCAGTAAAATGGTAAGAGGAAAATAAAGAGAGACGTTTTAATATCAAATTCTGACTACGACCTGGTTTTACATGTGATTGCTGCTTCCTTTTTACCGAGTGATATTTATTAGAACTCTATTTTAACATACAATTTAATACAATTTCTTCTCTCATTTCTATCACGACCATTCATTGGAGCAGCCCCGACAAAATTCTCAAGAGCCCCTTTATTTTTCCTCGCGTTAGAAATCTTTTAGTAAAAGTGTTTATAATTTCAATTATTCATTAAAGATCATTAAAGAGAATATTTTACTATTAGATTGAAAATAAAAATAAATGTAGCGACATATTTTCAACTGAACAAAAGAAGACTGATATCACATTTGAGGAACTCGGTGGAGTGCTTTTTATCTGAAACTCAAGTAGAATTTCACTCACAAAAATTCAGAATTTTAAATATCTAGCAATAAATTCTTACATAATAGTATACCACTGTTCAACCAGAAACGCTGATCTATTTCTGTAATAAAAACTTAAATATCTCTGCTATGTATTCTTTGGCTGTCTGTTCACCTTTGAAAATCGGCTGCTTCTGTGTTATCACAAGATAGCATATTTAGAAGGAAGCAAAGTACAATTCTACTAAATATGAGAAGAAGTCTTCGTATAAAAATGGTTTAAATCCTATCAGAATAATGATCTAAAAGTGAAGAAAGACTGTACAAAATATTTTTATTATCTTGGTTCAACTACTGTCTAAATCTTCAAAATATTTAGTGTACAAGTTTCTTTCAGAATTTAGTAGCCATCTGTAGAAAAAATAGCAAATCTTTCATGGTTCTCTAACGAATTCCTAACGATCAAAATCAAAAAAATCAAATATTTTAGCTAGGACTGTTAACTATAAATCGCATGGAACATTTTTTTACCTGTTAATCAATTGTAGTCGATCATCACTTGTTAACTAAATTAATGAATAAACATAGAAAGCGAGTGCTTCTTCTTGATAGTCAAATGTTTAACACAAAACTTTTACGATTCTTTTGATTTCTGATGCTTAAAATATAGTTATTAAAATATTAAAATCTCACAGATAACCTAAATTTGAAGCTGCGATATAAATTGTTTTGAACTTGGATGGCAATATGACAAAAACAATCGGTTAAAAATATTAAAATTCGATTGCGATTAACTAAAATTTTTTAATCAGTTTCAATTCGTCCAATGTAGATACTTAATGTTTTATACATAGTACTGGTCTAAATACATAGCGGTGATAGAGCTGATAATGTTTTATATTTTACTCATATAATGTGTGCTTTCTACTTATATAATACTCTCATAGAGTTTAAATACGTTTTTTATTACTTTTAATAGTATATTTACAGCTAGCGATATCTATAAGAAATGTCGAATCACACAATACTTGTGTATTTTATATCCGAGAACTGGAAAATAAGTATATTAGTCTAATTATATTGTATCTTAATTTATTCTTATACTACAACCAACAGTATTAGTAAAAGTTATGAAAAATAACAAAAACGAAATTCTGGAGAAGCAATTTGGAGAAATGTTACCACCAATGATAGGTCACCTTCAATATAAACTAATTATAAATTTTATGTCACATATAAATGACATTTAGAATATCTACAATGAGTTTTCGAATCATAGGTTAAGTGCATAACTTGCAGTTTGAATGGGAATCATCTATCATTGGGCTACGTACCATAATAGGAAAAGATTCAAGTTGCAGTCACCACTATTTAGCAAATTCACTTACTATTTAGTGTTTTAAATACAGTTACGATCCACTAAAATCGATTGTTCGAGCAAAATTCAGCGCAGCTGCAGTAATTAAAAATAATCGATTGATCATCACTCATTTCGATGGTAAAAGATTGGGATTTTAATGGATTAAGAAGATTTTAATCGGTTGTTTAATTAAAATCTGGTTTCGGAAGAGTTAATAACATACAATCGATTGCTAATCACACAATTCGATTGTGAAAGATTGAGATTCCAATCGATTAAGAAGCTTTTCATTGATTATAGAATTAAAATCGGCTTCAACTACAGTAATTACAAACAATCGATGGATAATCTACCAGTTAGTGGTGGAGCATTTTTTTTAACGGAACTTAATTAATGACATTAATTAATGACTTCCATTAGCCATTAATCTTAATGGTGAATGTTTCCGTGAATCGTTAATATCATTCAAGAACATTGACATTAATTTTAAAATTAATGTTAATGTTTTTCATTAATCATTGATATTAATGGTTAATGAGAAACATTAACATTAATATTAAATTAATGTTAATGGCCCACCCTTACTACCAGTTCGATTTTTAGAGATTCGGATTTCAATCAATCGAGGGTGTGGATGTGATTAATGTTATTTTATACAATCATCCACGCGCTAACTTGGTGAAAAGAAATAGTAAGATACCCATCGCTTTTTGCACTGGTCACAACTGAAAGAAAAATATGAACCACTTATTTGGTGAACGGGCGGTGTACATGAAACAATATTTTGATACGCGAAATTAAAAAGCAGTAAAATTAGAGTCACACTTCATTGATTCAGGTAAACATTTTATGTTAGAAAAAAAGAAAAAATATGTAACCACTATATATACAAAGTAGTACCTCTTGCAGACTCACATTAAAAAATAAGCATTTTGATATCGTCTGGTAAGTAGTCTTATTCGATCATCGATATTTTTACATTAGCCATCTGTTTGACTTTTACAATATAGCAGTGTAGATAATAATGACAGCAAAAATGAGGAAAGATAAACATGCATTTTTGTGTTTAATATGAAGATATTGAAAAACCTGAGATATAAAATGTTACAGAGGCCCAGCTGTAACTTAAATCAATTCACAAAATAGAAATTTATATCTCTATTTAACCAATCAACAACAAATTTCCTATTTTCGATTCCTAATATGAATCTTAATCTTTTCTGTATTATTCTTTTTTTTCTTATTTATACTATACAACCCACACACACACACACACAAGAGAGAGAGAGAGAGAAGAAACAAAGGAAGAAAAGGCATTTGTTTCTTCGACTAGACTATCTGGTATATAAAGATGATGGTGCATCATTCTATAAATGTACTTAAATTCCAGTTGAAGAAACGATGCCATTATTTACGTCATCACGCACGAGAGAAAGGATTGTACATATAAGAGATACATAACGTATAAAGACGGAACAAGAATGTATAAGAATAAATAAATAAATAAATAACTTGTTAGAGTACTCTCCAGCACCTTCGATAGGATTTATGAAAATGAAACGTATGATACACCCTTTTAATGTTGTCCAGTCGTATAAACGCTATGATAAACATTTCGGCACGCGGTATATTCACTTGATAAACCTTTTTATTTCGTCTTTTGATGGGTAGATAAAAGGGTTTATCGCATGTTGCTAAACGGTAGAAAAGAGTATATCATACGTTGCATTTTCATAGACGCTTTAAACGTTTATCATTCGGCGATTTTTTTATCAGTGCAGACGTGTAACTTTTCTGAATAGTTATCGAATTCTTTCAATGCCTATGAGATGTTTTAAAATCGCTAGACTTCGAATAGCTAGCTAAGAAAAAACCAAACGAGACTTTCCTACAAACGAATCAGTTAGTTAAATAAATATTTAGTTGTATATTACTTGTACAAGCATCTCACTCAAGTGACTAAGGCTAGATGAGAGATCGACCTTCTGCCAATCGAAGCTGCTTTGATTCTTTTTGCATCGATGTTATTGAGAAAGTAAGCTTATAAAAAAAATCAAAGCTACCACCTTTTCAAGTAACCTACAATAATTGTACAACACCAAGGGGGAAAAGGCGGATTCAGGATTCCAAGGATTCCAGAAGTTCATATTTAACCTTTACGATCCTCACTCTAGTCCTGAAAATCTGTTAGAACTCAGTGTCAAGACTTCATTGCTTCATCAAATGGCTTGAACAGCTGCAAACAACTATTGGGGAAAATCATTTCCTAGGGGAACGTTTTTTCTCCATATGCTTGACCTGTTCAGATATCAAGATTTGTCCACAGCACATGACACTTTTGCTTCAAATGCTCATGTATTTCATGGGCATACCACAAGATAGTTCACTAGGATTATCTATTATAAAATTCTAGGCACTTAACCTAATTAGACTGTTATTAAGTCCATTTTGACAACACGACAGTTTACTTTCTTATTTTTAAGAGAAAATATTCGAAGTAGAATAACAAATAGCAGCAAGAAATAAGATACATCAATGAGATACGTACAAGAAATATGTCGAATCAAATGAATATATGGCGTCTTATATATAATCTTTTATTCATTCAGTAATCTGACAGTTAAATATGCTTAAAGCAATCAGGTAGTAGCACAACCTTTCTGTCTACTAAAAGATAAGAGGCCCTCTATCTATGACTGTATTGTTTTTCGCATTAATTTTGACATCAAAGAAAAATAGTTTGAAAGTGAAGAAAAAATTGGTTCGGAGACTCTTATTGTATGAAATTGAGATTTATCGCTAGCTGACACAGAAGACGAATTATAAATTCTGTCTTAGGATCAGCTATATTTCTCTGATTTGAATATAGAAAAGCAATTTTAGATTTAAAATACTAGTTTGACTATTGATCCAATGAGTTGTAATGATTGTCGTCAGATTAGTCAATACGGACTCTTTTTTACACAAGATTCGTATAATTGATCTACTTTGTTTTATCACAGATTCTCTTGTTTTCTTCTTAACAAAATTAAAATCAAATCCGAAAAGAAGATTATAGGTTAGATTATAAATTTGACAAATAATGTTTTCAAAATTATCACAAAGGAGAAGATCATGAGATCATTTTGAAGCTGATTGTTTCGAAACCACATTTTTCTTATCTTGTGTGACATTTTTGAAAATTTTTATGAAAATTTCAACGTTGCATTTGGATCGGAACAAAACAGATTCTACATGCACCAGAATGCCTGAGCTTCGCCCGAATATTCAAGATCTTCATCGAGTTCCGCATCTCTATCCTTTTTGATCTCTAGCTGTCGGCCTTTTTCTCGAAGATTCAAGTATTGGCTCTAAGCTTGCTTTGAATTGTGAAAATCGAGCGATGTTTATTCTTCCACAGATGAAAAATAGTCCAGACAAATTTTTTCATAAGATATGCATCAATACTAGAGACAAAAAAGCTCTTATTTTATTTTCGTTTGTCCGTGAAAGGGCAGTAAAAATCAAAGTAATATAGATCAGAACTAACCCGTTACATTTTCTCATTAATCATGTCTATTTTGTTAAACAAGCCGGATAATGAATTAATATAAACTCATCGGTTAGTATATTATTCCAATCATTTGGTAAAAAGTCAATAAATTATTTGCCCGTTTTTTTTGTATTAATATTCACGGATAAATCATTATTGATCAGTCTGGGAATAATAGTGTTGATTGCAGAGCTACGACTTACTAAGTATTGGATAAAATGAAAAGACCGCAAGTTCGTCTTCGGAGCTAGTCCCTTATTTCAATTGCAACTATATATGTTATGTCGAATTAAAAGTTGTAGTCCGATTCATCCTTCTATGAATCAATATGAGCGTTATTGTACAAAACTTTCGAGATTTCTCACCTAATTGAACTCTACAAATTATCATACTCGACGTAACGATTGAGATCACATTATTTCGTTAGAAATCAGTAGCTTCTACTATACTCCAGAACGTTCAGTTTACGATATCGATGAGGGCGATGATCTACGTATTTTTTCCATCCCCACGAAAGATTCACATCCACACCTTTATTTTCCATACCACTGCGTGGTTTTCTTAAAGGAACGGGTTTCAAAATATTAAATGAACGAAGGGATATTTATTATGCATGAGCATGAGTGATGATTTCAGTGTTATTCAGACATCTAATTTAAGTATTCCTTGGAAATTCATTGGATTNGATCAGTATCAGCTATATATTTTAGCCACTATGTGTATAATATTAACAACAATTCCACACGATGAGTTTATTCTTGTCCAAAATGAGTTCTGTGTGTTGTCTTTCAATACAACCGAATACATACGATTGTATTATAAAGCACAAATTTATTCTAACTCGTTATGACAAATGGAGAGGCATAGTTTAGTGTTTTACTACACGATGTTCATTCAACTATACTCTACATCCAAGTGTATCCATCTAATCAAAACACACGCTTATATACGCTACCAAGAAAGAAGAGAACGGAGAGAGAAGAAAATACATAGAGATAAAAGTTATTGAGAGAGAATTGGATACGGAGAAAGAGAAAGTTATCTAGAGAGAAAAGATACACAGAAAGATTACGCACTGTTCAGTGGACGATTATGTGTTACGTCACTGCAGTATGTTCGTCATCTCTATGACTTACATGTGGACGTCCGGCGGTTCATATAACCCCTATCTAATATAGTCCTTTGCGCGGATGTACTTCTTGGCACAAACGGGTTTCAAAATATTAAATGAACGAAGGGATATTTGTTATGCATGAGCATGAGTTATGATTTCAGTGTTATTCAGACATCTAATTCAAGTATTTCTTGGATATTGATTGAACTCCCTGGATTTCTATTTGATCCCAGGATTCCCATGGGATTCGAAATTCCGAGAACCTGTCAATCCCCCCTTGAGTTGCATCATGATTGAAAGAGTTCGAATTTTTTTCTTAGATTGTATTCTGCATACCAATTGCTTTTATTATTTATATGTATGAACTAGAATAGTTCAATAATACACCGTGTAGATACGACATTTTCAGATATTTTGCGCATAGGATTGCCTTATAATTTGTCTCGACTGAAGACACATATGTCACCAAAATCGTCGTGATTTTGGCGATTTTTTCTGCTGGGCATCCATGTAAAAAAGTAGACCAATCGGCGATTTACTGTGAGCTGAATCACCATTTAGTTCAAACTAAATTGCCAATTTTTTTCTCCTTCTTTAAATGGATATCCAGCAGAAAAAAATGCGATTTATAGACCCATTTTAAAAAAATCACCAAAATCACGACAATTTTCGCGACATGGGGAGGCGTCTTACTAAATTTTCTAAGCAGGATAATTATATACATCATTTTGTTTTATTTATACAGCGCGTAGATAATACATGCAATTTATAATATCAAAAGCATAAACCAGATTCGTGTCATAAATCAACATGTTACAACTTGTTCTCTTCGGTGATGGGAATTACGAATTTCAGAAGAATTTGTATTATACTTTTTATGGCAGAAAGTCCTTGTTTCACAGCAACTGACTTATCTGTATAGTTTGTTTCGTAAATTGCGTCGATTGATGCTTTTATTAATCCAGAATATAAATTATATTTTCTGGATTTCTGTGATTCCCGAGATTTCTGTGGGATTTGGAATCCTGAGAATCCGCCTTCCCCCCTTGGTATTGGCCGTTGTATCAAATGATAGATAGATTCGCAATTTTTGATTTAAAAACAAGAGATTAGGATGTTTTCATATTTCTAATAACTTATTCATAATACTAATTGCATGTTAATAGTCTTCACGTGCTTTCAAATTGAAGTTTCTTTTCAATAAATTCAGCATTTAATTCTATCCATATCTTAAATCAAATGAATGTTTGAAAGAAACTTCAACAGCTAAATAGGTCTAGAACACTTAATCTTTTATTGAAAGCCAATATCTTCAGGTTAAGTATACTTCACTACGCTTTTTCTGTATTATCTATAAACAATTTAAACGGAATAAAATATACATACTTGGTAAGATGTACAGAAGAATGCGAATTCGTTTTAGTATGTTTGCGTTGAAGTGTACACCGTATTTATCACTGACGAAATTACTTGGTTTTTTCCAACTTACTTTTGTCTACGTGAATCAATGAGCCGTGTCATTTTCAATAGGCAAGCAGTATCTTTTCATATATGCATTCGTCCCCGTGCGGGTTTTTTCTCTTTCAATCTTCTTCCTTTTTTCGTTTCGCTTGTTTTTCGATTTTATTTTGCCACGATCAAAATAAAAATATACGTTGATATATGAAATAAATCACCTTGGAATCTCGAAGTTACTTTTTTTGATGATTAAAAGAAACCTTGATTATTTGATCGTGAGGGTGTGAGTGTGGGTGTTCATGTTCTATTCCATGAATAATATCCGTACACCCAAATCCAATACTCACACCGTATATTTGCAATGGCTTGTACGCCGTATCTATCATTGACATCATTACGTGGCTTTTCTCCACTTACTTTTACTTACTTGAATCAATGAACCATATCATTCTCAATAGGCAAGTAGTAGTTTTTCATGCATGCGCTCGTGATTATCTTGAAGATGAATCAACCAGTAGACTTAATTAAAACACAACGTTTATTATTAAAAGAAGACTAACAGACAGTCTAAAACGTTTTTGGGAATGATTGCTAATCCATCTTTAAGCAATGTTGTATCTGCTTGATTAAAACTTCTTTTTTACCACAATTAAAGACGAACTTTCAAGAAGTTCACATATTGTAATGAGATAGTTGCTATATATATCAGACTTATATTTAATTGAGCAATAAAAAGATAGAACGAGCAATAATCAAATTTAGGTGATAAATATATAGAATGAGTAATATATATATGAGTCAGTTGCAACTTTATTGTACGATTGGAATATTAAAGTGTTTCAATCACAACTCCGATTCTACAGAATCGATTTTCGAAATTTTTTTTGTTCTGTTGCTTAATTCATGCCTGCACTACCATAGAAATTTAAAGTCTCTAGCTTGTGAATCTATGGAGATATTTACATTGAAAGTAAAAAAAAACAGACATTTTTCGATGACTGATCTAAGAAAAAACTGATTTTTCAAGGAAAAAAAGAGTGCTAAAAGAAAAATTATATAGCACGTTTTGTACAGCAACTTTCAAACTATCTAAAACTATGACTCATTTATTTATTTTATTTTCTCTTTGTGATCGTTTAATATGGTAATACTTTTACACACAAATATAGTTCCAGATGAAAACTCTTTCTCTCAAAATAAGGAAACTGATTTTTGAAAAAATGATCTTGCCAAAAGACAGCATAAAAAAGCAGTCTTGAAACAGCCAAAAGTTTTTGAAAAGAATCTTATTTTTAAAGTGAAAAAAATGAAAAAAGCTCTTTTTCACTCACTTTGTAGCTCCAGATTTCAAAAATTGTTTAGTTAATAACTCCTGAAGTGCTTGCCTAGTTTCACTCAAACGTTCACCCTATATAGTATACAAAAAGCTCTTCAACCACACAAACTTTCAGCCATATAGCTTTTAAACTTTAGAAGAAATTAAAATTATATGTTAAAATGTAGCTCCAGATTTCTTTTACTGATTTTCGAGCGACTTTTGACCAAAATTAGTCTTATTATATATCATTCGACTCCTGACACCACGCTGAAAAAGGTTTACAGGCAAATAAACTAAAATAAAATTTGAAATCTATTCGACCTTTGGAAAGTGTTTCACAATTTATCTGAGATCAGAACAAAGGTTTTTATGTTCTATGAACCATTAATTAAGTTCAAACGACCCATATGTGGTGAGATAGATAGAACTCACTGAGAGTTCTCGACTCACATGCAATATTTATGTCTTTGCTTTAATTTCAAAGCATTCTTTTACAATAAATCTTACACATGAAAAGGTGGACTTTTGGGATTGAATATCTAGGCGAGTTTGCATCAGGTAGTTGGGAAACTTTTACAGGCTACTCAGAAAATGATGGAGAATAATATGTACTACTTAGATTTTCTCTAAAGTCACTTTCAATTTTTTACAACAATAAACGTTTTCTTATCCTCATGAAATTTATATATAACTTTTATACATGACTCAAGCACAACTCATAGCACACTATTTTTCTGATTCTGACAATAACATTGATATGGAAATTCAACCTTCCATTGACAATGAAACAATTGAAAGAAAAAAGCAAAACAGGCGAAAATGGATTCCATTATGCACATACAGTGATAAGAATGACGTTATTAAGAAAATCAATGATGATGGAATATGGAGCAAAACCCATACGAATATCACCAACGAAGGAAAACGGACTTATTATAGGTGTAACCAGGTTAAACTACATGGGAAGCCATGTCCAGCTAGTATTCATGTTTTATACCATAGTGAAAATGAATGTGTTACAATGTAAAAAACAGAAGATGATCATTTACATAACGAGTCAAGATCTATTGGTATTAATTAATAATCAAAAGAAGTAATATGCAAATTATTCAAAATGAAAATCAAGCCAAAACGTATACTAGAAATATTAGAAGAAAAAGGTCTACCTGTTCCAAAAAAACAACAATTATCAAGTTATTTGATATCATTAAGAAAAAA
This sequence comes from Rotaria socialis, assembly GCA_905331475.1. NCBI lineage: Eukaryota > Metazoa > Rotifera > Eurotatoria > Philodinida > Philodinidae > Rotaria > Rotaria socialis. The sequence continues at coordinate 142,027 of CAJNYU010000023.1, forward strand.
ATATTATGGTGCTTCAACGATTAGCTTAGGTGAACTTGAAGCTTGGTGTCAACGAAATTCATTAATACCTGATGATGATGACAAGCCTTGGGTATTAAAATATCAGATTGAATATGATGATGAAATTAATAAAGATGATGATAATAAAAATAAATTTCGATTTTTTGTTACTACTAGAAGATTGCTATTTAATGCAAGTATTTCATATAAAATTCATGTTGATGCTACTTACAAATGAATTTGGCAAGGATCTCCTTGTTTTATTATTGGAACCCCTGATATGATTACACAATTTCATCCATTTGGATTTGCTGTTTGTTCTAATGAAAAACAAAATGATTTTGAATTTATATTTAGTTATCTTCGTGATGGTTTACTTAATTTAAACTTACAGATGAATGAACAAGAATTAATACTTATTGCAGATGATGCTGAAGTCATTAGTAATGCATTTTTAAAAGTATTTGGAACTGATCATAATGTTGTAATGTGTTGGTTTCATATGCGGAAAAATGTTGAAAAAAATTTATATTTAGT